>LPNX010158272.1:6441-22830 GCA_001517045.1 Pseudotsuga menziesii | reverse complement strand
CGAATGATATATAATCATGAATTATATTGACTTACCAATGGATGATATTCATGCCCCCCCTCAACATGTCCATGTTCTCTACAATGTATTTTAGCTGTTTTTATCAGTAACCTTCTCGTATTAAAGCCCCTACATCGACTGCAAAGACAATAACATTTTCCATCACCCCTTCTTTCCACTCCCTCCCACAACCTAGCAAGCAATTGTCGATTTTGTTCTGCCGGATATTGATGACCTATAACATCATTGTTAAGTGACATTTTATTACTCAAACCCTAAGAACAAAGTACGAGCAAACCCAAGTATATGATGAGTCTTCTTTTCCACAAGGGTTAGAACCAAATCCAAAGAGCAAGACCAAAATCGGCCAAGACCAAGTGGGAAGATCCCCACAAAAGAGCAAGGCCAAAATCATCCAAGACCAAGTGGGAAGATCCCCACAAAAGAGCAACACCAAAATCCAAGACCAAGTGGGAAGATCACCACAAAAGAGCAACGCCAAAAAAAAACCCTTAGGAATTTCGCACTTCTTGTCCAAGAGATAAGTGCGAGACTCAGTGTGTGAGATAATGAACCTAGCTGTACATCTATTTATATGAATGTGTGTAGGAAAATGAACCTATGCTTTCCATTTTAATGTGTGTGGGATAATGAACCTCAGCGACGACGCTTTCCGTTTTAAATAATTAACCAATTAAGACAAATTTTTAAATGATAAAGAAAATTAAGCGCCGTCGCTTAAGCAACACTTGGAAGCATGGCCGTCGCTTAAGCAACGCTTATCCCCACCATTGCAAAAAAAAAAATTATCTTTCAAATTTTTTTTTATCTTTCTGATTTTTGGCACGGTTAAAAGAATAAATCCACGCGCCGTCGAAAAAAACCGTCGGATTTTGGATCAAAATGTACTAGTGGAATCATATCAGAATGCCCCCCAGTCCTCCTCGATTGAGCTACCTGGTAACTAACCAGGCACCTCCATTCTCCTAGAGAATGGCAGTTGCCCTCACATCCGAACTGCTCGTCGGAATGGCCAACACTCACATCTGACATGGAAGGAACTTAATCCTTTAGCCATGAATAGAATGGTTCAGCCCTTACATCTAATCAAGTGGGAACACATCCCTCTATAACATCAGAATGGCTACTCAGTTCTTACACTGAGTGTTCCTGGTAACTGACCAGGCACCTCCATTCCTAGAATGGCAATTACTCTTACATCTGTCCTGCTCGACAGAATGGCCAGCACTCATATCTGACATGGAAGGGAGAAACCCTACCACCATGACAGAATGGCTCAGCCCTTATATCTGACCTACTCGTCAGAATGGCTATGGATCTCAGCACTCATATCTGACATGGAAGGAACCAATCCTCTCACCATGACAGAATGGCTCAGCCCTTACATCTGACCATGGAAGGAACCAATCCTCTCACCATGTCAGAATGGCTATGGGTCTCATCACTTTCTCTGGGAGGAAGCCTCGATCTGGAGAACACCAAGTCTCTCTCTGAAGTACTCAAACTTCAGCCTAGCCAATGGCTTCGTCAATACATCAGCTATATGTTCCTCCGTCGCAACATACAGGAGCTTCACTGCTCCTCTCTACACCATATCCCTGATATAGTGATACTTGATCTCGATATGCTTTGACCTGGATTCTCTGACAACTTCACGCAACTCTGGTTGTCACCATGTATACAAGTAGCATCTAACTAGAGATCAAATATATCAGACAGTAGCTTTCGCAGCCATACTGCCTCACAACTAGCTGAACAAGCTGCGACATACTCTGCTTCAGCCATACTCAGTGCCACACAAGATTGCTTCCTGCTAAACCAAGAGATCACACCTGATCCCATACTGAAGCAGCATCCAGAAGTACTCTTCCTATCGATGGCACTGCCTGCCCAATCTGAATCAACATAACCCTCCAGGTTAATCTTCTGATTCGCATCGTACTTGAGCCCATAATCAATTGTACCCTTCAGGTACCTCAGAATATGCTTTGCAGCAGTCAAGTGAACACTTCTTGGATCTGTCAAGTATAGGCTCAAGGTGTTCACAGCAAAGCAAATGTTTGGTCTCGTGTTTTTCAGGTACATTAGTGACCCAATCATCTGACGATACATCGTAGCATCAACTGACTCTAACAAAGCATCACTCAATAGCTTCAGGTTCGATGCCATAGGTGTGGTCATGTAGTCCATCATCTTGATTCTCTTTAGGATCTCTATTGCATACTTCCCTTGTCCAAAGAAGATCCCATCTGTACTCTGCGACACCTCCATGCCTAGAACAATAGTGCATCGACACATAACAGGAGCATCACTGGTCTTCTGTCTTCAACCTTGAAGCAAAGGTTGAAATCCACTTTACTCTCAGTAAAGCCTAGAATCATCAGTAATCTGCCCATCTTGTCATACCATGTCGAACTTCAGGATCTTCTGCAATCACTCCCTTTCAAGTGGAGCATTATACTCCCTCTGTCTTCCATACTCTATGCACTGAAACATTATGTACTGGAGTGACAAGTAGTATCCATCTAGGATCACTGGATACTAAGATCCTCTATCTTGAACTTCTTCAAAAGTTCATCTTGCACCCATCTGTGAGCTTGTCATCCTCTATCAACCTTGTAGCAAAGGTTAAGATATTCATCAAGCTCATCATGTATGTGTTATCCCATGGGTGTCTTCTGAACTCGTACAAGGCCTTCTTTCATTTGCACACATGATTATGCATGTCATGTGACTTCACTTCTATTAGTTGTAAATGTTTCTTTGTAGACTATGCCTTCTCTTCATGAGAAGCCTCATGCTAGGAATCTTGCTTTGTATCCCACGATGTTTCCATCTACTGCATGATGGAACTATGAACTTCTCTTCAGGTCTCGATACTACGCCCAGACATCATTCTTCTTGAACTGATCTTCCCTTTCTTCTTGGTGGCTGAAAGGTTCTGCATCAATGATGTCATTGCACTCGTCATATTATACTTTGTCTTTGAACTGTCGTCACTTGTTCTTCGGAACAAGTCTTCATTCTTCTTTTCTTGTAGGCGATTATGTATGCGATCTTTCCTACAAGTCAAATGCAATTGTATGGTTACAAACATTTCATAAGGAATATTTATACTGGCAAACACTTATGCATAAATATATGATCATGCAACTACTTTAGCCAATACAACATTCATCCATATCTCATTGAAACTTTCTAGATGCCTTCCATCTCTACTAGGACAACATTGAGATTGTGCACTAATCCAATATGTCAGCCAAGAGGTTTCATTCTAGATAAGTAGCAATGGATAATTTGTATAGCCCCATGAGCTACTTACCCATCACATGCATATTAGTAGTATTCCGTCATTAATGCAAACATCCTATCATGCATAATACAATAACTGAATATAAACAAATGCATAACAAAATAATATAATGAAATGACAATTGAATACTTATCTTTATTTGTTTCGAGGGTAGACTCCTTCTTGAGCCTTCAGCTTCATCATCTTCTTCATTCATGGTAGCATCGTTTCTTATCCAAATGATAAGGAGGATAAGAAGTTCTTCAAGAGTTGAGTTCTTCATATCCTCATTGCTTGAGGGATCTTCTTTGGATGGCGATATCTTGATCTTCAATTGCTCCCATCTTCTCTTCTCTTCTTATGATTCAAGCTTCTTCTTCTTCCCAAAGTTTTCTGAAAGTAATCACTTCCTTCTGGAACACATTCCTTGAATGAATGAATTCCATGATCCTAGGAGGCCATTCAAGGTGGCCATCATCACTTCTACATTCTTCAATTTTTCTTTTACCGCTTCAAGTTGTTCTTGATTTGAGAGACTCTTATGACTACATGGTCTCTGCATTCTAGAGATTCACATTCTTAAACTGGATTCTTTAGGTCATATTCTGAATTTTGTTCTTCCCTTCAAATAGCTTGAAATTCTGTTGTTCCGTTCTTCAACCCCATTCTGTTGCGGATTATAAGGAGTTGACAACTCCCTTTTAATCACTGCTTCTTTGCATAGCTCTTTGAATTCATTCGAAGTGAATTCTCCACCATTATCTGATCGAATGGTCTTGATCTTCTTTTCAGTATGGTTCTTGATCAAGGCTTTGAATTCCTTGAACTTGCTGAACACTTCATCTTTGTTTTTCATAAAGTAAATCCATATCTTTCTAGAAAAATCATCAATAAAAGAAACATAGTATGCATACCCGCTTAGTGAGTTTGATGACATTGGAACGCATACATCGAAGTGGATGATTTCTAGAATGCCTTTGGCTTTGCTTTTGCTGCTAGGAAATGTCTTCTTTGTATTCTTCCCTTTCACACATCCTTTGCAAACTCCATCATTCTTTGCTTGGAATGCAATAGGTAGTGCTCTGTAGTGCACATGTACAAGCCTTCTATGCCAAAGCTCATTTGGCTCTACCATATCATGGATCAAGGCTTGTTCTGGATGACCCTTCAATTTGTACAAGCCTCCTTCTTGTTCTCCAATCACTACCGCGTCATCAATTTTCTTTCCTTTTGGCCACATGATGAGTTGACCATCGATGAATGCAACCCGCATTCCTTTTGCATCAAAGGCTGAAATGGATAGAAGGTTCTTCTTAAGTCCTGGAACAAACAATACTTCTTTCATTGTTAGAGACTTACCAGAGTCTAGCTTGTATGAAGATTCCCCACTACCTTTTATTGGATATTGGTAGTCATCTCCTAGTTTCACCTTGTGAGGTGATTCATATTTGACAGTCTTACAAAGGATTCCTTGAATCCCGTCATATGTTTGGAAGCTCCACTGTCTATAAGCCAATCATCATTTCCATGAGTAATGTTACCTGTGAGAGATGATATCAGAACATATTCATCCTCGCTTGAAGAATCTTCACTTTCATATATGGATCTCTTTCTGGATGGTTCATCATTCTCTGCAGCATGAGCATGATGTCTTCTTTGGCCTCGTCTCCCTCTGAAACTGGAACCTCTATACTCATGTAGGTGTCCAATCCAGTTTCTTCGGAGAGATCAAATACTTCTATGCTTGGAAGTTGTCAACTTCACCAATCTTATCATCAAGCTATTGTGATAGATCATATTGAAATGAGAACCTCAAATGGAAATACAAAATATTAGATCTTACCGATTTGAGGTGTCCGTCCTTGTCCCAGAGTTCACTGATCTAGGGTTTGTCGCAGAAACCCTAATTTTAAAAATTTGGAAACTTTTAGATCTGATTGGAAAAAATGATATATATCTTCAAATGGATCTGTCCAATGTGCTCCTTTTCTGACAACAGTGGAGGGAAGCTCCCGAAACAGGAAGCCCTAATTTACTGATTTCTTCTGCAGAAATGCCTATTACTGTTTCTGTGATATCTCTGAAATTAATGATCCTCTATGTCTGCAATTTCTCACTGAGGAACCTCACATGTCCCTGATCCAACACCATAGGTTTCATCAAAATTTATTTTACCATTTGGTATTTATGATCCTTTTCCCAAGGTGACCTGTTACAGGACTGTTCAGAACAACGAAGTTGTACGGCATGCCATGTGTCACTGGTTCATCTTCTGAGTCTGATATTCGGACCACTAAAATTAAATCCTGTACCCTTTCTAGAATATTGTCAGGAATTAAACTTGGACCTTTGTAGCTCAAGATATTGCAGATCTCCCTAGATGTCCTGTTTATGGATGAATTCTGGAAGAGGCTGGAACCCTAACTTGGAGAGATCATATCTCCTGGAGTACAGGGAATATGAGTCTGATTGTTGGACACAGGATTCATCAGGATTTTCCATTCGGCCCCTGTAATTTTCATCTTTTGAGACTTCGCCAATCTCAGAATATAGCGACTATACCAAAACTTAGCAGTTTTAGTATTTAGGGTTTCTCCTAGCTCAGGGTCAAACTAGGGTTTGACTTTCCTGGAGCTTCACCCAACCAAATTTCTTGATCCAGGTCTCTAAAATTTTCTTTTGATGAGGAGAATAACCCTATGCTGGTCTCACTCAAAAATTCCTCTTCTGTAGAAAGCCCTAATTTCCACATCGAAACTGAAAATGCTTGAGATTGAATTCCGCATCGAGAGAAAGATGCACCCTTCAATGGGAAGTCATCTTAGCATACTTTTGCTGAAAATCTGTGGAGGAAGATCGACAAAATAGGAAGCCCTAGTTCCTGTAGCTACACAATGTCTTCTTCTTAGGTTAGCTCTGATACCATGTTAGTTTTTCAACATTTAAGCTAGCATTATGATCTTAGGATCTTTTCACTGAGAGAATAACAAGCACATCAATAAAACACAAGCACATCACAAGAGACAAGAGACACAAAGAGATTTCCTTGGGGAAACCATAAAGGATAAAACCCCGCAACTTCCTCTAAGATAGAATCAACACCAAAACAGTAAGAGATCTCCCAAAACAGCAGTAGTCTTCTGTCTTCTGTCTAGTCCCAAAATTTCCTTCTCCAGTAGTGCGCCACACTTGAGAGAGAAAGTGATGTATTTCACAAGTGATAAATAGAGAGACTCTCACTCTCTATTTATATTCATCCGTTCACTTGAATTTTATTTTCACATGTAGTCTCAACCTAATAATTACTACTCGAGCCTACACCTTAATTAGTGTATAATAACTCACGTGCCCCAAAACTGTGGGGACTTACCTAATGACTTGACATTACTTGTTTACATCATTAATCTTCTCGATCGGAACATCAGGGCATGATCACATGACTCAAATACATAATAGAACATCCCGGAATAAACATCGGGTTACAATACATAAGATACATAGAAGAATGCATTCCGAAGTTACATATACATCAACAACAAGAAGTACAGACAGATCAGGGGCAGGGACAAGATAATCATGATTCCCAGGATCCTACTGAAACTTCTAGCAGAAATATAGGACAATTTTTTTCTGAATTGAAGCTAATACCTTTTGTGCAGAAGAAATGAGAAGAAGTCTCATATTTTAGCACCATTTTTTATGACAAAGAGAAAAAGAGGATTATCAAAAGGACTGAGAGAAAAATCAAAATAGGGGGACAATTAGGCATGATGGTCACTGATCAAACCTTGGTGCATGGGACAAATAATGATCCAAGACTAACAGCCAGAGCTGGAGTGGCATTAATTCACACCACTGAAGACAATGTGGATCGATTAATGACAAACCTTGAGCAATCAAGGGAAAATGCAGCGCAATTAAAGGACACCCTAAGAAAGGAGAGGGATGAAGGCAACAAGTTAAAGAGAAAGTTTGAAGATATCCATAATGAAGTGAGAACTTAAAAGGTAGAACTACAAACTCTATAGGAAAGCATGATGGCCTTGGAAGTCTCAGCAGAAAAGAATGAAAAGGATGGTCAGAGTAACCTAGCCGAATTGCAGAGGTTACAACAGGAATATCAGGAGTTGAAGACAGAAAAAGATGACCTCGAAACATCATATGAAACTCTTAGTGCATAGAAGTACTAGCTACAGAGCAAAGTGGTGGGGTTGGAGGCACAAAGGGCTACTATGGAAGAGAAAGAAAAGTGATTTCAAGTGTAGGATGCAAGTTTTGAGGGACAAATTGCTTCACTAAAAACATCACTGAAGGATTCGAAGGAAGAAGAATACACCAGCTACAAGTGTCTATTGAAGAGGAAAGATGTAAATTCTTGTCGATAGATAACAGATTGGAGGAGATTTTGGAGACTACCTGATATTTTCTAGATAGGTCTTAGGACATTTTGGATGTCCTGACTGGAAGGATGGTAAGGATAGAGACAGATGAAGAAATTCCTACAGATTTACTAGCGAAAGATCAGCATAGCTTAAAGTAGTATTATGAGTTGTTAGAATTTGCAATAAATACAACAGAGGAGTTCAAGAAAGCTGTGAAGAAAACAAGAGGTGCTTGTACTGAATATTGCAGAAGGGTGCTGGTCACCTACAATAGATGCCAAGTTGCTGCTGAACAAAGGTTAGATGCATTGCCAGAGCATGAGCTATTCATAGGAATGAAACAAAGAAGGTATCAAGAAAATGAGCATAAGATACAACAAGTCAAGGACTTGGATGAGCAGATCCTGAAAGATGCAGTAGCTCATGCAGCAGTCAGCATTTATTTGCTTGAAGATCAGTTGCGTTTAATCCCAGCTAGAATCGAAGTGGTTAAAAATCAGGATGCAAAGTTTGATATCAACATACGTTTTCTTGAACCTTCATAATTTGAGAACCTAGCAGTGGAAGCCCAAGCGTGGAAAAAATTCTTAAATGATCAAGCAGGGCCCTCTTCATAGAAGTGCTCTATTAAATTTGGTTTTAAATTTAGTATATTGTATAATTGATGAGCACTCACTATAGGACGAACTTTGGGGATTTGAAACATAGGGGAAGCCCAAACGTTTTTCTTTTTGTATAAATATAGGAGAATTAGATGTGAGAAAGGAATTTTTCCTAGTTATACTTGTGAGAACATATTGCAACAAGAACTGTTTCCTTTTACAATAGATAATTACAATTTTTCCTATTGGAGAAAGCTTTGGTGGAATGTTCAAATGCTGTGCAATGGATGTTGTTGAAGGGGAACTATTTCGTTTTCAGTTTTTGTCCATTAACTGTGCGATCGTTCTAACTTTTTGAACCTATGTTCTTGTATGAATGTTCTCTAGTTTATTTTATGAAAATTTACACTATGAGTAATGAATGTTATTCATAAACAATTAGCTATCTGGTTGTTCAAATATCTTTAAATGTTCATGTGTTTTGAAAGAAGTATCAGCTATCTGTGATTTTTCATAATGCATGTACAAAATACATTACTCATTAATGAATGATAATATTTCTCCCTAGGGATAGGTTAGGTAGTTAGTTTTAATTTCTTGTTGTGTGTGATTTAGATGCGAGAAAGTTTATGACGAGAGGTAAGAACCTGCACATCACATTGTGACCGCTCCTCGTATTCTCTATCAATCTACATTCTTAGATAGGAACTTGCATCTCATAGTTAAATTTAAAAACACAAAAATATACACGGTGGACCAAGTCGAAACCGGTAAAACCTTTTATCTTTGTTACTTGACCTACGGTAGCCGGACAGTAAACCGGAGGAATTCCCGATACCAAACAGTCACGGGCTAGTTGGGAACGTTGACTGGGTATAATCCCTTGTTGTTGTTGCCTGTGATTTTCCATGCCTCAACACAACTATTCTTCAATAGCCTATCTAA
The DNA here is from genome assembly GCA_001517045.1 of Pseudotsuga menziesii. Taxonomy (NCBI): domain Eukaryota; kingdom Viridiplantae; phylum Streptophyta; class Pinopsida; order Pinales; family Pinaceae; genus Pseudotsuga; species Pseudotsuga menziesii. The sequence goes on along the minus strand of LPNX010158272.1, from coordinate 13,588 downwards.
TATTTTGGTGGCTATCTCTACAAAAATATGATGTAGGAGTCCTATGACATGGCCAAGAAACACAACGATAGGTTGACTAGAAAATTCCTACCACACAGACTTCCTCAACACGAGACTCTTAAAACCTTCTAGCACCCATACTTCCTCAACACGTGACTCTTAAAACTTTATCACGCTGGATTTTTTAATTGGAGAAACACGTGGAATCATCTGATTGGTGGGAGGGGGATGGACGACTAAGAAAGTACATTTAAAAAAAAATGGAACTGGGAGAAAAATGAGTTGGGAGAAAAATGAGTTGTGGTGTTTGTAAATAAGTAGTTATGTGTTCAAAATTGCTTTCCTTAGCAAAAATGGTTCTGTTTCTACTGTGATCCATTATACTCTTCGACTGGCTAAATATGTTGTTAATTGTATCATTCAGGGTTGGATGCAATTCAAGACCTAGGTGCTTTGGTTATCTATCACACGAGCTATGATGTTTCAAAAAATGACAGTGATTATACTTTGAGGGTGAGTGATGATGTAACTGATTCCAAAGTTATTCTGGGAGAGAAAAATATGGAGGTAAGTATTGTAGCTCATAGCTATTTTTGGGCTCAAACAAGGTTTTAGAATGACAAAAATGCTTTCCAGTGCTAGAATTGTTTGGAATGAATTTGATTGTTTGAAGATTATGAAATGGCATTTGTGAGAAATAAAGGTTTTTGAAATTGTGTTTATATTAAAATTAGAATTCTCATGCACCATTACCTGAATTGAGCCTCCAACACATTACTAATTAAATTCCTACCAATCATTCTAGTTTTAATACTGTTTGCATTATTTTATGTATGTTTAGATGATTTGCCGAGCTTGCTACTTAAATTTGTTTTAAATCCGGTCAGATTTTGAGTAGTAGTTTGTTGGCTGTATGAAACATGATCTTATTGGAGACAATTTTTGGGCATTGATATATCATGCACTCTTTTCTTCGTATCAATATGAAAAAAAATTATTTATAAATTTTTTTGCGACATCACTTTGGAGATGTTAGCATCAGTGTGCTTTGAAAATGTGTCTGAAATGCTGACAGGTTTCATGTATGGAGTTAAGTAAATGGCAGAGGAAAAAATTAGAGAACATTTTGTTCTTATACATATTTCTCTTCCAGAAGCAAAGCTTATGTAGTGGAATTATGAAATCATGAAGAGTGCAACATAGTTTTGTGACAATATTAACATATTCGGATTACCTACATGACCATTGAGCTTAGAAAAGGAAGGTTCATATTGATTGATGATCTTTTAGGTTGGAAAATGTGGCATTCTCATTTATCCTACTTGTTTCAAATTTCAATTGAGGAATCAAAAGGTTAAAACCCCCTTGTAAGTTGCTACTTCTATGGTTTGAGTATAGGATATGTGAAGTGATGGTTCTGTAACATCATTAAGAACAATCATCAGATGCATTTCAACATTGCATGGCTTCTAGGTGTGGATGTGGTTAGAAGAGTAGATGCAACAAGCGAGAAAGCTTTTTAAATTATGGTAGTGCTTGTGGAGCCATTTTCCTTTGTGAAAAAGAGGTTTTTGCAACAGATGTGTGACAGGTATGGTTGCAGCTGGCAGGAACGCATAGGAATCCATACTAAGCTGGTCCCAAGTAAATGAAATCGTACAAAACCTTTTTCATGCTGATATGATTCTTCAATTTGTTTGATCGTATCCTCATCATCTGATTTTGTGAACAAAATTTTCCAAAATTCTATAATCCTACTAGTAGGATTCATTTTACATCTCAATGGTATCTCTATTAAACACCAATGGTGTTGTAGTTTCTAGTTACGGAAAAGTGGTATTCTTTACACATTGACCATAATTATGAGATTTATGACATCTCTTAGTATATGAAATCCATTTACACTAAACTACCATTGTATACATAATGTCAAGAAGTATAAACTATTATTTGGATGTGGGTCATTGATAGCATGCATTCAGATCATGAAGAAGAGTTCTTCTATGGTTAATCTAAATTGTGTCCAAACTTCTTACTTATCTCAAATAGAGTAAGTTCTCGATTCATGCATTTCTGTATGTAGTACTGTAGGTTACAACCCTTATCAAACTCAGTCTATTAACTGTACATTTTCCTTTAATATTCAACTAGGGATAAATAGTGCATTCAAAACAAAAAACTAAAAAAACTAATACCGTCATTGATCCATCTTAAATATGGATATTTTATTGAGGTGTAATTTTTTTACTTAAATTTTTTAAACATCAAGAAAAAAATTTACACAAGAAATATGATCCCTCTTGGTGCTGGTTTAGAGCGTAGACACAATTATGGAGCAATATAAAACACCGATTTTGTTGTTTTAGAAATTCTACATAGAAATGGTGCTTTTAAAACAATAATTTCAGCCACAGTAAAAGCAAAATCCTTTTAAATTGATCATTGGAATGAATGTGCATTATTTCTATTTTACTTTGTTGTCCCCAATGAACCCTATATCAAGTACACTAAACTAGGCATACACTCATTGAAGGCTTTTTCTATTTTTAACGTCAATAAGTGTGCACTGTTTCCTTTTTAAATATGGATAAATAAGCATTAAGGCTCTTTATTGATGTTTTGTTTCACGATTTAAATATGTTGAATTGATGTTGCATGGAAACACATGGATTGTATTTGTATTTAATGTCTCACAGCCTTGGTTTATACTATTATAGATCAAAATCAATTTCCTTACTGATTCCGTATTTCATAGATCTTGACAATTCTCTCAAAGATTCCTAAACTAAGAGTTCATAAGAGAAATGGCCATAGGCATTATATTGCATTTTTAATATGGTGTTGCATATTAGAATTGATGATACGGAATTCTTTGATTGGTTTTATTTATAACTTGCTAGAGGTAGTGGATTAGATTCAGGGCTACCACCCCTTATATTCTTCCCACTTTAGATATAATGGTTACTAAGTTTTATTATTTTGTATCATCTTTTTTTGGGGCTTGTTGATGCTTTGTATCTAATTATTTCAAACATAAGTATTATAAGATATGTTATTTTGGATAAGGGCTTAGTATGCTAGTTTTTTTTTTTCAGGATCCTTTACTTTTTCGAGGGATTGCTCGATCATTCAATCCTACAAACAAGCTGGTGAGTTTATTGGAGGACCTTATACCTATTTTTTTCTTTTCTTTCTAGCTTCCAATCAATCTTAATTTTGTGAAAGATCAAGATTTGATGTCATTTCAATTATTGGTTGTATCCTTACATTCAAAGGAATTACGATAATCATTATGTATTGTATTATGTAAGGTCTAAAAGTGATATCTGCTTCACCTTCTCCATATTGTACAAATCCTAAAGCTGATTTGTTCAGTCCTCCAACAGTTATAGGATCTTCTATTCCCTTGGTGTGAGTTGTGCATGTATGGTTGTTTAATAAAGTTTAGGAATTATAGAAATTATGGTGTAGCACAATTAGTACATTTAAAAGTAATGTAATAATTATAGATAGAAATCAAATGGATTATGAATCACCTTACATGATGTGGTTATGTATAGTTCTGATGAAGTTTTAATGTTATGTCATATTTTGTATTGCTTCCAATCCTCAGCGACTAATTAAATTATTACAACAGAACAAAACCTTACAGATTATTAAATGACATTTCCATCTAATATTTTTGCAAAAAACCAAGAAATTAAGGTCCACCTTTTCACTAACAGCTTCCTCTACTTGACTCCTTGTGTTTCTTTTTCACTGATAGTTGCATTTCGCTGAGTCCTACTACAAGGAAATAGTCAGTAAATTTTGTTATCATAAGTACTCTCTACATATTGTACAAAGTGGGCTTAGGATTGATCTTCAATATCTACAATCCTCTATGGCGATGGTTGTTATATCTACTAAAACCAAAATCGGTTATATCTGTTGTAGAGCATATTTCATTGTCATTTAACTGAAACTTGATATAATCAATTGATGTTCTAAGCTTTTGCATCATAAAGTAATGGATATCTCATCCCAAGCGAAGATATATATGCCTGCTTTCCTAGTTCCTTCGATATTGTTGATTCTCTATAGCGCTAATACTTCCTCAATAGCATACTTCACTAAGTTTAATGTCTAGTCCAGGGATTTGGCTTTGTATTTTCTGCTACTAGTGGGATTATGTGATAAATGTGAGGATGAGAGATCTGCTTATGCATACTTTGAGTTTGTTGTTTTTTCCTCACATGTTTATAGTGGATCTGTTGCTTCTTCACTGGAGAAAACATGCATGTACCACTCACATATCTCTTCCATAGAAGGGCCATGCCTTTTATGAAACCGATAATATATTTTTAGAAACCTCATGCTAAATATTTATGAATTTCATCCAATTCATGATACAATACCTATAATTGATAATTCACATGAGTAGCTTCAATATTTTAATTGAATTGTTCCAACCATGAATTGATTTTCTAGGCAATACTTTATACTAATATTGAATTTGTCCCTTGACATTGCAGGAAATTACAACACATTCATTGTGGACTCTACTGCAACGATCAAATATCTTCTACCAAGCATGATGATAAAGTATGACATGACGTTTTAGAGCTAGAAAATGACTTTTGTGTACAATTAGATGGTTGGAAATGAGAGTCATAAAATCTAAACTGAATGTCTTGTTGTTCCATATATCTTCCAAAACCTAAGCATATCTTCCACCTCAAAATCACATGCAAATCCACAAAATCTGAAGGTGTATATGGCTGGAAAATCCCAGCAATTTTATCAGCATTGCCATGCTCTGAAATCTGAAAATTTTCTGAATCATACATTGGAAAACATGGCTCTAAATCACGATCAAAAAAATATGCACATTCACTTAGTAAGCATGGTTGTCCAAGAGGCACAAAATCAAGGTTTTACTCCCTAGAATCATCCCCATCAGTCTCATAGATGGGATCCCCAAAAATTTTCCAACAATCCATCCCCAAACTATGCCAATCTATTTCAAAATTTTCATTACCAACTTCAAACACTTGGATTCCTTTATTCTCATCACATGAAGAGCTAAATACATTTAACATCTCATCATCATACAAGAGTCTCTCCAAATCAACCATTACATTGTCAAAATAAAACTCTAGAAAGAACTATATATTACATTACCCTTGTCTTCATGGAAGAGTGAGATGGATACTTCATTACTAATGTCTTCTACATGTGGGGTTGTAATAGTTGCTTCAACAAACTTATCACTCGTTTTTTAAATATAATATGAAAGTAGATCATGGGATGGACAACAAGGTTGCAATTTATGTTGAAAATGTGCATATATTTTTCTGATATATTTCACCAAGTATGCATAAGCATTATAAATCATATTTATTTCAACCGAGAGAGAGATTGAAGGGTTATTCTTATGAAAATTCATCAAGGCAATGATCGTTTGTGCAACTCTTTGATGGGCTTGCTATACTAGCGACAAAATTTATGTCTCTAGTATAGCAAGCTCGTTGGTGAGTTGCAAAAATGAGCGTCGCTATAGCGACAACACCTCATTGCTACAATGATGGTGCATTGTTGGTACAAACATATTTTAAACATGTGCCTCCATTGCTATAGTGACGGCCCCTTGTCGCTACAATGACGACACCTCAACGCTATAGAGACAACCAAGTGTTTCTATAGTGACGATGGAAATGTTGCTATAACCATAGGGAAGTATCGCTATAGTGACATAGTTTGAATTTTTAAACAACCCATGTTTCATGTCTTTTGTGTCGCTATAGAGACAAACCGTGGAAAGTGTTGCTACAACGATGAAATTGTTGGCATGATAGGGGTCGTGTTCATCATGATAGCAATGCACAAGTGTTGCAATAGCAATGATTTTCTATGGGGAAAATGTGTACATGTACTCGTGATATATATATATACCATGATAGAGGACTCTATAAGTTAGGTTCCCAAATTCTTAAAGGGTGCTAGCTCAATGGAAGAGCGCCTTCCTTAGAAGCAGGAGGTTGGTGGTTCGATTCTTCCATGCCCTAATGATATTATAATATCGGTTATAAAAAACTAAATTAGTAACAAAAAATAAGAGATAAGCGACCAAAAAATGAGAGATAACTGACCAAACAAAATAACCAAAATTCCTATATAAAATTACTAAAAATGACTAAATTAGTGACCAAAAAATGAGACATGCGAAACTAGAAATTATAAAGGATGCAACACATGGCACCAATGAAGAAGCCAAACATGGTGTTGATATGTCAGAAAAATAAGACATGAAACTAGGCATTAAAAAATATGCAACACGTGGTGCTAATGATGAAACCAAACATGGCGTTGATATGGTAGCAAAATAAGAAGTTACTTTGGATGCAAAACATGGTGCTACATAGGAATAAAAATATGGTGCAACACTAGAAGAAATATTTGGCATCATTTTCATAGAAAAACATGAAGTAAAAAAGGAAGCAAAAATTGGTGCAAATTTGGAAGAGAAAATTGACACAAATTAGGAAGTAAAACATGGTGCAAAATGGGATGCTAAAGTGGTAGCAAAATTGGATGCAATATTGGATGCTAATTTGGATGCTAACATGGTTCTATTAAGGATGCAAATATGGCACTAACAGGGATTCCATTTAATAAGAAAACGAGGACACTTGCTAGGAAGCAAAATAGGACATTATTTAGGAAGCAAACCTCGACGTTGTTTAGGAAGCAAAGTTGGACACTATTCTGGAACCAAAAAAATAGACGCTATTTTGGACGTCATAAAGGATGCTATCTAGGAAGCAAAAAAAAGACATTTTTTGAGATGATTTCAATTTTGTCCATGACATGTCCCATTTAGCCTCTAGTTTGACCACTCAATGTAAAAAACAATTATGCTAAAAAGGAACACTAAATGGGATGCTAATTCCAGGATTTGTGGTAGTGCTAGGAGGGATGGTGACCTTGCCATCATTCCTTGCATGCATGTTGAGGAGGGATTCCATCCCTCCTTGCACTATTATTAGGGGGAAATAGTGGACAAATAAGGCCTAGAGAAAGGTGAAAAGGTAGGTTTTTAGTTGAGCAAGTGTGTGTGGTATTTAAGGATATCATAGGGTGAAAAATAAGGGTATGGTAGTTATAT
>LPNX010158256.1:362758-422690 GCA_001517045.1 Pseudotsuga menziesii | reverse complement strand
TCTTGTCTCTTGTGATGTGCTTATGTGATTGCTGTGCTTGTTATTCTCTCAGTGAAAATATCTTATTATAATGCTAGCTTAAATGTTGAAAAACTAACATCTTGCATGCGTATTCTCTCTAGAGCACATTCATCTGGCTTATCAGTGGTAAGTGTTCATTCTATTTTGCAAACCCTAACCCTAATTTCATCTATAAAATAGGTAAATTTTGCATCGTAGTTTTCATGCCCAGCTATTTTAGTAAAATTGCATAGAAATAGAAAATATCAGTATTTGGGATATTACAAAGCACAAGGGAATATCTTACACCGATGTTGCACAATAAAGGAAAACTAATACCTGTTATCTTTCCTTTTAGCACAATCACAAGGGAATTTCTAACAACAACATTGCATGTGAATGAAATATAACCTGTGTTAGATTTCTTATCTGTACAACTACATTACCATCAAATAAACTATACCATGAGGGAAATCTAACACGTGGTAGTGTCATGTCCCCAATTAAATAAATTCCAAATAAGACTATTTGCAAATAATGTTTCACCAACCTACTAGTCCCTAGGTTGAGACAGAGACATAAATTTTGTAATAATGGGCTATGGGACCCAAAAGGACATTAGTCTACCATATTCACATTTAAATGAGTCACATAAATTATAAATTCTAAGAAAATAATGTGGCCTAGGTTCATGAAGACACTTGGAAGCTTGTGAAGAATTTGTGTGACTAGATTCCCCGTACACTTGGCATTATATTCATCCAAATTTGAACACATGGATAATGTAACATTATTGGATGGTAATGTGGTGTCAATTATCATATAATGAGCCAAGGAAGTTTAATTCGTAAAGGAGGGAAGCTCCCATGGAAGAGGAAGAGACTAGAAGACAAAGTGTGCCACTTGGAAGGAGATTCTATGCACTCTATGACAACAAATGATGGAAGATTCTATGACAAGTATGAAAAAATCATACCTTATTGATGACATATGACAAATATTACATGTCATGGCTAAAAATAACTACCAAGGGGTCAAATTTTCGAGTTAGAGGTAGCCATTCACATTGAGAAAAGAATTGGAGCATGAAGAGGAAGACAAGTGTCATGAGCCGGAGGAAGCTCATGAAGGGAAATTTGACCTTAGGAGGTCTCATGAATTTAATAAAATAATTTCATGAGGAATGAGAATGGATTTTTGATCATTGAGAAATCCGCATTTGTGAAGAGAGAGAGCTAGTGGATGACTAGTTTCTTTCCTTAGCCAATTTCGAGGGTGAAAGATTCACATCCAAGTTGGTGTTTGGAGGGGAAATTCAGGTATTTCATGTACCTTTAATGGAGTTTTTATTTGTAGGTGTAAGCTACAGGTAATATCACGGTTCCTTCTAGTGCAACACATTCTCTCGACCATTTCCTGTCTTTATCGCATATTCTTACTCATGGAGGGATTGCGCTTTGGGTGAGATATTGTACTCTTTGGGAGAGATTATTGTGGTCCATTTATTCTTGTAACACATTTAATATAATATTTCATTAATATTCATAAATTATCATGTCAAAATACCAAATGGTTGTATGCAAAAATGATTATTAATGAGCAAACAATGACATTTCCCCGCTATATTAATGTATGACATTGTAATGATGATGAATTAGAATGTAACAATGTTAATATGATATATTTATGATGAGTGGAGTTCCATTTATGAGTATTTCAATTTTCATATCCATCACTTAAGCATTTTAATTCATCTTACTCAGTTTATTTCCATTTGGAGAAGATTTGGTGCCATTTCCCCAAGGGTCGAACTAGTGATTTTGTGGATGTTTGGGAGTGGTTTATAAAATAAGTTATATAATAAATAATTATTCACATGAGACATTAATAATTTCCATTAAACATCCTCTTCCTCTTTTCATAAATTAAATGGGGTTTGGGAGCATTTGGGAAGCCATTTTAAACATTTAATGTGGGGGAATTGGAACCCCAATTTTCTAGTGAAAACTCCTACCTTGGAAAGAATATCAAAAAATTTTGAAGAACTATTTGGAGGGTAATATATCATCCTTGAAAATCATATTAAATTATTAATATCATTCATATACCTTTTCATAATATTTGGGATCATTTGGACAAATTTGGAGACCTAGACATCAAAACTAGTTAAAGGTCGAAACAGGGGAAAAAGTGAAAAATTGGTCATTGAATAAAATTTCTTAAAACGGGACATTACAATGGTATCATAGAATGTTCCATGCACATTTGCATTAATAAAATCCATTGAATTAAATTTTTTAGATATTTCTTGGTTTCATAATCTAGACCATAATGGCAACTTTCCTTCCTCCCCACCCAACAGAAGAAGAAATTACAGCCAAAGATATCGAGGCATGCTACCAGGGGTATAACAATTTGAAATGGGATATTCATAAAGGGTATTATTTCAAATATAATCTTATAAAATATGTATTTTTTTACAAGAATACAAATTATAACTCATTAAGGAATAATCAACAATGCACAAGTATGGAAGAGACCAAGGAGCCACCAATTTCTGTGGGTGGTGAAGCAGAAAAAGCATTACATCAAGACGATCGAAAGTCACTCCCAAATGAATTTGAAAAATATGAGGAAAAATCATATGATAATGAAGAATAGTACCTTGAAACTATTAAATATCATTTTTAAACACATTCTACTATGGACATGGACCAAAGGGCATCCACTGATGGATGCTTGAACTGTAAAGGAGTACCTACTGATGGGTGCTCACAACTCTATGTTGTTGACATAGAGATAAGATTTGAAAATGTTGCTGCAAGACAAATTTCTCATGAGCATAAATATGAATAAATTATAGCAGCTAATGAAGAACCAAGGTCAACTTCCCCATCACCACTTGAGCTTCAAGAAGTTGATCAAATCAAGAAGAGAGAAGAAGAGGAGATTCATCAAAAAGAACCTCTTTTTCTTGAAAGGTATTTGAATATGAGTGAAATGGATATCCATGAGGCCCTTAGCATAATCCATGATACTAAATCATTGGTGTCAAATTCTTGTTGGAAAATTTCTTCATTGGAGGAGCCATCCTTCCTTGAATACATGGATAAGATTCAAAGAGAAATGTGCAACATTGAAGGTAATTTCATGTATTTGCTTTTTGATAGAAACAATTTGGTTGATCTTAATGAATGGTTACATGAAGAATACTTAAATAATAATGAGGATATTCATAAGCTCAAAATTAAAAATGAGCAACTTCTTGAGAGGTTGCAAGATACTTGTTCTTCTCCCTATGTTTCAGATTTTCATATGGTAGATTGCTTGGAGGATTCTCATGACATGAGGGTGTTGCTAGAAATATCACACCTCTTGCTGGTAAGAGTTGTTTCTCTAGGCCTGAATGGTTCATATCTAGAACAAATGAGTGATAACAAAGATGGAAGACTTCCCCTAGAGCTTGTAGATATCTGGAATGAGTCCCTTGGCTATTATGTAGTGTGATGTAGTTGTCTCCTATGGTGACAAATCTCCACAGATGTAAATACACAAGTACATCAAACAAACAATCAAGATCAAAGGTACCAGAACATAGTCTACAGTTCTATATTAGTGACTAAGGAATCCAATAGTAAAATGAATGATTGCAACATAATATAGTTTACGGGAAAGGAACCAACTTTGCATTAAAAATGAAGAAGAAATATTACAACCATTTCCTTAGTGTTGTGATGTTCCTTCACATTCCATGCCTTGTACTTAAAAGCTCCAACTTTCTCCTTCTACACTCACCCTATATTTGGCTAGAACCTCAGTGTAGCAACATAGCCTTTCTCTCTCTCAACCATGGGAGGTGAGCCAGGTTTTATAGAACTTGGGAGGATAGGGATGGTTGATAAAATGGTGGGTGAGGTGGAAGGGAGATCCTACTAGGGGGGATCTCTAGACCACATGGTCCACAGGAGTAGGGATGAGGGTGCCACAAAGTCTTCCTTCAAGAAGCTTCATGAAACTTCTATTTTTCTTTTTTAAACTCGAGCACCTCTTTTCTTCCATGTAGATAAAGCATTACCAGGATGGAACAACTATTTTATCAAGGGGCATAGGTGGTGGCATCGCTTATTGTCAAGAGAAAATGGGCATTACTGAAGCGGGTAATTATTTTTTCATTAAGGGAAAAGGCAATGCTAGACTCAAATATGGAAAATAGGAGTCTAGGCCAATGTCCAATTTCACAATTTGGGAGTTGAGGGAAACTTCTGATGTTTTAGACCTCAACACATGATGGTGATGAGATCTATGTGTAAAATAATTCCACCCAAAGCATGAGGCTAGAGGGATATGGTATGTGAGAACTTTGAAAGAGAAATCTATCACTTCGAGGGAATACACTACTTGATCAAAGATCATCATCAACCAGGATTCTACAATACATCAATAATTTTTTAATCATATCCAAATGAGGGCCTCATCATGGCTGCAGACCAATACAAGGAAGATCCATGAGGGAAATGAATAAACATGGCTACTAGAATATAGTGTAGATTCATGTGAAGAAGAATCAAAATTGGACATAGCTACTAGAAATACAATGTAGATCTATGTCAAGATAGATGCAAATTCGAGCACAACCATGGCCATAAAAATGTGGATCCATGTTAGGACTTATAGAAAACACTTCCATCACAACTTGGGGAAACCAATGAGCGCTTAACAAGTACCCAGGGTCTTCATCTTGTCTTCCACAAAGTACGATTCTATCCATGTGATTACAATGTCTTGATGTCGAACATGGTAAAAACCACTTGATTACTAGTCAATGATGAGAACCATTAACAAGTGTGAGGGAGCTCACCATTGATGTCAATGATTCCCAATGTACCCTAGTACAATCGCCTACGTGTGAATAGCTGATTTGATGTTGAACACTTAGTTGAATATTTTGATCAAATTTCAATGAAGTGAACATATGTCAAGAGTGAGAGAATATGCCATTAATGCATATAGATATCAAGGTGCTATCTTTTTTGTTCTAAGACTAATTCCTGGATGATAATCTGATGTTGACTGGAATAGTCTTGGCAAAGAAGGGCGATGATGAATCCCACATCGATGAAACGAAACTCAGACTAAAGTTCTAGAATTTTGAGTATGATGTATCCATAGGACTGACTCAAAAGGTACTGACACAAAGGTTTTTTTGACTACATAGGTAAACTCTCAATTTTCCTTCGAACATCGGACAACATGACTGAAGACTTGGCAGCATTGACTTAGACCATATGGATACCAAGACTTAATGCGACGGTAAATGATGCATTATTTGAAAGAATCAAAGGAGTGACATGAATCATGAAATTAGATTGACTTGGAAGCAAGCTAAATACCCAATTAACTAAATGAAATGTAGATAAGTTCCATGTTCAAAGGTGACTAGTAATTGCCATTTATTTGCAAAATGAAAAAGTTCCATTCCCTTAATTTCCCCATCATGATTGATGAGTGCCTCTTTTAATTTTTATGAGTCCAAAGAAGGAGACAAACACTCATTGTATATTATCTTGATATAATTCCATTCTCATACATTTCACTAACCTGAGAAAGGAGGGGTTTGTTCCCAAAAGAGGGTCTCTCAGTGTTTAGTTTAACAAGTCCCTTAAAAGTTAACTTGGTATCGTTCATGTTTAGAGAGTCTAAATGAAATTGGAAGAAGACTCCAAAGGGTCCTTTTTCATACAATTTAGTCTCTAGGGCTCGAAAAAGTTTAAAATAATACCCGAGAGAACTCTTCAAGTCATGATTGGATGGAGCACTCCTTTTTTGTAACTAGTCAAACCGAACAGAAAAAGGAGTAAACTATTATTAGAAAGACGACTCTTCAAGTACTTTTACAAGCATGAAGAAGATAAGTTCACTCGACAATATTTTCACATTTAAGGAGTCCGAAAATAGTTTAAAGAAGAATCCATTAGGGTTTCTTTTCATGATGTGTGGGTTTAACGAGTCTGAAAAGAAGCGAAAATGACTTGGAACTTTGGTACTAGGTTTAAAGAACATGACCAAAATGTCAAAATTAGTGCTCGACGACTTTTTCCATTTTATGGAAGTATGAAAAGTCAAAAACAAACTTACCCATAGTCAACACTATTTTGTTTTCATCCCTGCAAATTTTTTTTTAAATACCATTAGCTTTCCAAACAATATTAAAATTGACTTTTAATGACTATAGAAAAGGTCATTCTTAACGAAATAATTAAAATAATGCCATAAAACCCTAAAATATTTCATATAAAAGTCAAAGCAATAGTTAAAAATTTTCATTTTACTATTTACTAGGTTTGGAGATCTACTTGGAACAATTCTGTGCAGATTTCTAGTGAAGATTATGGAGTCATTACCCATCCAATTTTTGATCCGTCTGCTCCAGGTAAGAGCTACAACCATCCTCTACATTTTCACAGTCAATTTTTTCTTTCCCAAGCTCATTTTATCGAATTCTATAGATTTTTACCTAAAGGTAAAAATAGTATCCTGGGAAACGCGCTTTCCCTTTGCGGGAAAGATGGTTCCCATTGAAAACCACTCTTTTCATGCCTAAGCAGGCAGTGCTGCAAGATATGCCCAAAAGATGAACAGTCTGGCCAAAATAAGGATTTTGAAGTATTTCTAAATATTGGTTATGTGTTCTAATACTCCATTTTTTGTTTTTGGTAGGTCATCTCAGTCAAAATGGTGGTGTGGAAAGAAAGAAAATATGAGGATGATTGTAACCAAGAATATTTCACCTTCTACGGAGAGAAGTTGTTCCTCTGGTCTAAACGGTTTAGATCCAGAACAAATGAGTGGATGACAAAGGATGAAGACCTTCCTTGGATGTCGTAGACACCTAGAATGCTGCTTTGATGGTGAACCTATGTACCTACAAACAGATCAAGCATGCAAACACATCAAAGCTACCAGAAAATCATATACTTATCCAAGTTAGTGACTAAGGAATCTAACAACATGTACATGTGAAATCAAAACACCAGTAATGTGGGATGAAAATAAGCTTTGCATTAAGATGTATGGAGAATCTTACAACCAATGAAGCCTTAGTGTCAACAAGCATCTCCATGAGACAAACACTTCATCCCCATAAGCTTCAACTTTTCTCTCTATGCTCTCCAATGGCTTGGGCCAAGTGGTCAATCCAATAGCATAACAATACCTCTATAGTTCTCCCCTTCAACCATGGACATGAGCTTGTATTTATAAGGCTCAATGGATAGGAATGGTTGAGAGATTTTTGGATGAGGTGGCCTCTAAGATCCTATGATGGGGGATCTCAAGCTCAATTGACCCACAATGATATGGATAAGGCAGGACACGAGGCTCATGATCTAGAAGCCTTGAGAAAATTCTATTTTTCCCATTTTACCCAGGGTACCTCTTTTCTTAGCTTATGACAGAGCGGTTTAGATAAGAAATGCTTATGGACCAAAGGCCACAAGCGGTGGCACTGCTTATGGAAAACAGGATGTAGGCGGTACGAGCAAGGTACCGCTCATGGTTCATAGGAAAAGTGCAGTGCTGAGTATTTTCATGTAGAATTGACAAACAACATGGGTTTCCAATATAAGTGTTGGGATTAAGGGCAAACATGTAATTCAAAGGTCTTATCACATGGTGGTGACAGGATTTGGGTGTAACAAAATGCCCCCAAAGCATGAGTCTTAGAGGGATATGATAAACGAGAGATTTGAGAGAACAAGTTGTCGCTTCGAGGTGAAAATGTCAGCTCGATCAGAGCATATTGTCAAGTAGCCATCTGTAGTACATCAATATTTTTTACTCATAGACACAAGTAACCAACGCATGGATGTAGACCAATACAAGCTAGATCCATGGGTGGAATAAACAAGCATGGCTACTAGAATACAACATAGATCCATGTGATAGAGGACTCAAACTTGGACATAGCTAATAGACATACAATGTAGATCTATGTCATATAGATGCAAATTTGAGCATAGCCATGTTGGGGCATGCACCTTAACGGTCCTTAATTTTGGTAACTCCGCGGTTTTTGTGGAAGCTTGTAAGCGGAGTTGCGACTCAAAATAGTCTTAGGGGTGTCGGGGTTGAGTCAAAGCCCTCTTTTTGTAATTAACCCATGGATTAAGTCCAGGGTTTAGGGTTCGAGGCGCCCATGGTTTAAGCCCATGGTTTTGTAATAAGTGCACTTGTATAAATAAGTACTTTTGTAAAAGAGTCAGGTTAGGATTTTGATTTAAGATGAATTGATGCGAAGCTAAGGATTGTTTTGTTAGAAAGGTTAAGTCCCAGCTGTGTGCGTGGATGACCTCTGTAGCTATGTGCACAGAGGGTTTTGGGTGATTAAGAAGATCTACAGCTGTGTGCGTAGAGATCTGTATCTTAGTGCGTAGCTTTGAGGAATTGAAGGGATCTGCAGCTAAGTTCACAGATCAGAACTATGGTTTTTGTAAAGAGTTGAATAAAACACAGTTATGTGGACGTAGCCCCTAAACTGGGGGTGAACCAAGTTATATCTTGTGTTGTGGTTCTTTTGTGTTGTTGGTATGTTCTTGTATGAATTGATAAATATATAACTGATAAGGAAGATCACTGCTAAATACTAACTTCACTATGAATTCCTAGTAAAGGGCTAAGCAAGGCACTGTTTGTTTATCTAAACGTGAAGCTAAATAAGTGAATGTCAAAGTTCTGTATTTTATGATTATCATTTGTTAGAAGCTAAAGGTACAGTAATATCCCTCTTGTGCTTGTAGAAACCTGATTCTGCGGCACCCCATAGCTGTTTCGGGTGAGACTACAACCTGTTCGTAGGTTGTTGCCGAAAGGGCCAACACTGTGGGTCTTTTGTTGGTGCGAAGACAAAAGTATAGAACCTGGGTCTTCCCTAAGCCCAATAAATTGGTTCCATTGCTGGTTGAACTCAGTATCTACTCAAGAGGGGTTTACGTCATACCTCGAGGGCTATGTTTTGGAGACCCTCAGTGAAGGAAATCGGTGATTGGATTGAAGGGACTTATCTGAACTTTTCTATACAAGAGAACAAAGATCCGCGTCGTATTTCAAACGAATTTTTACAAAGGTACATTTTTTCTGATGTTTATGAAATTTTCTTTGGTGGTATCCACATAGAGTTGCACCAGTGGTTATCTAGGTTAACAGAGAGAAGGATGAACTTCCAAGAAGGTCAGTTTCCTGATTGGACCCCCACAAGAATTAATATATTGAAAAGGGTGAACAACGAGATATCCCAAGCTGTTGATTTCTGGACAATGTGAACCCTTGAAGCATTTGTGATTGAGTTCGCCATTGACACAAGCATGTCCTTCAGTGAAGCCGAACGACAGTTTTTCAAAGGGCCAAGGGGTAAGTAATTGAATTCATTTAGTTTGAGAATTAAAATGCTATTGGCTGAAAAAGGTATATTTCTCATTGAATCAGACTGTTAGATTTAGTATTACTAACCTATGTTTGCAAGTGAAAGCACCTTCCACGAGCAAAGTGGTTTGCTGCGAAGTGGAAAAAGGTACAAGAGAAATTTTGATTCCTATACCCTAGGTCAGAATACCGAATCTAACCCCGTAAGTCTAGCAGCCTCAGAGCCCAAAGAAACCCCTTCTATTGGAAACCCTCCGGTAACCTCGCAACGAAGACCTATTATCCCTCAGAACCCGTCCTAGTCTGAAAGTAACCCTAGCCTGAGTATTCCTGTCACAGGTTGGTCTACCCCAGTAAGTTCTTCCCTTCCTACTACCAGTCCCCCTCCCCCCCCCCTAGATCCGCGATGGCCCATATGAATGACGACATTAAGCTCCATGTTTTCAAAGGAACTGGATCAGAGGATCTAGAATAGTTCTGGTTCTTATGCGAAGCAGTGTGGACTGCTAAGAACATTACGGATCAAGATACAAGAAGAGAACAGCTGGTTACTTCTTTTAGAGGCTACGCTTTGACCTAGTTCATGAAGTTTTCTAGTACTCAGAACCATGTCTTGGCTGATATAAAAGTAGCAATGATAAAGGAATTTAAGAAGCCTAAATCAGAGTTGCAGTGTATCACTGAACTAAAGGAAATTCAGCAGCGGCGAGGAGAATTAGTGTGGAACTTTGAACAGAGGTTCAAAGTTCTGCTAGATCAAGTCAGTTTCACTATTGGACCAGCGCAGCATAAGGAATGGTTCATCGCAGCTTTGTTACCGCACATCAGGACTCCACTCATGCAATAGAAGGTTGTGGATCAACAGGAGGCTTTGGAAATCGCTATGAAGCTTGAAACAACCCCTGTCGAAGATAATTCTGGTATCGCTCAAATACAAGCGTAGTTGGTAGCGATGGCTCTGGAGCTTCACGATATGAAAAAAGGGAAAGCTATTTGCGAAGAGGTTTGGTGTACACGATGTCGGATAGAGGGTCACGACAAGGAACAGTGTCCTGCGGTAAGAAATTTCCTGAATTCTGGTGCACCAAACCCGTTCAACCCTAGTGTTCTATATTGTGAGATCTGTAGGACATCTGGCCAGCATCAACCTGAAGACTGCTATCTCCTACAGAGGTATGTGCAAGTCCCTAAGAACCCTTATTGCAAGTTCTGTAAGTTAGTGGGACACAACGAAGATGAGTGTCGTAGCTTTGACCTCATGAGAGAACGAACTTATGATGCTTATCGGGTACAAAAAAATGGCCAAGGAAATGATGGATATGGTTACCGTGGAAGTACATCAGGTCGTGGAACTTTTGGAGGTCGTGGTCATGGTGGTATGGCTGGCAGAGGACGAGGCCAAGTTGTGTGCTATAACTGTAACTAGGTAGGAAATCTAGCTAGATACTGTCGGAACCCAACTACAACATGTCGATATTGCAGAGTTGTCGACCATGTGATTGAGCAATGCCCGTAGCTGATAGCCAAGATTCAAGAAAGAAATAGTGCCCCTACTCAGAATATTCAGTTGATTTTTGTGGAGCAATGATTGATCCCAGCCATTAATGTTGTTACCAGGAGTGGAGCTACGACGGAAGTGCAGAACAAGGAGAAACATCCTGCCAAGTCTTGGGTTCATAAGGCCCCAGAAAAAATCCCAGCATTTGATGTCGAAAGAGAAAAAGAGACATTTATGGAAGCCAAGAGAGATTTTGCTGACCCCAACACATCAGTAGCACCTGCGCAACAACCTCAGTATTATTCGCAGCCGCAAGAAGCTTCGATGGATAAAGTAAGTACACTGTCCTCCTTTTTACAGAGTTGTATGAATCTCTTAAGAAATCAAAATGCTTTGAATGAGTTGCAGAAAGTTATTGCTTCTTGCGAACCTCAGCGAAGTTCTGGTAAGGAAAAAACTATTCATAGAGTCAGAAGAACTGGCAAGGAGATGAGATTGAATGCTCAGATAGGAGAATATGACATGACTGATGTCATCTTGGACCTAGGATCAGAAGTAAATTTCTTAACTAAGTAGACATGGGAACAAATGGGAAAACCTACTCTGGAATGGTCCCCTATACAGTTGAGATTAGCCAATCAGCAGAAGATTGTGCCACTAGGAAGACTCCCTAACGTATCAGTAGATATTGATGGAGTCAGTACCTTAGCATACTTTGAGGTAATTGAAATGGGAAATAGATAATGATGTAGTAATCAACCTGAAGAAGAGGCAGATGACTTTCGAAGGGAAAGGACTGAGAGTCATAGTACCATTGGATCCTTCTCAAGGAGAGAGGTACTCCGAGCGAGTAAGAGATGAAGAACAGGATGTTTTGGACCATATCTACAATATCAGAGCGAAGGAAGAATACTATGTTGATCCTACTGCCGAAGGTATCATGGATTGGCAGTGTGACAACTCCTGCATGACGGATTCAGATGATGGCCTAGAGAATTGGCAGAATAGGCTGTATGAGCTACATGGACATCGATGTGCAAGAATTACCAAGTCTCTCAGATGGCTTAGTTCACAGACAAGAACCTTACCTATTTTTGATGGTTCGACAGACCCAGAAGAGTTTATTATGCAATTCTCAGAGCAGGTACCAGACTCACAGAAAATGGAGACTCTAGATTCAGCATTCAGAGCCATAGCAGCTAGATGGTGGAATGGTCACAAAAAGTACATCGATAGTTGGGAAGCATGCCAAAAGTCCCTTTTCCTAAGATTCAGGGACCAACCTCAGGAGGTGAGAAGCAGGTTTAATGGTAAGACTAGTCCTGAGGGACATTTGGAGCAATGCTACAAAGCATGAAAGCATGTACCTCGTGAAGAATGGGTACATAGGTTTGTGCACACCCTGGAACCTATAGCAAAGAACTGGTATGCGGAGGTCAAGCTTCACCACAGTACTGTAAGTTGGGATAGTCTTGTTGATAGTTTTGTGCTGACATTTTCTATTAATGAGGTTTGTCCTGCTTTGGACGTAGCTGTTAGGTTGATCCATACTAAATTATTTGATGATCAAGAAATAGCAGAATACCAACCTGATTGGAAGGAACAAGAATCCAATGCAGTAGAATGTTATAACCTTGCAATTGACGAGGATGACGATCCATGCAACATTAACATTCCTGAGTCAAAAGGACACTGCGAAATACATGGACCAGCAGTTGAAGCACCTAAAGTGACTCAGCCCCTGAAGACGCAGACTGTAAAAATTGGGTCAGAAGAAAACCCTAAGTATGCTACCATTGGAGATTATTGGGATGATGAAATGGTGAGCAAGGTGACCCAACTTCTCCATGAGTATCAGGACCTATTTTCGACGAAGTTCTCAGAGATGAAAGGTATCCTTGGTGATATAGGAGTGATAAAGATCCCTTTGAAACCTGATGTGAAGCCTATGAAACAACACCCTTATAGGCTGAACCCTAAGTATAAAGAAAAAGTCAGAATGGAGCTAGATAAGATGCTTGCTACAGGAATCATTGAGCCTCTTGAAGAATCCGAATGGGTCAGTCCTATGGTGGTGTAAGAAAAGAAGACAAGGGAGAAATCAGAATCTGTGTTAATCTGAGAAAGCTGAATGATTCCTATTTACATGATCCTTTCCCCACTCCCTTTACAGATGAAGTTTTAGACAATGTTGGAGGTCAAGAAGTGTACTCTTTTACTGATGGATTTTTAGGTTACCATCATATTAGATTTGCTCCAGAAGATCGACATAAGACAACCTTCGCTATAAAAATGGGATCCTTCCAGTATACAGTTATGCCCTTTGGATTGAAGAATGCACCTGCTATGTTTTCTAGAGTAGTCATCTCTGCATTTAAGGAATTTATACATACATTGTTAGAAGTTTATTTTGATGATTGGACTATCTTCGGGTTATTAAAAGACCATATAGCTAGTTTAATACTTATGCTGGACAAATGTAGACATCATCAGATTTCCTTGAACTTGAAAAAGTGTATCTTTTGTGCACCTTTTGGAATTCTGCTAGGTCACATTGTATGTAAGCAAGGATTGATGATGGATCCTGCGAAGATAGCCATTATTGTGAACCTTCCACCTCTGAAGTCTGTTAAACAACTTCGCACTATGCTTGGTCATACTGGATATTACAGGAAATTCATTAAAGGATATGCTCAGATTACAGCCCCTATGGAAAAGCAGTTGAAGAAAGATATTAAGTTTGAATGGACACCTGAGTGTCAAGAAAGCTTGGATATTTTGAAGGAAAAGATGGTAACTGCCCCTATCTTACTATTCCCTGACTGGAATAAGGAGTTTCATGTGCATGTCGATGCATCCTCCATTGCTCTGGGTATAGTATTGGCTCAATCAGGTGAAGGTAATATTGATCACCCTATTTCTTTTGCAAGTAGAAAATTGTCCACAACAGAAGAAAAAAAATTATACTACGATAGAACGAGAAGGTCTAGCTATGGTTTATGCATTGTAGAAGTTGTTGGAGCAGGGTCCCACAGCTACAGAAGAAGCTGCTAGTTTTGGCGGAAAGATAAGTTTTGGCAAAAAGAAGTTAAGACGGAGCTATGATGCCGTAGCACGTTTCCAGCTGGAGAGCAGAGCCAGAAACCATGAATTTTAAGATAGAAAATTCAAGAAGGAAACGGTACCTGAGCCACCAGAGAAAGTAGAAATTCAACAAAGTATTCAGCAAATAGAGAATATTGCTGCGGCAATGAAAGAAGAAATTAAGGGCTTGGCAGCTCTTCAAAATATGAGGAAGACAAAGGAGATGAACTGTTTGTAGCAGGAAGTGCAGCAATTAAGAACCAAGGAGATGCACATTAATGACCTGCTTCAACTGTATCAAGAGCAAATCGCAGAGATAGTTGATACGGTTGAACAGAAAATGAAGGAGTTCACTACCACCAGGGAGAAAACTGACGCCACAGAAGACGCCAGTATTAGTCAAGCTTTGCTTGACTCAGCACAAGAGAGTGTCGAAGTGATGTAGAAGGAAGTCACAGGACTTCGTGACAGGTTGCAGAGGGCTTCGCAGGAAGCCAAGGAAAAGCTACAGCAGGAGAAGCCCACTGCAGGTGGCTCGAGGACGAGCCACAAGTAAGTGTTAGGGGACTGTTGGAGCAGGGTGCCATAGCTACAAAAGAAGCTGCTAGTTTTGGCGGAAAGATAAGTTTTGGCAGAAAGAAGTTAAGACAGAGCTACGACGCCGTAGCACGTTTCCAGCTGGAGAGCAGAGCCAGAAACCATGACTTTTAAGATAGAAAAGTCAAGAAGGCAACGGTACCTGAGCGGCCGAGAAGAGAGAGCTCAACCACTGCATTGAAGGCAGTGGCGGAAGACAGGAGGGCTCAGAGACCCTCATAAAGGAAAAGGAGCAACGAGGATGAAGCATTGAAGGCGAAGGACAGAAAAGCGAAGCGGTGCATAGTACCCATGATCAGTGCTGGGAAGCATGGAAGACTGCAGAGAGCTGTGGTGTGATGGAAAGCGGCTACCTCAAGTACATATATGGCCAACTATCACTAAGTTAGGTTTTGGGTTACTGTTGGGACAGGCCCACAGTGTTGTAATGGCACGACCTTCGGGTTGCCTATATAAGAATATATTTTGTATTGTAAAAGAGTTGGTTAGTTTGTTAGTTGGTTGGCGGGTTGAAAAGCTAGCTAGTCATTTTGTTAGTTAGTAGTGTTTTGCAGACTATTAGACTGTTGTAAAAGCCTAGCTCTGGTTCTGTTATTAGCGGTAGCAATCTTACGGTAACCAGCAGCTGGCTTATAGAATATGTATGTAAAGATCCGCAGGGATCGACAGAGAGGGAAGAGTATATTGTAGGAGAGCAATATAGAAGAGAAAAGAGATATAAGAGAGAAGATCTTAAGCTGCATATGCGGTGCAGTAGAACTATGTTTTACCTTCCCCTGAGCTATAATAAAAACATAGTTCTATGGACGTAACTTCCATCCTGGAGGTGAACCACGTTAAAATCAATGTTATGCGATTGGTTTATGTGTTATGTTTATTTATGCATTTTTCATTCAGTTTATGGACTTTGTTTACAGTTTAATGGATGAATGTGTTAATCAGTTCAAAGCAATAGAGAAGGATAAATATAGGTTAACGTCTTTGGCACGCTGTTTATGGTTCATTTATGCTCTGCGTAAAACGGTCTCTATTGCTGTATCGAATAGCCTTGTATGTTAAGTCTTGCACGTCGACACGAGCAACGCTAAGTGCGCTAAACCGCGGAGGTAGGATATCACAGAGAGGTGATACCACACCGGCAGAGGAGTTGCGGTGCATGATACCATAGGTGAAGGACTTAGTGTTGGGCAGGATTTGTGTGTTGCACCGTGCGCGGCGATGCGATAAGGTTGGAGATATCACAGGCCTGAGAAAGTGCGCGCCACAGGAAAGGATCACACGGCGGTATAAAGGAATATCTTGCGGCTAGAAGAGCTATGAGGCGAGGAAATCGTGCGACGCGAGCAGGAGATCACGCGACGCGCAGAGGAGAGACTGCAGCTAGGAGAGTTGCGAGCCACCAGTGGGATTGCCACAGAACCCGGTCCAAGACGCTTGAGTCCTTGGCCAACCCATTAGAGTCACTTTGGGTGAGACTTCAGGCCGCTTTGTGGTCTGTCGCCGAAAGGGCCAGTGATCTAGGGGTGTTGTTGGTTGATTATAGTAAACTCGGGTCTGCCCATAGCATCCAACAGAAGTTTCGACATTATCTGTTAGGATCTCATTTTAAGATGTTCACTGACCATTCTGCTTTGAAGTATTTGGTTAACAAGCCTGTGCTAGGTGGAAGGATATGCAGATGGTTGATTCTATTTCAGGAATATGACTTTGAGATCATAGTCAAACCTGGAAGACTGAACCTAGGTCCTGACCACTTGTCGAGGCTCGAGTCAGGAGAAGAGCCCATTAGTTTGGATGAATCTCTTCCTAATGCCCAGTTGTTTTCCATCCAGATGGTTGATGACTATTTTTAGGATATTGTTCAGTACTTATCTACAGGTTTTGCACCTGCCGAAATGACAACACAACAGAAGAAGCAGCTGGTGGTTAGAGCAGCTGACTTTACCTTAATAGCAGGACAACTATATAAGATTGGACCAGATGAAATACTACACAGATGTGTCCTGGAGCATGAAAAGCCATTAATTTTGGCTGAGGCACATTCTGGAGCAGCAGGAGGTCATTATGCAGGAAAAGCTACAACACAAAATATTCTGACAGCCAGATTGTGGTGGCCCACAATTCGTAAGGATGCAAGAGAGTATTGCCACAACTGCGACATCTGTCAGAGGACAGGAAAACCATCCAAGAGGGATGAGATGCCTCTAGTTCCGTAGGTAACTTTACAACCCTTTGACAAATGGGCTATTGATTTTGTTGGACCTATCAATCCCCCTGCGAAGAAATCCGGAGCAAGATACATTATTATAGCAACTGACTACCTTACTCGTTGGGTTGAAGCTCAACCAGTCAAGAACTGTAGTGCTTCTACAGCCACGAAGTTCATCTTCGATAACATCTTGTCAAGATTTGGGTGTCCTAGAATTCTTATGAGTGATCAAGGATCACATTTCTTAAATAATACTATTGAAGTATTGACTGAAGAATTTCAAGTATATCATCAGAAGAGTACTGCCTATCATCCTCAAGAAAATGGAATTGTCGAAGCCTTTAACAAGATCCTTGAACACGCTCTGATGAAGGTTTGCAATGTTAATAGAAATGACTGGGATCTTAGAATTCCAACAGTACTATGGGATTATAGAACCACCTGCAAGAAGTTGACAATCCATACACCTTTTAGGTTGGTTTATGGACAAGAAGCAGTCATGCCCATGGAGTACATTGTTCCTAGCCTCAGAATATCTTCTTTCACAGAGATGGATGACCCAGATATGATGAAAGAAAGGCCAGCAAAGATACTAGAACTTGAAGAGGATAGATTCATTGTAGGGTTCCAGCAGCAAGTACAGAAAGCTAGAGAAAAAGCATGGCATGATAGACACATTAAGAGGAAGCAGTTCCAGAATGGTGATCTTGTGCTTTTATATGATAGTAAATTCATGAAATTCCCGGGGAAGTTCAAGACACATTGGAAAGGACCATACATTGTGCAGAGAGTTACTGATGGTGGCGCAGTCCAGTTAGCTAAATTGAATGGAGAAATTTTACCTTCCATGGTGAATGGAAGTAGGTTAAATAAGTACAGGGACAAGATGGGACCCCTTAATCAGAAGTAACAGCAAGAAGGACATTCTAAGTACCAAGAACATTTGAAATTGGGTACTAGACTATAATGAAGCTATTCTCAAAGCTATGAAGTGTTGAAGACTGTCAAAGTTTGAAGGTTGAAGTTTGGTTGCCGTGTGGGTCAGGATGGGTCGAAGGCGAATATTATGTCGAGGGTACTCATTGAGGCGAAGATGAAGTTAGTGGTTATGTCGAAGAAGAAAGGTGTGTTGCAGCCTAAAATGTGACTGATGGGAGAAACTCGACTTGGCGGCGTCGGCACGTGAACTACCTATCATGATGAGATCTTGGGAAAATCTAGCACTGTGTGGACTGGATTTACCACCATTCTATTAGATTCGGCGTCATTAATGCACCATGATGACAGATTTTGTTGTGGGATTCTATAAGAAGCTACACCGGCCTCTGACTCCTGCATTGTGCACTTCTTTGAGTTTACAGTTAGCACCATGTCGAATGATCGTGAAGTCCAGGAATTGTTACGAGAGCTCAGAGAGAGAGGTCTGCAGAACCTTATGAGAAATCCTCCCTACGAGGAGGCATCTCCAGCGCTGAAGCAACCAATGCAGATACGATCAACCAGAAAGAAATTTAAGGCAGAAGTTCGCTCTAAGTGAAACAAAGAAAGGCATAACCCCTCAGGAAAGACTCAAGAGGATCCCTAGATGTATCCTCCTGGCCCAACAGAATGGAGGCATGCTGTTTGTCTTATGCAAAATTATAGTGGCATGCAATCACAGGGGCACCACCTGTTAAGGACCCAAAGTTGTGGATGGTCAAATGTTCGATAGGACATGAACGGGAGGCAGTTAGAAGGATGGGGTCGCTAATAGATTTAGAAGGCCCAATGACCCCCATGACCACCATAAATATGACGAAGGCAGACAACAGCATGAGAGATGGTCGTATTCTACTAAGGATGAAAGGATGAAGGATCAAGCAAGCCATGGCCATGGTAGTAGTAGCAGAAGGGACGATGATGCAGTCGTAGGAATCCATTTACTATCTTCGCCAACAAGATTATACCACCAGAAAAGCAGCAGAGTGTCCCGAGATGGGACACTCGTGAGTCTTAGGGGCCTGTTGGGGTGCGCACCTTAATGGTCCTTAATTTTGGTAACTCTGCGGTTTTTGTGGAAGCTTGTAAGCGGAGTTGCGACTCAAAATAGTCTTAGGGGTGTCGAGGTTGATTCAAAGCCCTCTTTTTGTAATTAACCCATGTATTAAGTCCAGGGTTTATGGTTCAGGGTGCCCATGGTTTAAGCCCATGGTTTTGTAATAAGTGCACTTGTATAAATAAGCACTTTTGTAAAAGAGTTAGGTTAGGCTTTTGATGTAAGATGAATTGATGCGAAGCTAAGGCTTGTTTTGTAAGAAAGGTTAAGTCCCAGCTGTGTGCATGGACGACCTCTACAACTATGTGCACAGAGGGTTTTGGGTGATTAAGAATATCTGTAGCTGTGTGCACAGAGATCTGCAGCATAGTGCACAGCTTTGAGGAATTGAAGGGATCTGCAGCTGAGTGCGTAGATCAGAGCTGTGGTTTTTGTAAAGAGTTGAATAAAACACAGTTCTGTGGACGTAGCCCCTAAATTGGGGGTGAACCACATTATATCTTGTGTTGTGGTTCCTTTTTTTTGTTGTTATGTTCTTGTATGAATTGATAAATATATAACTGATAAGTAAGATCACTGCTAAATACTAACTTCGTTGTGAATTCCCAGTAAAGGGTTAAGCAAGGCACTGTTTGTTTATCTAACCGTGAAGCTAAATAAGTGAATGTCAAAGCTCTATATTTTATGATTATCATTTGTTATAAGCTAAAGGTACAGTAATATCCCTCTTCTGCTTGCAGAAACCTGATTTTGCGGCACCCCATAGCTATTTCGGGTGAGACTGCAACCTGTTCACAGGTTGTTTCCGAAAGGGCCAACACTGTGGGTCTTTTGTTGGTGCAAAGACAAAAGTATAGAACCAGGGTCTGCCCTAAGCCCAATAAGCCTTGACCATACAAATGTGGATCCTTGCTGGATCTACAAAAATCCATCGCAACTTGGGGAAAAGCAATGAGCGCTTAACAAATACCCAGGGTCTTCATCTCGTCTTCCACAAAGTATGATTCTATCCATGTGATTACAATGATCTGAAGTTGAACATGGTAGAAACCACTTGATTACTGGTTAATTATGTGAACCACTAACAAGTGCGAGGGAGATCACCATTGATGTAAATGATTCTGAAGGTACCCTAGCACAATCTACTTAGTGCGAATAGATGTCCTGATGTCGAACACCCAATTGATTCTATCAATCAAATTTCAATGATGTGAACCTATGTCAAGAGTGAGAGAATATATCGTTAAGGGATACAGATCTCAAGGTACTAAGTTTTTGTTTCTAAGCCTATTTCTCGGATGATGAGTTGATGTTGACGGAAATAGTCTCATCGAAGGAGGGCCATGATGAGTCCCACATCAATGAAACAAAACCCAAAACATAGTTCTAGAATGATGTGAATGTAGTAACCATATGACTAACTCGAAAGTACTAACACAGAGACCATTTTGAATACAGAGAAAAAATTTCTTCAACTTCCCTTTGAACATCAGGCGACATGAAAAAAGACTTGGCAGCATGACAAAACGGGACAAACACACAGTGCGACAGTGGAAAATGCATTCTTTTGAAAGACTTAAAGGAGCGGAATGACTCATGAAAGTGGATCATCACAGAGATCAGCTGAATACCCAATATTTTATGATAGTACAAAAATGTAAAAAACTAACTCCCAAGACTTTACCGCTACTATTCTTCTATCCTGCAACGACTCAAAACAAGTGTTAAATGCACCAATAACTAACATTGAGGGACTATGACAGATAAATTTTGAGTAATAAGCGATTTTAAATCAAAACTATAACATGTCAAAACCAAAAATGTGTATAAAATTAATGTAAATAGTGAAAAATCAAATCATTTTACTATTTACCCATAGTGGAGAGCATTTGGAGCACTTTCCTAGTCAGATCTTCAATTGCTGATATCAAGATTTTTCACCATCGGATTCGAGCATCATTAGTTCTAGGTAATAGTTCAAACCCTACTCCTCCTTTTCATAGTCTCAATTTTGATTTTGGATGGTGTTTTGGGCTTATATGGCAAGCCCTAAAACCATGGGAATGGGCACCGCACTTATCCCTTACACGATATGCAGTACCTCACTAGAATCGTGC
The DNA here is from genome assembly GCA_001517045.1 of Pseudotsuga menziesii. Lineage (NCBI taxonomy): Eukaryota > Viridiplantae > Streptophyta > Pinopsida > Pinales > Pinaceae > Pseudotsuga > Pseudotsuga menziesii. The sequence continues at coordinate 401,733 of LPNX010158256.1, read as the reverse complement.
TAAAAACAAAGCACACAGGAGGTGCCACCTCATGTCTTCAACGACATATAGGTGGTGCCGGCCATGAAGTTATAAAACCATTGACATAAGTGAAACTAGATCATTTCTTTGGATTTAAATGATTAAGAATGATTCTAATAGGTGTTATGATTGTTTTTGGCAGGTTTTTGCTAATAAAAAATGGTGATATGGAAGGAAAGACAACATGATAATGATGAATCTTTCACTGAAAGGAATGCGGGATGCATAGCTGCATTACGAGACTGTGGAATCCTAAAATTATTTTGGACTCCTAGTATGGTATCACACGAGCGGTTGCTTGAGAATATACTCTAGATGTGGAATCTAGAGCAATAAAACTTTGAGGTTGGGGCTCATATTCTGAAAATAGAGGTAGAGGATATCTACTTCTTAACTGGAATTTCAAGATGGGGTGCCCCCATCTTGCTAATAGGTTCCCAAGGAGGGGATATTACCACACAAGAGTTGATAAACCGTCACTATATCCCAGGGATGACGACATCGGGGAAGAAATTCCCCATAAAGGCAGTGATGGATGGACCTCTATGGACTGTCTTGTTTACAATGCAGAGAGTGGCGGTAAGCCAGAGAGTGCACCAGGATTCTAGGGCACACATGCTTTATGCCATAGAGGACATGGCACCTACAGTATTCATCTAGGAGAAAGCCCTGCTTTTGATATTCAAGGATAAACTAACTAAGTGTCGATAGGGGGAACTGAAGCAATTCGATTTTAATTCCATTCTATCCCGCTTCTTCTTCAAGCAGGTAGAATGGGACCCTCGCATGCAGAGGTGGGTTTAGATTATAGCCCGTACTGGAGTGGGCAGGGGGAAGGTGAAGTTCAATGACCCATTCTTCAGATGGCTCAGAGATCAGATCCTCATGGTGGAGGATTATGCTTATGTGGGTACGGACATCAACGAAGACCCTGACCTACTACTCCCACCTGGTGGACAGTGGGGTGACCTCGGTAAGAAGCAAGAAACCCTAAAATAGACATAGTGTTTTTATTTTTTTTAATGTTTTATATTTTTATGTTAAGTGACAAGACCTAGATATTTTCATGCAGACATTGGAGCAGCATGACCTCTGGGAGATTCCCCATTGGATATATGATTTGGAGCTGGTTTTGTACCGTAGGGCGATGATGTGACCGAGGAGTTAGAGGAAAACCTGGAGAGGTTGACCTTAGACATCCCTGATGCTTCTATTGATGTCCTCGCTTTGAGGTATCAGAGACCTACAACAGGAGTACTGGGTCAGTTTAGTAGACTGCTATGTAGAGTATCTTGGGCAGTGGTGTGCTACCACGAGCATCACTAGACATTGTATGCATGAGATATCTATTGAAAGATGATAGCTTCATGATTTTGTATGGTCATTTTTTCCTGAAATCCTATGTGCTTCAGATGAGGTCTCATGACCTATTTTTTGTAAACATGTTCATATATATATATATATATACAGACTTTTATCTGGCGTTTATATGTCTCAAATGGTGGATTTATTTTACATGAGTTTTATGTGTCTTTAATTGTTTATTTACTATGAACCTTGTTTGATTTTAATGTCATGAATGGGAAATATGCCAATATAGGATGTAATTAGCTAATGAGTCAACTACTACATTATGTTCCCTAGGGATATGCCTATAAGTGATGGTTTCGAATGACCTTTCTAACAAGCGTACCCTCCGGAAGAGGCAGAGAAGCATAGGATTTATAATGGTATAAAAATGCTTTAGATGACAAACCACGAGTTTTGAGCCCATAAAGACTACCATATTATGAACATATTGGGAGGAAGCTTCAGTTAGAATACCTATGAATACTCGATACTTAGCGATGTTGTTGGTAGCGGGACCAATACAAACCACTCCTCAACTAACCAAATCTTCAGTTAGGGAATAGAGGACCCAAGTAGCTGAGGCAAGATTCAAGGTGTGGTGGCAAGAACCATCAACGAAGCTGTAGAAATCCATCTACTTTGCATGATAGAAACATGGTATAAACAGATGCAGACACTAAACTCAAAACCATATTGAAAATACTAAAAGCACACTGAAAGTTAAGCAATATACATATATACAAGATACTATCCAAGAAATACCTAGGCATAGTACCTATTAAGGTACAACCCATTACGAGGTTTCCCTAAAGGGATTCCATCATAGTCAATGAGCTCGTAGGCCCCTTTCACTAAAACTTTAGAAATGACAAAAGGACCATACCACATGGACTCAAACTTTCCTTTCCCTAGTTTGTCATATCTTTGGTCGTAAGTCAAAACTGGTTCACCCTCGTTAAAGGCACAAGGTTGGACGGATTTATCATACTGCGCCTTGACGCATTTCTTATGTGCCTCATTAACTAAGGTAGCATCTCTTCGAGTCTCATCAAGGTAGTTCAAGTACAATAATCTCTCTTCCTCTACGGAAGTGTCTGGGAGGAGTTTGACGGCAAGTTATAAGGATGGAATATGACATTGATTTGGTAAGAAAGTTTCGAGTCCATAGGCAAGATGGAAAGGTGTGAAACTAGTAGTTGTTTTCACCGAAGTCCTGTAAGCCCCAAGAATGGAGAAAAAGATGTGGTGCCAGTTGGATTTATGATCTCCAACCATTCAATGAAGCATAGTTTTCAAAACTTTGTTAATGGCCTCTACCTGACCATTAGCTTATGGATAATATGGCATAGATTTTTCATGGAAAAAACCTAGCTTGGCACTTAGTTCCTCCATCATTTGATTATGGAAATGTGATCCGTGATAAGTAACAATGGACTGCAGGACTCCACATATATCTATGATATGATTGAACAGGAAGACAGTGGCAGTATTACCATCTTCCACATATGTAGGCATGGCCTTAGCCCATTATGTAAAATAGTCAAAGGCTACGATGATGTAACCATGCCCCCCGGCTGAGGTAGGCTTACAATGCATATAATCAATCCCCCATTTGGAAAATGGGCCAATGACAATGACGGGGTGTAGCGAAGTGGGATGTGAGCACTTTTTGGGATAAAAATGTTGACAAGGTGGGCATTTCTTAACAGCCTCATGACAGTATTTAAAGACTGAAGGCCAGAAATAGCCAGCACGAAGGATTTTCTAGGCTGTAGCCATCCTAGATAAATGACCACCACATGCTCCAGAGTGGCAATCATTCAACACATGTTCAACTTCCTCATGAGTGAGGCATTTTCGAAGAATATAAGCAATCCCACGTCTATACAAGGTATCATTCAGGATGAGGTAGTATTTCGCATGTTGCAGATACGGCAGCAATTGTCATGAGATAGATTTGGCTGAAATCTTTGTGTTTGGAGATAAATAAGCATATCTCCATACCATGGGTTAGTATTTCTTATTAGGAATACAAATTCATCAGGAAATGAATCGTTGGGCTCAGATTCCATCGAAGCACAGGAAAGATCACACATAAGCTCAACAAAGACCAAGGATTTCTTTGATGTGGCTTTGGAAAATTCTATGTCAAACTCTTGCAATATGACTATCCATCGAGAGTACTTTCCCCCGAGCACCTGACGAGTCAGGATGTAATACATAGGGTTCTGGTCTGCCAATACAGTGGTTGTACAGAGCAAAATATAGTGACAAAATTTTTGTACAGCAATGACCATGGCCAATGCTAAATTCTCCACACATGAATATTGAGTTTTAGAATCCATAAGATTCTTACTAGCATAGTAAATCATGTGCTCCTGACCGTTGGGATTTTCCTGCACCAAAACCATAACAATGGTAGTAGCAGAGGCAACAATATACAAGAGAAAGTCCTTTGAATAATCTGGGGGGTGTATCACGGGTGAATGATTCAGGGCATGTTTGAGATTATCAAAGGCACATTGGGCTTGGTCATCCCAGAAGAATGGACTGTCCTTCTTGAGGAAACACATATAACCATGCATCTTCTTTGAAAATTTACACACAAAACGGCAGAGAAAGTTTTCCTTCCCTTGAAAAATTTGGAGTTCGAGAAGATTGGTTGGGGCTGGTAGAGCTAAAATGGCGGCAATTTTCAAAGGGTCTATCTAGATGCCATCCTTAGAGACCAAAAAACCTAACAGATGTCCTGTCTCAATGAAAAAAACAAATTTATGCGGGTTGAGCCATATATTATAATGATGGCATCTCAGAAAAATATCTCTAAGATGACCAGGGTGGTCCTCCCATCATTGTGAATTTTTAGGGAGGTCATCAAGGTACAATTCAACAATATGTTTAATATCATGAAATGCATAGGACATCGCACATTGAAAAGTGGCTCCAAAGTTTTTCCAGCCAAAAGGTAACTTCCTATAAGTAAAGGTTCCCCATGGGAAAATGAATGTCATCTTGTGATGATCGGTGGGTAATATCTCAATCTGATTATAGCTAGAAAAGCCATCCATAAATGAGAAGATGATGCTTCCAACACAGTTGTTGATAATTTGATCAATATGTGGAGTAGGAAAGTTGTCCTTAGGACAAGATTTATTCAAGTCTCTAAAATTGATACAGACTCTAATGGTGCCCTACTTTTTATTGACAGGGACAAAATTCGATATCCATTCTGTCAGGGGTACGGGATAAATAAACCCATCTTTGATAAGTTTCTCTATCTCAGCTTTAATAGCTGCGACCTTCTGTGGATGGAATTGCATTAGTTTTTTCTTGATAGGTTTAGTTGTGGGATAGGTTTTAATTTCATGGACCATAATGGATGGGTCTATCCCTGGCATTTCTTCATAGGACCAGACAAAAATATCATGGAATTATTTAAAAAGTTCCTCATATGCTTCAGATTCATCTTCCAAGCAGTTCTTCCCAACGTGAACATGCCCGATGGTACCAATCTTGGGTGATATGTTGATTGGATTTGTCTGATTAATGTTGCAAAGGTTTCCTTTAGAATCTATGTCTTGCAACAATATAGGACTTTGAGGTTTGTTGACAATATCAGTGGAAAACAAGGATGTAAAATCATGGTTAACCGAACTAGTGTTGGGGAGGAATAGGGATCTATGATGGTGAACCTCCCAAATGGACTCATTCATATTCATAATCTCTATAATGGACTCGTTGGAAGGAAAAGTCTGAAAGAGATAATCCAGAATAGGAAGAGATGGTTCTAACCAATAAGGCAGGTAGTAAGGATCCGAAGCCACCAGATGAAGGTCATCGGTGTGATCATCAAAAAGGGTTTGAATGGTGTTGTAAATTTCTTCATGTGGACTCAATGAGGTGGACTCAACAATTTGTTTATCCTTGGGCTCACAATCAAATGATGCAATCATATTCACTGTCGCTGTATCATTCTTAGGAGGAGTGGAGGGAAAAATCCCCATAAGGGATGAATCCTTCAACATACCTACCCCAATCGACTGGTAAGGAGGAGGGGACTGGCCTAACATAGGGATGTTATTAGCTATAGAGGTCATAACATCTGGCATATAGAAATCAAGTTGATCAATGGTAACAATGATTCCTAGATGTGGAAATCGGACTGTTCGGAATACTATCGAAATGAAAATAGTCATGGCGTAAAACCAATTTCTTCCTAGAAGGAGGTTGTAATCTAATAGAGTGTCCACTACTTCTACTTGAATAGAAACATTTTTTCCCCCAAGCTCAACTACAAGGGATGATATGAGACCATGGGGCTGGAAACCTCGTCCATCAAAGGCCTTCGGAGTTGTAGGTGATGTTACAAGCTCGGGAGAGCTGATAGCTTTCCAACAAGATAGGGACAAAACCAAGTTTGAAGCTCCTTCGTCTAAGACAGTCCTAAAGATTTGCTTTCCTACTACTTTCGTCATGATTTGGAAAACAAGTTTTTGAGGTAGTCTAGACTTATAGTTCTTGACATTCAAGTGAATCAAACTAGAATTGTCCAGGTCTAAATCTCCTAATGCATTTAACAGGTTTTTGCGTTGTGTAGGACAACTTTGGAGCACTTCCAAGGTAGACATTGCACATGGTGCCTAGGAGATATCTTCAACTACATTATAAAATTGAGTAGCTCAAGCATTAGGGTTAAAAACAGCCTTCTTAAGAGTAGTCTTGGGTGGACACAAAATCATATTGAGAGTAGGTTTCTCGATGGTTGGTGGGATAGTAGACGAGGATTCAAAAGAACCAGTCGAGGGAGCTTTCCTTGAAGAAGAATGGTCTTCTTTCTTGTCTGCGGGTTTGTCATAATTCTAACTTCAATTTTGCATACTAATGGAATTTGAGGACATCATACGAATTTCCTCTAATGAACTAGATTTTCCCTGATTAGACATGTGGTCTATCAATTGTTGTTGAGAGGGAAAAGGATCAATGAGAACTACAGTGCGGGATTTGTTTTAAAAAATTAGGTGATTTCGTCCCGGCAGGGACACTCTTTTATGAAATGATCACCTCCACATACCAAACATGGCTATTTTTCTTTTCTTTTCCCTTTATCGTTATCATTGTTGGTTGGTTTTGGGTTCTCCTGTTGGTTTCTAGGTTTTTTATTTTTATTTTTACCTTTCTTTTTATTATTTCCAGAGGTTTGAATACTTTGAATAGAATTAACCTTGACAGAAACCTTGGGAGTAGAAGGAGTAGGGGTGACAGTTTAGGGTTTCTTGGTGGGTTTTTCTACTGACAGGGACTGGATTGAACCAACAATCCATTAAATAGGGACTTCTGCTGGTGGCTTTCCAGGATCGGTGCTTGGGCGAGGAGCTAGAGGAATCAAGTCATACAAAGTGCCGGACTGGGAATAGATGAAGTCCAGATACTGGGGTCAACTAATGGCTTTCTCTTCAGTAACAACACTGCCCATAGCCACATCTCGGGCAATAGAAGGAAAAAAGGATTTGGTAAACCAATCGGCTAATAACTGATTTGGAATAGGATCCTTAATAAGTCTTCTCCACCTTCTCCACTCATGGATATGATTGGATATGTGGGTGGATGTGTTCTGTCATAGAGAAGTTAAGAGATTAGTACCTATTTCATAACGAATAGGAAGCTAAAAGTGTGTAAGAAATATAGTTTCCAATGAGCCAAAATCCAAAAACAAGTGTTGTGGAAGTTCAATATACCATTTCACGGCTGTACCGATCAAAGTTTGTTGAAAGAGTCTTAACTGAACTGAATCATCCATGAGGGAGTTTGAAGAACACCACAGATGGAATTTCATGACATGATTTTTTGGATCGTCTCCCTGCTTCCCATTGAAATTTGGAATGTCTGATGGTAACTTTACCGGAATGGGAGGCCACGAAGGGTTATGTTGAATGGGGTCATTAATCAACTTGGACAAATCAGGCAAGTCCAAAGTTGCTAGGAAAGGTAATTGACAGTTAGGTTGCACATACTGGTAATATTGATATGGCATATAGTTACCAGTAGGACCATAAGTAGAATGATAGACAGGTTGTTGTGAGGAAGAACTACTGGAAAATCCATCCACAGGGGGTTGATTTCTAGGATCAGGACCATTAGGACCACTAGGGCCTCTGTGACCACTAGGACCATTGGGACCACTAGGACCATCAGGACCACCAGGAGGTGGACCACCAGACCCTCCAGGGACACTAGGGGGAAAGCCACCAGGCCCCCCAGGACCACCAGGACCATTAGGACCATAAGGAAGAAAGCCACTAGGCCCTCCAAAACCATTAAACCCCCCAAGGAGAGGACCACCATAAGGAAGTCCTCCAGCACCTCCGTCAGTATGTATGGGTATCCCCCCATAGCTGGCATGTAGGACCAGTTAGGTTTCCCCCATAGCGTGAAAGTATTACTAGGATACAGAATTCCATCATAAGGCATTCCTAGAGGATTGGGTGGATAATTAATGTTCCCTATAGGTATTTGATTTTCTGTATAACCATAACCCTAAGAGGTTTGACTGGTTACAGGTTGTGCCACCAAGGGTTGACCTGAACTAGATGGGGGATTAACCACATTAGTGTGGGTGGGAGGGACATAAACTATATATTTCTCTATACCAAAGGTTTGTCCTTGACTAGATACAATTATAGTGCCAGATAATGTAGGTCATGCTAGGGGTTGTCCCCCGGCACTAGAAGGTAATGATGAAACAGGAATTGAAGGTTGAGCCCTAGGTGCAGAAGACCTAGGAAGATTGTGAACAGACGTAATATGGGAGGTGGTGGGGTTGGTAGTTTGACTAGATACAATTATAGTGCTAGATAATGTAGGTCATGCTAGGGGTTTTCCCCTGGCACTAGAAGGTAGTGATGAAACAGGAATTGAAGGTTGAGCCCTAGGTGCAGAAGACCTAGGAAGATTGTGAACAGACGTAATATGGGAGGTGGTGGGGTTGGTAGTTTGACCTGGGTTGTGTGGAGTTATTATGCAATCTATAATCGGTTTAATGAGTCTCATAGAATTGGCAAGTGAACGATATCCCACAGGAATAGCTATGGAACGTGATGGTGGTGTGCCCAATATGTCATCTATTTTCCTTTCAATCTCCTATGCATGGAGAATGGATGCATGGTATTGTCTATGTTCTTCTTCATCTGGAGAAACTTCTTTAGAAAATTTTAAACAAGTGTCAAATGAGGTAATGGCCTGTCCTATAGAGGTATCCCAAAATGGAGCATTGGGACCATAATCTAGATGGGTAGTATCATCAACATGACCTTCTATGGGAGAATGGAATGAAGTATTACCCTGAGAAGGTTGTTGGACCAAGGGAGGCTAGTGTGAAGGATATGGTCCTCTGCTTTCTGCAACCACATTATCTCCCACTTGGGAGGTAGTAGCAGCTCCTTGGTTAATAGCTTCCATTGGATTTTCTCCTGATCCAGGAATAAAATCAGGTGGCAAACCCCATACTCTTTTGGACCATATTAGCTCAGCTAGTTTGTACAACTCCTATCTAACCTGGGGTCTCAAAAACTAGAAAACACACCAACAATTTCCCTACTCAAGCTATAGGTCAAACAAGCAAACTTAAAATGACAGGAGGGGTTAAGATAGTCAGGTCTCTCACTAGGATTGTCAAGAAGGTGCCACTCGTGATATACCTCAAGGGTACATGCATAGTAATCTCCCCAAATGTTGTTTTTGGTTTATGGCTCCAAGCAAGACTGCCAAAGGGATTTCCTAAGTTGGATAAGGTATCCTAGTGGGGTCTCTCGATATATGCAAGATATGTGGGAGCTCAAATCTGTAATTGTGTTGTCTAATGCATAACCATACACAAGGGGCCTTCCGATATATAATCGAGTACGTGAAGTACCTTTCTATATACCTCAAGGGTACGTGAAATGTCATTCAATATGCCGACGGTACGTGGAAGAACCGCACGAGTCCCAGAATTTAATGCGGGTGAGTAATGACAACTCTTATGCTTAACGACGCCCGAACATGTCTCTAACCTATCACTCAAATTGCTATGTAAATTTTAAGCTACAACTACCATTAATTTTAAAGTGGATGGTTAGGTGAATCCATGGAGTGTTGACAGAAAAAGTAAAACCATACAATATGCATATGCAAATATTTCACTTTACCATTTGGTATGCCTACCTATGGGAGGGTAAGAGAGTATTTTCTTTTGCTTCAAAACCAAAAATTTCCAAACAACAATCTTGAACACAAAATAAAAAACAAGCAGCACTTTCCAAACTCATTTCTCTTTTCTGAAAGCAATCAAAAGGGGAAGAGTCTCTTTTCTTAAAAGAAAAACAAGCAACACACTATATGCATATGCGCTTTATTTTCAATTTTTCTCAAAGCATAGATAGATCTAACTTAAAACTATAATATTTTTTTTTAATTTCGATGAGATAGTATAAATGAAAAAGAGACAAAAGAACATAAAGAACTGGAAAGCTTGTGAGGCCAATCAAAGATCCAATGTCTAATGCTCACTAATGATAATGACCTAATCTCAATAAATAAATAAAAAATTTAAACAAGCAAAAATAAGTCTTCTATGGGAACAAAAAATGAAATCAAGATGCTAATTAAATGTTTTTCTTTCAGTCTATATAACATAAATAAAAATAGAGCTTTCTAACACCTAAGATTTCGAAAAAGAAATCATTTCACAAATACAACCAACAAGCATGGAAGAAAATGGACAATCAACAAGCCTAATATAGCTTTTGGATTCTTCAATAAAACCAATATTTTACCACAAAATTTCAAACCATAAGCATTATATTCTAACACACAAGCCTGACAGTGCAGGGCTAAAAGCAAATCAACTCAATTTTTTTGCAAAAAATGAGAAAAAAATGGTCTTGGAATAAGGCCTACCTGGCACCACGCTGGAGGGGTCTTGACAGAGCGGTTCTAAATGAGCACCACTTCTGGATAACATGACTCAGGTAGTGGTACCGCGTGCCACTAACAGGGTTTAGGAAGTGGCACTGCTTCTCACCAATAGCATAAGAGTGGTTCCCTGTATAGATCCAAAACACAAAGGAGAATGACAGATCAAGTTAGAAAAGGATCAGATCAAGGTAAAAACTGATAGATTGAGAGTAAAAAAGAGCATAAAAAGTTGAAATACTTCAGATCTGGACAAATCTAAAATTTTCAAACCAAAATTCACTGAGTCAGATAGCATATCTAACTGAAGAGAGTTGGAGATGGAGCCTGGATTCGGACAAGAGTTCAATGAACTGAGGAAGATCAAATCAACTGATATATGTATATATTCCCTAGTGGATTCGCTATATTTGTAACCAGCAATATTTCACCTTCTGCGGATAGAAGTTGTTCCTCTGGTCTAAATGGTTCAGATCCAAAACAAATGAGTGAACGACAAAGGATGAAGACCTTCCCTGGATGTTGTAGACACCTGGAATGCTACTTCGATCGTGAACCTATGTACCTGCAAATAGATCAAACATGCAAACACATCAAAGCTACCAAAAAATCATCTACTTATTCATGTTAGTGACTAAGGAATCTAACAACATGTACATGCAAAATCAAAACACCAGTAATGTGGGACAGAAATCAGCTTTGCATTAAGATGTATGGAGAAGTTTACAACCAATGAATCCTTAGTGTCGACAAGGATCTCCATGAGACAAACACTTCATCCCCATAAGCTTCAACTTTTCTCTCTATGCTCTCCAATGGCTTATGCCAAGTGGTCAATCCAATAGCATAACAATACCTCTATATTTCTCCCCTTCAACCATGGACATGAGCTTGTATTTATAAGGCTCAATGGATAGGAATGGTTGAGATATTTGTGGATGAGGTGGCCTCTAAGATCCTATGACAGGGGATCTCGAGCTCAATTGACCCATAATGATAGGGATAAGGGAGGACACGAGGCTCATGATCTAGAAGCCTCTATAAACTTCTCTTTATCCCATTTTACCCAGGGTGCCACTTTTCTTAGCTTATGACAGAGTGGTTTAGACAAGAAATGCTTATGGACCAAAGGCCACAGGTAGTGGCACTCCTTATGGCAAAAAGGATGTAGGCGGTGTGAGAAAGGTACCACTCATGGTTCACAAGGAAATCACGGTGCTGAGTATTTTCATGTAGAATTGACAAACGACATGGGTTTCCACTCTAAGTGTTGGGATTAAGGGCAAACATGTAAGTCAAAGGTCTTATCACATGTTGGTGAGAGGATTTGGGTGTAACAATGATGATTCTAGAAATAGGGAAATGGCGCTTCTATAACTGCATTACAGGGTTGTGGTCTCCTAATGTTTTTCCATGTCTCAAGTATGAATTATCATGTGAGACTACTAGAGTACATTTTGAGGATGTGGAATCCTGAGTAGCAATACTTTGAGGTGGGTGCTCATGTTATTATAGTGGAGGTAGAGGATATCTACTTCCTCACTGGAATATCTACGCGAGCTGAGCAAATCTCATCGACGGGTCCTCTAGGAGGAGACGTCACGTCACAAGAAGTGATAGATCACTATTGTTTTCCAGACACTTAGATGTATGGGAAAAAGATTCCCATCAAGGAGGTTATCGATCTACCTCTCTAGACAGTGTTCTTTACCATGTAGAGGGTTGTAGGGAGCCAAGGGTCTCACCAGGATTCCCAATCCCATATTCTTTACACCTTGGAGTCCATGGTCCCTATGGTATTCAATTTGGTTGAGGCTCTACTGAGTGTGTCCAAGGATTAGCTGATTAAGAGTCGGTATGGGGAGTTAAAACAGTTTGGTTATGGAACTATCTTGGAAACCTTCTTCTTCGAGAGGGCATCCCATATGAGCCCTCAGGTGACCTTTATGAAGATGAGAGCATGTGACCCTCACATGTTGCGCTAGGTAGAGATCATGGATCGCATTAGTGGTGGTGGGGCCAAGGTCAAATATGGTAGTGTGTTATTTCATTGGTTAGAGGACCAAATTCTCATGGTGGAGGAATATGTGTACATAGGAACTGACTTTAGGGGGGACCCTGATCTACCTCTACTAGTAGGCTCCCAATGGGGAGATATTGGTAAGAATACTACTTAAGACTTTGATTATTTTTTTATTTTCATGTTTTGTAATTTTTATGAATGATGACAAGACCTAATGTTTTCATGCAGATGTTGGAGATGCATGACCTAGGGGATATTCCCTAATTGATAGACAAGTGAGGGCCTGCTTCGTTCATAGAGGGGACAATGAATTAACTAAGTTAGAGGATAACCTCAACCTATTGACTCTGGACATTCTAGATGCTTCTATTCATGACCTCCCTAGGAGGTACCAGAGACACACAACTGAAGTGTCAGGTTGATTCAGCCGCTTGGTACGGAGGGTAGAGAGAGCTATCATGTGCTATCATGAGCACCACTAGACGTTCTACATGATGTATACACTGAAAGCTAGTTGGCTTCATGATTTTTTCTATTTTTGTATATCCGAAAGCTAGAGTGTTTCAGTCAGGGTCTTGTGACCATATTTTGCAAAACACATTTTCTATATATACATACTTATTTACAGTGTTTATATGTTTTCAAATGGAAAATGATATTTACATGAGTTTTTATGTGTAATTTACTGTTTATTTTATTTTACAATGGACCATGTTTTATTTATAAAATTTATGTATGGGAAATGTACCAGTCTAAAATTTAGTTTTCCAATGACTCAGCAACCGTGTTATAAGACCTAGGAATGTGCCTATAAGTGATTGATTCAAACGACCTTTCCAACAGATGCACTCTTCGAAAAAGATGAAGAAGTGTAGGGTTTCTGATGGTATAAACATGGTGTTAACCCAAAAAATTCCTCACTCAGCTCAACATGGCCTACACCACCTAAGGACACCCATGCATGACCCTCATTTGACCCCATTTGACCCCCACACCCTCAAGGAGGCTTAAAAACCCCTAAAAATAGCCTAAATAGCTGTCATAGGGGGGCTAAAGCCTCCAAAAAGAGGTTAAAACCCCTCAAAGGAGCCTAAAACCCTAAAAGGAGCTAAATATTGAGCGAAAGGGGCTAAAATCCCAAAAAAGGGGCTAAAGTGCTAACCAAGGGCTTAGAACCCTAAAAAAACTATAAATAGAGGGGTGGGGGTCACTCCTAAGACATTCCTCAATTCCCTATTGTTATGCTGCCGGAGTGAATTCCTTGAGGCCATTTGCCTCTTAAGCCATTCACTCTCCCTCTCCTCCATCCTTCCATTGAGCCATAGCTCCCCCTTCCAAGAGAGGTGCTCTCCCAGCTAGGGAATGGTGGCCTATTCCAACCAGAAGGTATACCTGTGTTCTTTTATGTATTTCCTTTGGTAGTTTGTAGTTTTTTCTAACATTATTTATTTGTAGGTTCATTTCTTAACATGTTTTTGTAGGTATTTTGGTTTATGTTCTAACAGTTGTATGCAGGGCCTTGGAGTTTAAACCCTAACCTTGTGTGTAGAGGGGTTTCATTTCATTTCGTTTTCTGTTCTATTTCATTTTTCTTGAATTACCATTAGGAACCCTACCCTTCCATCCTATAGATGGAAGGTATCCATTCCTACCCTGTATTAAGGGATAAATCCCTGCTACAGAACTGGCGACCATACCAGGTCGATCCCACAGGATCCATGGAGTGTTTTTACAAGTTTCAGTTTTTAATTCTATTTTTTTAGCCCTAGTTTAATTTTTTGTCAAATCTAGCTTAGATCTCTATTTATTTGCATTTCTAGTTACTGTCAAGCCTCCTCAAGGAAAATCCAAGCCCATTTGGCCTTAGTACAGGTTACTGTCGACTGGATCTGACTCAGGACCAAAAATTTTTCAGTTTCTAGAGCAGGTCGCTCTTATCAGGCTCAAAGAGGGGACCATGTCACTCATTCTGGCCTGACAGGTGCGATCGGGTCATCCATTTTATCCCAAAAGGTGCAACCCCCTCCCAGAATTCAGCCTGCTTCTATCTACAAATTCTGAGCGACCCCCTCACCTATTTTTGGGAAAATTTGGTGACCCCCTCACCACATTTGACCCGAAAAGTGTGATCTCTCTCTCAGAGTCTGATTTTTTTTAAGTTAAGGAATGTTAGTGCGGCTCGGACACCTCTGTCCATCAAATATGTTTCTGTTTCTTTTTTTGTTTCTATTTCTATTCATTTTATTTGCAACATGTGTAAATCAATGGTTAATGGATTAATGAACATGAACAAAGCTTGCTTAAAAAATTATTGTAATTAAAATCAACATATTTCCTAGCCCTTCCTCCTCTACCCAGTCATCACCCTTTAGGGTATTCTGGGATAAGATGAAGGGTGAATCTCATATAGTAATAGGCACTTCACCTATTATTTTTCAAATCCACTAAAAACAAGTGACTTGGAAGGTAGAGGGGGTAGAGAAGGAGGGATTCTCATGGCGCTTAGCGTCCTCCCTGTTGACTGACCTTGCGTTTGGATGGTGACCAGTGCATCTACAAATGGACTTATTCCCATTATGTTGAGAGCCCAACACCCTTTCCTGGTTGAAGAGAAATATAGGTGCAAGGTAGTCACCCAGTCAGGCTATCATAGTTCAGAATCACAAATCGTACATGGGTAAAATTTCTGATTATTGTTTACTACTTTCATTGACAATGTTATGAACTCTGCAGAACATTCATAAACTATTTAAGTAGCCACTAAGCATAACAGAAAGAAAAAATACATACACACAAACCATACCATATAAATCAATCCAACTCAGTTCATGATGCTGAGTGAGCCATTAAAATTTACAATTTACACTAAGTCAAACATCTGCAGTCTTTGAGGACATAAGTCCCTAACTACCTTAACTGTGGGAAGTACTTGGGCTCAGCCCAAAAACTCATTGTGAGGAGCACCATGGGAACTTGTTGGCCTATTTTTATAACCTAGGCCAACAAGGAGATTAGGCCCACACAAGCAGCTTAAAGCAGCTCCCGGTGTGTTTGGGATAGCAAAATCTCATAGGTTATGGTCATGCTACCAACTGAATTTTTCTCTTAAGGAGAAACTAAAAGTCAGTAAAAATCTATCCTAATGTTATTTCTATCTAAATGAACCCTAAAATTAGTTCTCTACTACCTAGGTTAACCTATAAGTGCTTTCTTAAGGAAAGTCTTCGATTTTGGAGGGTTTTATATTTAATATTCTAAATTTTAAAAGACTATTAAAATTATTCTAAAATTACACAAATTCTATTTAACAACTATTAAATATAAACTATACTATAATAACACTAACTAAAATATCCTATCTCAGCTGAGAGCAATTTGAATACTATATTAATTATTAATTAATATAATCATGAACAGAAAGATAAAGGAGTAAGATCTAAATGAAAATATTTAAACCATCCACACTAAATCATTATGCTATAAGATACCTTGACAGAGAAATTGAAATAAGCAATTACTTCAATTTTTCTGAAATGTTTAATTAATTAACAACTAATAAAAAACATTATATATTTGAATAATGTGGAAATTGAACCCAGTGGTAGAACAATTTTACTCACAACAATTATCAATTGAACTTGCAAAATCACTCACAAAAGAGACTGAATATGGAGCTCAACACTAAATTGTATTGAATCAGTGTACAATAGCCAACCTTGTAACATAATAGGTTTTTGTATTAAATAATTACATCAGGGATTCTAATGCATGAGGAGCAATTCGAATCTAGTCAAAAGCAGGCTTACTAAAATTAAGCAAATCCCCCATAGGTGCAAAAAGTTGTTTCCAAATCAGTCATGGAGGTCACGAATTGGCAAAAACACTTAGGCAAGCTAAAGAGTGATATAATGACAAATCATACATGATTTTAATAGGAGAAAATAGTGGAGCATGTGGAGGACAAAAAACTAGTTCACCTCACCTAGTCAAACTTTCCCAATTGCCTTAAAGCACTGAAAAAGCAGGCAATAAAGCAGAAAAAGTAGAAGAGTGCCTAGGAGACCAGGAATAAAGCAGAATTGATTCCTTGAGGTTTCCCAAGCACTACATGAGTCAAAATAGGCAAGTTTTACCACTATGGATAGGTAAATGACAACTTGCATAAGGTGGAATCATGAGACTAGGCAAATAAGACAAAAATAATTAAATTAATGTCTAAGGTAGCTAACTATGGGTTGATTATTCTAACACCCCCCCTTAATCTTGACTTTTGAGTAATATATCAGAAAATTATAGGGCCTAGTAACAAGGCTTAGTCACCCTTTACGTACTGCATGTCCATACAACCAAGGAAAAAGGCAAAAAACCACATGGGAAAATCCTCCCTTAAACATGGACTGTAAAACAAAATTTGGAAATCTTGTCTTCACTCATGCTTCATAGCATGATCAGCAATCCCCAGCAGTGATTTGAGATTGCTGAAGGTATTCTCACAAAATGATTTGGTGAAGATATCAGCTACTTGTTATGAAGATGAACAGAAGAGTAGGTGAATGGTGCCATCATGCACAAGCTCTCTGATGTAGTGCATATGGATCTCAATGTGTTTGGTTCTCTTCTTTTGAACTGGATCATTGTAGATTCAAATGGTAGACTATTTATCACAGTAGATGATAGTTGAGTACTCTGATTCGAAGCCACACTCTCCAAGTAATCCCTGCAACCATAAACATTGAGTTGCTGCATTTACAATTCCTCTGTACTCTGCTTCTGTAGATGAGAGTGCAATGGCACTCTATTTCTTGCTTGACCAGATGATTGGCCCTTCTATAAGCATGAACACATATCCTGATGTGGACTTTCTATCTGTACTATCATCTTCCCAATCACTATCAGTAAACCCAATCAAATCAAGATCAGATTTTGCTTTATAGAAGATCCCATGTGTCCTTGTTCCCTGAACAAAGTTAAGGATCCTTTTTGGCTGCTTTCCAATGGATCTCGTGAGGCTGATCCATGTATCTAGAAGCCACACTTACTGCATAATAAATATCAGGTCTAGTATGTGTAATATACAACAAACATCCAATCAATTGCCTATACAGTGTATTGTTTACCATAGGTGAAGAATCAACTTCTTCCAGCTTCACTCCTAAAAGGAAAGGAGTCTTGCTTGGTTTGCAATCCTTCATTTTGAATTTGTTCAGCAAATCCAAGGCATACTTGGACTGGTGCACCTTGATTCTATATTTGGTTTGAGCAGTCTCAAGCCCCAAGAATTGGCTTAAGAGCCCCAAATCTGTCATGGAGAAGGCTTGGTTCATTGCACCCTTCAAGGAAGTAATCTCATCCTTTGAGCTTCCTGTAATGAGGAGGTCATCAACATATAACACAATGATCATTAATGAACCATTAATTAACTTCAAATAGAAATTTGGATCTGATTTGCACCGGAAAAAAATCAGTGATAGCAAGAAGCTATCAATCTTGGCATACCAAGCCCTGGGGGCTTGCTTTAGCCCATACAGTGACTTTCTCAACCTGCACACAAGAGAAGGGTTAGTAGAAAATACTTGAGGCTGTTGCATATATATCTCTTCAGTGATATCTCCATTCAGGAAGGCACATTTTACATCCATGTGATGTACCTCCCATTGCTTTGAGGCTGCAATGGCTAAGGCTAGCCTGATGGAGTCCATCTTTTCCACTGGTGCAAAGGTCTCATTGTAATATATTCCATGAACCTATGAGTAGCCCTTGGATACAAATATGGCCTTGTACTTTATAGGTGAACCATCAGCAGAAAATTTGGTCTTGTAGACCCACTTACACTGAACTAACTTCCTCCCTGGGGGAAGATCCACTAACTCCCATGTGTTGATATTCTGGAGTGAGCTGAACTCTTCCTTCATGGATTATTTCCATATTGGATATTCTGATGATTCTTCATATGTTTGAGGATCTGATTCCACCATCAAATAGCATTTCTCAGCAAACATAGGATCCTTCATGCACAGACCACTCTCAAATTGAGATCTAGTCCTCCTTGGGTCATTGGGATCCCCAGCTAGCTCTCCTGCTGCATGTAGTGTCTTGGCTGCCCATTTTGGCCTTGTAGGGATTTTAGGGTCTGAAATAAACTCATAACTATCAGACATATCAGAATCAGCATGTTCAACAAACTCTTTGCTTACTTTCAGAGGTTCAGGTGGTGAAGAGGCTTCTCCAACTTCCACTGCTGCAAGGGGTTCTTCTTGAAACTAAACACACCTTTCGATGAAGGATTTGTTTGTACTAAAATTTATCATTTTGTACCCTTTTTAATCTTCAGAGTACCCAAACAATAGGCACTCTTGGCTTTGGGGCTGCAAAGCCTTTCTCTTTTATGTTGGAATTCTAGCCCAAGCCCTTGAGCCAAAAATCCTGAAATGGGTCACATCTGGCTTGTGCCCACTCCATGCTTCGAAAGGAGTCATACCATAAAGCTATTTGTGAGGTACTCTATTCTAGATATAGGCTGCATAGTTTATAGATTCTACCCAGTACTTTGGTGGCAAAGTTTTGGCCTCCATCATGCATGTTGCCATCTCCTTCAGTGATCTGTTCTTCCTCTCATCAACACCATTCTGCTGTGGTGTGTAAGGGATAGAATGTTGCATCTGAATACTTGCATCTACACAATAATTAATAAACTCAGACTTGACATACTCACCACCATTGTCAGATCTGAGGACCTTGAGTTTCCTCCCAGACTGATTCTCAACCAAAGCCTTAAAGAATTTGAATAGGCCAAAAACTTCAGACTTGTGTTTTAGGAAGTAAACCCAGCAATACCTGAAAAAGTCATCTATGAAAGTCAATGCATATTTGTCCTGAATCATGGAAATATGAGGGAATGGGCCAGAAACATCACTGTGGATCAGCTCGAAGGGTGCAGAGGTTCTCTCATGACTAGCTCTCTCAAATTTATGCTCTAGGTGTTTTCCTAGGATACAACTTTGGCAAACTCCTTTGGAAAATTTTATCTTGGGAAACCCTATGACCATCTCATTTTCACTAAGATCAGAAAGATACTTGTAATTTAGGTGGCCAAATATTTCATGCCAAAGCTTGCTTGCCTCATTAGCATGAATCAGAAGAGCAGAGGGGTTTGATTAGGGTAGGAAGTGTGAGAATAGGTATACCTTTTGAGCATGATTTGCAACTCCTTTTGCAATGAATTTACCACTTGAGATCTCTGTAATCTCAACTTCATCAGGGGAGAATATGACCTTCTTTGGAGACCCAGTGTGACTCATCTAGTACACTGACAAGAGGTTGGAGGCAAGACCAGGCACATACAACACATTGTGAAATGACCATGATCAAGATCAATCCTCCCTTTGCCCAAACTTTCAGTGAGAGAGTCATCTCCCAGTACTATAGGTAGTCCCTTCGACATGTCAAGTGAGGAGAATGCCTCCTTGGTCGAAACCATGTGTCTTGAAGCTCCAGAATTAATGATGAAACTAGGTGAGCTTGATGTGCCAGCAACCAATGCATGAACTCTCTCTCTGTCTTCTGAACTTGATCCTCCTTCTCTCTTCTTTGAGATTTATGGAAGGGAGATGCCATTCTTCTCCAGGAGTTGGGTCAGCATGTCTATTTGCTTCTTCATACAAGATCTTTCAGTGTGATTGCCCTTATTACAGTATACGCACTTGCTCATTTCTCCTTTATTCTTCTTCTTCTGGTTATTCTTCTTGGAACCTTATGGCTCCTCCAGACACTTGTTCTTGTCTCTCTTTTGCTCAGATGGCTTTTTAGCTTTATTTTTGCTTTTTGAATCCACCCTTGAATCTCTAGCAACCAGAGCTTGGTCTTTGGATGGTTTGATGGTGCCCATCATCACCAGCTTGTCTTGTTCTTGTGTGAGAGATTTCATGAAATCTGCAAGGCTAGGCATCTTCCAGGTTCGAGCTGTCAACTTTGTGGCATAGAAGGTCAAAACAAACACTGAATAGTTAGGGCCAAGCTTCAAGAGTATGGCCAAGACCAGCTGATCATCCTTCTTTTTGATCCCACATTGTTTTAGCTGCAAAACAAGTGCTTTGAACTTGGAGAAATAGAGTTGCAGATATTCAAAGCTACTGGGACTGAGGGAAATCAGCTCATTTTTTATTTGATGTCCCCTCATCTCATCTCTCTTTCCAAAAAGATCAGTAAGCTTCTCCCATACTTCATTCGGTGATGTCAATCCATCAAGATGGAAAAGGAGGTCTCTGGAAATACTCAGACACAAGAGACCATAGGCCTCATCCCTCCTATTGTGCCATTTTATCTTCTATGCAGCTGCATTGGGCTCTGCTTCTGTTGCCATAGTCACCCTGTAGAGGCCTTTCACTCTCAACAGTATCTCCATCTCTTCTTTCCATTCAAAGAAATTGAAGGGAGTCAAGATGATCTTCTGAGATTGATCCATAGCTCAGAAATTGTCCCGGCTGTCAGTAGAAGGCTCCCAGTCACTGATGTTGAAATTGAAAAACAATTTTGAAGGAGATAAATCGATCTACAATGGCTCTAATACCATGTGGAAATTGAACCCAGTGATAGAACAATTTTACTCACAACAATTATCAATTGAACTTGCAAAATCACTCACAAAAGAGACTGAATATGGAGCTGAACACTAAACTGTATTGAATCAGTGTACAATAGCCAAAAATGTAACACAATAGGTTGCTGTATTAAATAATTACATCAGGTATTCGAATGCATGAGGATCAATTCGAATCTAGTCAAAAGTAGGCTTACTAAAATTAAGCAAATCCCCCATAGGTGCAAAAAGTTGTTTCCAAATCAGTCATGGAGCTCATGAATTGGAAAAAACACTTAGGCAAGCTAAAGAGTGATGGAATGACAACTCATACATTCTTTTCATAGGAGAAAAGAGTGGAGGATGTGGAGGACAAAAAACTAGTTCACCTCACGTAGTCAAACTTTCCCAATTGCCTTAAAGCACTGAAAAAGCAGAAGAGCACCTAGGAGACTAGGAATAAAGTAGAATTGATTTCTTGAGGTTTCCCAAGTGCTACATGAGTCAAAATAGGCAAGTTTGACCACAATGGATAGGTAAATGACAACTTGCATAAGGTGGAATCATGAGACTAGGCAAATAAGACAAAAATAATTAAATTAATGTCTAAGGTAGCTAACTATGGGTTGATTATTCTAACAAATAATAGATAATGTTCAAAATGAAATCATCGCAAAAATAGAAATGAGATCAAATGGACATAAATATATATATCATTATATCTTGAATTTTCAATAAAACACTGATTAATTCAACTATAATAACATACTAATTCAAATAACAATATTGTGTTGATAAAGTGTGATATTACATAATGAGTACAAGCATAACCAAGTATATTGCATCAATATTATAAACAGAATATTATATACTGAAATATAAAAAGAGTATCCAAAATAATACCGATCAACGATATTAGTCTGAAAATTTCCAGTCACATTCCACCTCTGAAGATAAAACCTCAGTCAAGAACCAAACCAGTACCAAAATAATCTTTCAATGTTGTCTCTCTTCTATCACTCCATTCCCCCTTTGCATAAAAATTACTAGTTTATATAATCCTACTAGTCTTTCGATTCAGTTTTTTCATAAATGCTGTATGCAATACTATAGGAGTCCTATCACTATTAAAGTGCATCGAATCTCTTCAACAGACACTTGTCACTAGAAGATAACAATAATAAAAAAACGACTAGCCTGAAACATTTGCTGATTTAAAGGAACTGGCACATTCATGGCTATGTTGAAATTCCAATCTTCAAGAAGCATCCATGTCATCCCACTGAGATCCAAAATATCCTGTATTTGCTGAGGATAATGATACCATGTCCACCGGTTTAAACAAACATGAGAATCTTATTTAAAATCAATTTTAACAGAAATAACAAAAGAACAATAAATTATGTGCATGACTGTAAAATCAGTGATTTTGCAGGCATGCATTAAAAAAAACTTTTATTACCTGTTGACAGAGAGATAAACCATATAACTGAAAATAAAAACAATCATCAGGTTCTACTTTGTAGATTGATCACTCTTCTGGCTTCAGAGAGTTTGGCTTTGAGCCTGATGATTACTAACTTTTGTTGTTCTACTTGTTCGAGCAAGTGTTGGTTTGTATCTATCATTGATTTTTTTGCTTTCTTGTATTGTTTCTTCTTGAAGTTCATCTCCTTCCATCTGTTAATCCATTTTAATAACTCTTCCTTGAATGTCTTATTTTCCACCTCCTTCAAGGTTGCGTTAGCTTGACACTCTTTTAGTTCATTTTTCAATTCTACAATTTTAGTCTCGTATACCCTGTCAAGGACCTGTTGGAGAGTTTCTTCCTCCTTGTCATGACACGAATCATCTGCTTGAGAAGAATCAAGGATTTCTATATCTTGACCAGGTGATGGAAATGTCATAAAAGATGGCTCGGGGCCCGAACCATAAGTGTCCATACATGATGGAGCAGCTTCAAACTTACCTGGCTCTGTAATGTCTTTAGCCAATTTTTCACGATTATTCTCTATAAGAGTAGGTTCATCCATATGCGTGGTTTTGGGAACCAATGATGGAACATCATCCTCAAGATGGAAAATCACTGGCTAAGTACTCTGTTGAGTGGCCGTAGGAACAGAGGCTGTAGGTGTAGTATTCATACTTCTAGTAATTCTTATTGTACAAACAAACACAAAACCTTTTGATTCAAAACCCCCTTTGTCACAACATACCTGCGCTAACTGCTCTAGTTTACGCATGGACTCATCACCATGTTTTCGAGGAGTATATAGCTCAGAGGGGTTTTCATCGTTAACAGCATTAACATCTTCATTTTTGGTTAATTTTCCCTCTGCCTTTGTAGGTGTACTAAAGTATTTTTCAAATAGGGATTGGTCCAAGGTTTTCTCAGCGTAACAAGGAGCTACATTCACGACCCCATCATCACTGATACAAGTACATATAGGTGGATTTACTTCCTAAAGCTCTTTATCCTTTGATTCAGCCTCATGAACATCACCAATTTTGGATTTCACTGGAGCCTTTCGTTTTCTATGAGTTTTGGGGGGAGGGTTTGGCCAGTACTGAGTTGGCCCTAATTTACATTCAACCAAAAACTCATCCCAAGTTTTACAGCTCATAGACAGTTGATGATGGATCAAAATTTTAATTAGACCATGATGGAACAGACTTCTATCAGGATTACCTATGGTATTTTGTACCAAATGAGCCATTTTCTTCAGACTTTGCAATAAGTAAAATGGAAGATTAAGTTTGAAGCCTTTTAATGCTAATAGTAGTCATAGATGATAATAATGCAAATGAGAGAATCGTCCATCACATGATACGTACTTGACT
The DNA here is from genome assembly GCA_001517045.1 of Pseudotsuga menziesii. Classification (NCBI taxonomy): domain Eukaryota; kingdom Viridiplantae; phylum Streptophyta; class Pinopsida; order Pinales; family Pinaceae; genus Pseudotsuga; species Pseudotsuga menziesii. Next base: position 377,974 of record LPNX010158256.1, on the reverse strand, counting down.
AAAATTTCATAGAATGCCCGCCATTCTGGCTTTAAAAACTTAACCGAAACCCCAATCTTCAATTTTGCACTGGCCGGTAAGGGAAACAGCAAGGACTAACATTTCTTCTTATTCACTTTCCCACCTTTAAACCATCACTCTCGATTTTGTGGAAGCTTCGTAGCCTCTATAATTTTATCTTCGTCAATGATAAAATTGAAATCCCCAATCTGTGCTACATTTTCTTTAAAACTCAAAGCAAACTATTTAGTAACCTCCACGTTATGGCCACTAAAACACTTGAAGAACTGACCCCATCCAATATTTTCAAATAACAGAGCATCTTTCTCATCGGCTTCAACAAGCTCCGGTCCTGAAATTTCAAATCGACTAAGCGGAGCCATAGCTCCCTCACTACTACTCTGGTTACGAATTGGAATAATGGAGTTGTGAAGATGGAAGGGATAGGCACCCAGGTATAAGAAATTACACGAAATGCCAAATCCTCACATGCTTCATACCTGACAGAGATGAGAGCTCCAACTTTGGCCATTTTAACCAAATTTGGAGATGATTAACACAACACCCAGTGCTTTTGCTATGATAAATGAAAGACTAGCCACGACTAACTGTAACTCTTAACCAATCCTTCATATCAGAAATCATTTGATTCATGAATTATAAATCAAGAAATTAACTACACACAGTCTGGCATGATGAGCTCATACATCATCATGAATGAGAATGGTTATCAGTCACATATGAAATCAAACTCTACTGATTCGATTTTATTACTACACTCACAGCTATCAATTAATTTGATAGGTATTAACCAAATCTTCATACCAATGCACCGATCCTGGTAACAGATGTTGTCTATTATCCATATGAGTCATGTCTCTTCATTAAAAACTATGAATTGATGATTTACTCTAGATTACACGTGCAAGGTAGTCGTGTTTATTAAGATGATGATATAGTGTTATAATAATAAACCCTAATGTTCTTGAAATACAACTAACTAATGATCCGAATTGACACTCAAACCATGTATATACATGAAGTTTCATTTCGAAATATAGTTTTAAAACTTTACGAAATCCTAACCATGTATGTCCCAAAACTAGATTCGATAGGATATAAAGCTTATAAAACTATTATGGTTATATTTATATGACATATGAAAATAATTTTATTTGCACTCTCACTAGTCATATATATACAATTTTTACAAAGTAATGATATGATATTAAAGATTAAGTTACATATGAAATGTGAACTTTTAGTTCTAATAAAAATTTTAATTAATAATTCACCTTTAGTTCTAGGGATTTCAAGAACTTATAATATCTTATCAATACCAAACCCCAAACAAATTCAAAATATGTTTTCTTTAAACACCAATTAGCATACTATCCTTTTAAATCTCTTAAATCAACATATATAATCAGATAAATTAATTAATGATAAAATTGATTATATATAAAAATTTATGAGACTGACACCTGTTAATTATCAGATTTATGAAAATGTTTTCATAAACTTCTAATATGTCATTTGACTCTTCTACAATTGAGAGTACCTTCAGAATCGAGGATTTTGAAGGCACTCTTTTATAATCTTTAAAAGGTAAATCATAAAATATAGCTGATCCCCCTTCATCTCAATGAAAAATGAAGGGGTTGTTGCTGACTGCCAACAAATGGCGACGACCTGGGCGAACCAGTTATCTCTGCTCATACGGCTTAAAAAATGATATAAACAAAATCTTAAAATTTATTAAAAACAATAAAAAATTCTTTATCTAAATAAAAACCATTATTTTTATTCATATTTATAACTCAGAAATATTCCATCTTTTGAAATAGAGATCTTGTTAGAGATAAACTTAAAAATATCCTGATCAAAACAAAGTACTTCATAGTAAAAATAACCTGCACCATCAGTATAGGATATAGAAATCTACTTTTCCGAAAACTTTCCAGAATTTGTTCCATAAACATAATAATTTTTTTTTCGTTTCTTTTCTTTTTCTTTAAACAATAATTATGACTGAAGACTACTATCTAGGTATGGTATCCCAATGTGATAGTATCATTCACGAGAGCTGTCTGGAATAAGCAAGCCGGCTCGTGATGAGACCTCTTGTCTCTTGGTTTTTTAAACCAAAATCCATCACCCTGGTGATCAGAAATGAAGTTATCCTAGACAGCACTGATGATCATGATTAGGCCGGCTTGTGATGACACCTCCTATTCTTCAATCAAAATTATGTTTTCTTTACTAACTTTGAATTTTTTTAATTTTTAAAAATGAGAGATCATTACCCAGCATGGTGACCAAATGGTAATGTCAGTCATTAATATCACCAGAAAATGAATCAGCTGGCTCGTGATGAGACCCCTTATCTCTTGGTTTGTTAAACCAAAAGCCATTACTAGTTTCCTAATAATGTCATACTAGTGATATTTATGATTCTGATCAGATTGGCTTATTACTAAGACCTTCCGTCTCTCATTTTAGCATTTTATTGACTGGAACAAATTCTAAAAAGTTTTCAGACTGTAAATACTTTTGAAGACTGATGGTAGAGATCTATAAGAGTTTTTCAAAGTACAAGCTTCGAAAAAGACATTAATAAGCTATCCAAATTTTATAAGAAAAATAAAAAGGTGAGGAATAATCTGAGTAATACTTAAAAATAAAATAATGATAGGTTTTTTATAGATTTAAGAAACTTTGATCATCTTGAACAAATTTTAAAAGATTTCGGTCTAGTATTATAATGAGCAAACTGACTCTTTTTCAACTAGAAGATTTATTTATTTACATTTATTTCTTCAGTTGACATCTAAAGATTACTGGCTGGTTATATATAAAAAATTTGACAGTCTGCAATATTTGACTAAGAAAATCAAAACTGGTTGCAATAGCGGAATGATGTTTAAAAGTTACATAAGTATTATGAATTTATCATCATCCTTCAATTCTATAAAATATAAATTAGTTTATAAAAAATATAAAGTTATTTACAAACAACAAACAAATTATATACATTTTAAGACCTAAAATATTAATAGAAATATTTTTTCAGGATCAGTCCATTCACAGGGAATGTTTTGAACTGACCTTCTAGTGTTTGTAGACGAAAGGTACTTGGACCTATCTTCTCAGCAATAACAAAGGGACCTAGTCAAAGATTTTGAAACTTAGTATGATCTCCTTTGTCCTCATGAACTTTATCCCATTTTAAAACTAAGTCTCCCACCTGAAGTTCTCGATTGGAACTTAAGGATTGGTCAAACCAAGACTTCACAATTTGTTGATGTTTTGTAAAGTGTTGTTTTGACTTTTCTCTTTCTTCCTCAAGTTTTAACAAAGTATTAATCCTCTTTTCCATTGCTAGACAATCTTCATCTTGAACAGACTGAGCTAACTGTAATGAAGGTAAAAATAATTTCGGTGGTAAAATAGCTTCAGTTCCGTACACTAAGAAGAAGGGTGAGTTACCTATCGCATACTTAGGAGTTACTCTATCTTCCCAAAGGGCATTGACTAATTCTGTATGCCAATCATGATGGTGAACTGAAATAGTTCTTTTGAGAATTTTCAATAATATTTTGTTTGTTGATTCAGCTAAGCCATTTCCATGAGGATGGTAATTAGCTGAATACCTGATTCTTATTCCCTTCTCTAAAGCAAATTGAGTTAACTCAACTGATGAAAAATATGAAGCATTATCAAAGACAAGGGAATCTGGAACACCAAATCTTGTTATGATAAAGGATTCTAAAAATAATATAACTTGATTGGTATTTACAACCCTTAATGGTGCAGCTTCTGCCCAACGAGTAAAATAATTAGTTGCAGTTACTATATAGTTGTGTTGTTTAGATGAGGGAGGATTTATTGGCCCTATTATATCAATACCCCATTGTTGAAAGGGTCTTTCTACTGAAACTGGTTGTAAAGGAAAATCAGGTTTCTTAACCCTTCCCACAGCAAATTGACATTCCTGGCATTTTCTGACAAAAGCATAGGAATCTTGAAACAAGGTAGGCCAATAATAACCAGCCCTAAGAATTTTATGTGCAGTAGTTTCTCCACCAAAATGACCTCTTGCTGGTCCAGAATGTAACTCCTTCATAATTATTTCCGTTTCATCTTTATCTAGACATCGAAGCAATACTCTATCTGAATTTCTCTGAAAAAGGACATTATCAATTAATAAATAAGTAGCAGATTTCAATCTAAGTGCTCTTTTCTTCCTTGGTTCTAGATAATCAGGAGCAGTTCCTGTTTCCAAAAGTATTCTTATGTCTGTATACCAGGAATCCTGTGGTGGAGGATAAAAATAGATTTCTCTGGTAAGTAAAACCTCATCAATGACAGTTTCAACTTTATAATTAGGTAGATGAGTAGCTTCAGCAGCTAATTTACATAATCCTTGACCTTTGACTATCGTTGAAGGTTTAATTTCTAAGTCATACTCTTGAAGAGCTTTCATCCAAGGTGCTCTTTTCTCACCTAAATCCTTTTGCACTAACAAGTTTCTGACTGAGGAATAAGGGACTATTATTTTCGTTTTAGATTTCAATAAATATGGACGAAAATGTTTGACAGCTTTAAAAACAGAAAAATCATGCTTATCAACTTCATGGTAATTAAGTTCAGCACCTTTAAAATTTGAACTCATGAAGGAGATTGGTACTTCGTTATTTTGCTGATTTAATTGGGTTAAAACTGTTGCATATGTGATGTCGGAAGTGAAAGTATACAATATGAAATCTTTGTTAAAATATGGGCTTAGAAGGCTAGGAGCTTCTGAAATGGCTTCTAAAATTTTCTGAAATGACTCTTTTTCAGTTTGTCCCTAATTAAAAATAGCGTCTTTCTTAATCATTTTCTGCAAAGGACGAATGATTTCGGAGAAACTGGGAATTAATCTTCTAACAAAATTTATTTTACTGAGAAATGATTGCATTGCTTTCTTGCTATAAGGGTAAGTTATTTTTGAAATGGCTTGGGTTCATTCAGAATCAATCATGATTCTGTGTTTTGAAACCACACAACCTAATAAAATACCTTCTGAAACAACAAATATTGTTTTTTGAGGATTCAAGGATATTCCAAATTTTCTACGTCATTCAAATACCTTTCTAAGATGATTAATATGATCAGGTAAATATTTAGAATATACAGTAACGTCATCGAAATAGACAACTACTGAATGGTTAATTAAGCCTCTAAAAGCAATATCCATTGCTCGTTGAAAAGTTGCTCCAGCATTGATTAACCCAAAGGGCATCTTGTGGTAAGAATATGTTCCCCATGAATTTCTAAAAGTTGTTTTCAATTGATCATCTGGGGAAACTAATATTTGGTTGTATCCTGAGAAGCCATCAAGAAGTGACAGTATCTCAGACCTAGACACCTTTTGAAGAATTTGTTCCATGGGAGGAACTGGGTAATTATCCTTTTCAGAAGACTTATTAAGATTCTAAAATCTACACATAACCTAATATCTCCGTTTTTCTTCCTGACTGGAACTAGGTTGGATACCCATTGAGTATGTCTGATGGGAAAAATAATCTTGGTAGCTAACAATTTATTTAGTTCCCTTTTAATTGTCGGTTCTAGTGATGGGTGATATTTCCTTAGCTTTTGTTGAAAAGGTTTTGACTCCTATTTAATTGGAATTATGTGTTGCATGAATTGTGTGTTGAAGGTTTTTAGATCCTCATATGTCCATGCAAAGACATCCTTAAATTCTTTAAACAACTTTATAAATGTTGTTTTTTCTGCGGGGTTGCTATCTATACCTAGATTTATAGTTTGGGAGTTCAGTTCTGTTCCTAAATTTATGCTTTCATACCTCATTTGAGAGCTATTAGTTTTACAATTAGGGACAGATCTAAATTTATCCTGCAGATCAAAGAACTTTTCTAATCTTAGTACTGAATTAGGGATCGGTTTTACCTTTTCAAAAGCCTTTTCTACTAAACAAAAATCATTTATTACTGAAAAATCCCGCAGATTTTCGTCATGAGTAACTTCATCAATGACTAAATCTTTAAAGCTATCCTCATTCATCAGAAAATTCAGCACCTGCACATCATTATCAAATACATGCGTGTTAAAAATATTATCTAGTATAGAAGGCCTAAAAATCAATTCTACTGAAAAGAAATCTGGTGTAAGATTTCTGACGAAATTAGTTTTGATGCTACATTTTCCAATAAATCTGCTTCTTGATTTTGACTTCTTGGAACTAAAATTATGTTAAATGCATCAAAATGTGAAATAAGGTTCCATACCTCTTGTTGATAATTCTGTAAATGTTCAGATAGGCAGTGAATAGAGTTACAGACCTGTCTGACGATGATTTCAGAATCACCGTATGCAATTAACTCTTTGATATCCAAATCAATTTCTTTTTTCAAACCCTGTATTAAAGCTTCATATTCCATATTATTGTTTGTACAATTAAATTCCATCCTACAAGCTATACATGTTTTATTTCCCTGAGGGTCTACCAACAAGCAACCAGCTCCAGCTCTTTCTTTAGATTTCATACCATCAAAATATAGAGTCCAAGTAGAACTATTAACAACTACTTTGCTTTCTATAATATTTACAATATTAAGATTATCTACATCATTAATAATTTCCTTGAACGAAAATTCAAGAACAATAGATGTCACATTGCTAATTTCTGATTACTGTGTATTTTCAGAGAAAGCAGAATGTTCAGCTTTAAAATTACCAAATCCCAATTCATACATGTAATTTCCCATAATGCAATCTGAAAATAAAACAGGTTGACTAGGATCATGTAGTTCAGTCACAGTATGTTTCATATATATTTCTGTATTTATCTTTATTTGATTTGAATTTCCGTTATTAGGTAACCATAATGTTGACCAATCCGTGGCAAAGAATCCATTCAATTCTTGAGACCAATCTCTACTTAAAAATAGCCCATATGCATCAAGAATATATGCAACAACAATATCTATAATTTGATAAACTGAAGGGTTACAACCAATCCTGACTAAAACATCTTTCATCTCCCCTACAACATTCACATTCATCCTGTCCAATTGAGTTATTTGTGAATTTGATGGAACATATTTCCCATTCAACCTTTTGCATACTGATAAAGGCATAACATTGGAGGATGCTCCAGAGTCTACCATGCAATTATGAACATTCCTATTGAAAATCTCAAAGGTAAGAAAGAATGGAGGTGTGGTTGATTTAGAATTCTTACCTATTAGCAAGGCTTTGTCAGCCATTGCTCTTCCTTTATCAATTGCTGTTGAATCATCATTAGAACTGTTTTGCAGAAACATTTTGTTTTGCATTAGGAATAATTGAACTCATGGCGGGATTTATAACATGACTGTTAGGCATTGGGTAAATTTGAAGAAGGTCATACATACTGATGTTTGCACGTGTCTTCTTTAAATCTTCAATTATATCATATTGTAAATCTAATTTTGGAGCATTTTGAATGGGTTGGGTAATTTTGTTTGATTGAGTCTGTTTTCCAGATTGAGTTTGTTTATTAGGTTGTGAATTGTTGTTGTCATTATTTGGAGTAGAACTTGACGAAGCTCCAGGAGTGTTTGTGAATGTTCTACTACAAGTATTATAGGCATTTTGTCCTGTAGGCGGACTTTTACTCTCATATTATTTTACAAGACTGTCCCAGAAATGACCATTAACTTGTTGAGGTTCCTCTGATTCTTCATCATCTTCTGATTCCTCTTCTTCTTCATTTTCAGTTATTTCTTGATTAGAAGGAGTCTCAGATAAAGATAAAATAGCTCAAATTGTATTAAAAATCTCTTCATTTGCTGCTATGTCAGGTGGTGTATTTTTATTATTTGTATTTGGGTTTTGTCTAAACTGATTTCTGATTTCTGAAATATCCCCTAGAAGAAGAAGTTTTAGAATTGGTTTTATTTAATCCTACAACTTCATTGGTTAATTCCCAAATAGCATTTTGTAGTTGTTCTACATCAAATGCTTTATCTTTCTCTTAATTAAGTTTTTCAATCTTCCTACGGGGAAAGGTATCAGATTTCCCACTTCTATCTAGTTCATAGGACATAGAATCCTTCTCAACTTTAATGGCTTCCTCAAAAATTTCTACTAACGTTGTTTTCCCAGCTCTCTTAACAAACATCCCAGAATATTTTGGTAAAGCTGAAGTATAATTTTCAATAATTATATCCTCGGGTGGTTGAGAACCAACTGGAATTTTATTTTTTAATGTTAGAAACTCTGATTAAAATCTTTAATTCTTTCTTTAGACTCCATTTTAATCAGAGATAACTCTAGGGCTAAAAGAGCAGGTGTTTTATCTTCCCCAAATTTATCTAAAAAAGCTTTATTAAATTCACCCCAATTTGTGATTGATCCCTGTACTAACGAAAAGTACCAAGTAGAGGCTCTTCCTTCAAAAGTTAGAGGAAACAATCGACAAACCACATCTTCATGCTGAACGTTCATGGTTTGAACAGCTAACATGAATTTGTCTACATGCACCTCTGTGGGTTCTTTGTCATCTGGGTTAAACTTAGGAAGAAGTTTATCTGAGTGTTTAGTAAAAGGATGTTGTACACCAGGGACAGCTACAGCAGCTGTTCTCAGCCAAGGGAGTTGTGGATTAGGTGGAGGATTAGCTCCTCCTCCCACAGGTACGTTTCCTGCCATAGGGCTTCTCTCAGAACCTGAGGAACTCTCTGAATTGGATGATCTTGGACTATCGGGAGGTGATTTTGGAGGAGAAGGTGGCTGATCAAAACCGCCTTCTGCAGTTAGTCTTCTAGCAGTGTTTGTTTGAGTAGTTTGTCTCTGATGACTTCCAATTTGATAACGTGGAGTGCTATCAGCTACTTCCAACTCTTGAGTAACTATGTTTAATTGTGGATTATGTCGTTGTTGTCTAGGTAGACCATAATATATTGGAGATATGCCAAGTTGATTAGCATATGCTCTCGTAAGAATATGTCGTGATTCTTCTAAAGTTTGAGTACTTTGTTCAGGAGTAAATGGAGATGTGATAGGATCACGTTTGAGGATGCTCCTAACAGTTTCTATAAATGATGATCTACTAACTTCTGGAGGATGTTGATTGGTTGAAAGTTTATAATTAGTTTCACCTGTCATTATTCATTAGCAGGCCCTCCTTCTAGCGCCATTTGTTGGCCTGTTTTTCTAACCTAGGCCAACAAGGAGATTAGGCCCACACAAGCAGCTTAAAGCAGCTCCTAGTGTGTTTGGGATAGCAAAATATCATAGGTTATGGTCCTGCTACCAACTGAATTTTTCTCTTAAGGAGAAACTAAAATTCAGTAAAAATCTATCCTAATGTTATTTCTATCTAAATGAACCCTAAAATTAGTTCTCTACTACCTAGGTTAACCTATAATTGCTTTCTTAAGGAAAGTCTTCGATTTTGGAGGGTTTTATATTTAATATTCTAAATTTTAAAAGACTATTAAAATTATTCTAAAATTACACAAATTCTATTTAACAACTGTTAAATATAAAATATACTATAATAACACCAACTAAACTATCCTATCTCAGCTGAGAGCAATTTGAATATTATATTAATTATTAATTAATATAATGATGAACAGAAAGATCAAGGAGTAAGATCTAAATGAAAATATTTAAACCATCCACACTAAATCATTATGCTATAAGATACATTGATAGAGAAATTGAAATAAGCAATTACTTCAAATTTTTCTGAAATGTTTAATTAATTAACAAATAATAAACAACATTAGATATTTGAATAATAGATAATGTTCAAAATGAAATCATCACAAAAATACAAATGAGATCAAATGGACATAAATATATATATCATTATATCTTGAATTTTCAATAAAACACTGATTAATTCAACTATAATAACATACTAATTCAAATAACAATATTGTGTTGATAAAGTGTGATATTACATAATGAGTACAAGCATAACCAAGTATATTGCATCAATATTATAAACAGAAGATTATATACTGACATATAAAAAGAGTATCCAAAATAATACTGATCAACGATATCAGTCTAAAAATTTCCAGTCACATTCCACCTCTGAAGATAAAACCTCAGTCAGGAACCAAACTAGTACCAAAATAATATTTCAACGGTGTCTCTCTTCTGTCACTCCATCCCCCCTTTGCATAAAAATTACCAGTTTATATAATCCTACTAGTCTTTTGATTGAGTTTTTTCATAAATGCTGTATGCAATACTATAGGAGTCCTATCACTATTAAAGTGCATCGAATCTCTTCAACAGACACTTGTCACTAGAAGATAACATTAATAAAAATGACTAGCCTGAAACATTTACTGATTTAAAGGAACTGGAACATTCGTGGCTATGTTGAAATTCCAATCTTCAAGAACCATCAATATCATCCCACTGAGATCCAAAATATCCTGTATTTGCTGAGGATAATGATACCATGTTCACCTGTTTAAACAAACATGAGAATCTTATTTAAAATCAATTTTAACAGAAATAACAAAAGAACAATAAATTATGTGCGTGCCTATAAAATCTACGATTTTGCAGGCATGCATTAAAAAAAACTTTTATTACCTGTTGACAGAGAGATAAACCATATAACTGAAAATAGAAACAATCATCAGGTTCTACTTTGTAAATTGATCACTCTTTTGGCTTCAAAGAGTTTGGCTTTGAGCCTGATGATTACTAGCTTCTGTTGTTCTACTTGTTCAAGCAAGTGTTGGTTTGTATATATCATTGATTTTTTTGCTTTCTTGTATTGGTTCTTCTTGATATTCATATCCTTCCATCTGTTAATCAAGTTTGATAACTCTTCCTTGAATGTCTTATTTTCCACCTCTTTCAAGGCTGCGTTAGCTTGACACTCTTTTAGTTCATTTTTCAATTCTACAATTTTAGTCTCGTATACCCTGTCAAGAACCTGTTGGAGAGTTTCTTCCTCCTTTTCATGACATGAATCATCTGCTTGAGAAGAATCAAGATTTTCTATATCTTGACCAGGTGATGGAAAGCTCATAAAAGATGGCTCGGGGCTCGAACCATAAGCGTCCATGCATGATGGAGCAGCTTCAAACTTACCTGACTCTGTAATGTCTTTAGCCAAGTTTTCATGATTATTCTCTATAAGAGTAGGTTCATCCATATGCATGGTTTCGGGAACCAATGATGGAGCATCATCCTCAAGATGGACAATCACTGGCTGAGTACTCTGTTGAGTGGCCGTAGGAACAGAGGTTGTAGGTGTAGTATTCATACTTCTAGTAATTCTTCTTGTACGAACAAAAACAATACCTTTTGATTCAAAACCCCCTTTGTCACAACATACCTGCGCTAACTGCTCTAGTTTACGCATGGACTCATCCCCATGTTTTCGAGGAGTATATAGCTTAGAGGGGTTTTCATCATTAACAACATTAACATCTTCATTATTGGTTAATTTGTCCTCTACCTTTGTAGGTGTACTAAAGCATTTGTCAGATAGGGATTGGTCCAAGGTTGTCTCAGTGTAATAGGGAGCTACATTCATGACCCCATCATCACTAATACGAGCACTTATAGGTGGACTTGCTTCCTGAAGCTCTTTATCCTTTGATTCAGCCTCATGAACATCACCAATTTCAGATTTCATTGGAGCCTTTAGTTTTCTACGAGTTTTGGGGGGAGGGTTTGGCCGGTACTGAGTTGGCCCTAATTTACATTCAACCAAAAACTCATCCCAAGTTTTACAACTCATAGACAGTTGATGCTGGATCAAAAATTTAATTAGACCATGATGGAACAGACTTCTATCAGGATTACCTATGGTAGTTTGTACCGAATGAGCCATTTTCTTCAGACTTTGCAATAGGTAAAATGGAATATTAAGTTTGAATCCTTTTAATGCTAACAATAGTCGCAGATGATAATAATGCAAATGAGAGAATCGTCCATCACATGATCCGTACCTGACTAAAATTTCATAGAATGTCCGCCATTCTAGCTTTAAAAACTTAACCAAAACCCTAATATTCAATTTTTCACTGGCCGGTAAGGGCAATAGCAAGGACTTCCATTTCTTCTTATTCACTTTCCCACCTTTAAACCATCACTCTCCAGTTTGTGGAAGCTTCGTACCCTCTGCAATTTTATCTTCGTCAATGATAAACTTGAAATCACCAATCTGTGCTACATTTTCTTTAAAACTCAAAGCAAACTGTTTAGTAACCTCCAATTTATGGCCACTAAAACACTTGATGAACTGACCCCATCCAATCTTTTCAAATAACGGAGCAGCTTTCTCATCGGCTTCAACAAGCTCCGGTCCTGAAATTTCAAATCGACTAAGAGAAGCCATAGCTCCCTCACTACTACTCCGGTTATGAATTGAAATGAATAGAGTTGTGAAGATGGAAGGGATAGGCACCCAGATATAAGACATTACGCTAAATGTCAAATCCTCACATGCTTCATACCTAACAGAGATGAGAGTTCCAACTTTGGCCATTTTAACCAAATTTGGATATGATTAACACAACAGCTAGTGCTTTTGCTATGATAAATGAAAGACTAGCCACGACTAACTGTAAATCTTAATCAATCCTTCATATCAGAAATCATTCGATTCATGAATTAAAAATCAAGACATTAACTACACGCAGTCTGGCATGATGAGCTCGTACATCATCATGAATGAGAATGGTTATCAGTCACATATGAAATCAAAATCTACTGATTTGATTTTATTACAGCACTCATAGCTGTCAATTAATTTGATAGGTATTAACCAAATCTTCATACCAATGTAGCGATCCTAGTAACAGATGTTGTCTATTAGCCATATGAGTCATGTCTCTTCATTAAAAACTATCAATTGATGATTTACTCCAGATTACACGTGGAAGGTAGTCGTGTTTATTAAGATGATGATATAGTGTTATAATAATAAACCCTAATGTTCTTGAAAGGCAACTAACTAATGATCCGAATTGACACTCAAACCATGTATATACATGAAGTTTCATTTCAAAATATAGTTTTAAAACTTTACGAAATCCTAACCATCTATGTCCCAAAACTAGATTCGATAGGATATAAATCTTATAAAACTATTATGGTTATATTTATATGACATATGAAAATAATTTTATTTGCACTCTCACTAGTCATATATATACAATTTTTACAAAGCAATGATATGATATTAAAGATTAAGTTACATATGAAATGTGAACTTTTAGGTCTAATAAAAATTTTAATTAATAATTCACCTTTAGTTCTAGGGATTTCAAGAACTTATAATATCTTATCAATACCGAACCCCAAACAAATTCAAATTATGTTTTCTTTAAACACCAATTAGCATACTATCCTTTTAAATCTCTTAAATAAACACATATAATCAGATAAATTAATTAATGATAAAATTGATTATATATAAAATTTATGAGACTGACAGCTGCTAATTATCATATTTATGAAAATGTTTTCATAAACTTCTAATATGTCATTTGACTCTTCTAAAATTGAGAGTACCTTCAAAATCGAGGATTCTGAAGGCACTCTTTTATAATCTTTAAAAGGTAAATCATAAAAGAGAGCTGATCCCCCTTCATCTCAATGAAAAATGAAGGGGTTTTTGCTGACTGCCAATGGAACCCCAAAGTAACTAGTTGCTAAGAGGAATTACCAAGCGAAACGGGAAACGACCCCCACCGATTGACTAGCACTCCCATGAGGAAAAAACCAAACGCTGTCTTATGGTAGTCTTGGTGGCCGAGTGACCACCTGAAGCCAATAATAAGCCAATAAAATTGGGGTCCAAAACCATCACCATATTTCACCATTTTGACATACAATCAGACATGATTTATCCCCCACGTTCTTCCTCATGCTTGAGAGGCAACCCACCACAGTTTGGGTCCTTGAACCAACACCGTCGAGACCATTCTTGATGACCCTCTACACCATCAAAAGGCCACAAAGCCTCTGATTTAGACTCAAAATCATACCAATCTGAACCAGACTTGCATACTACACCATTTATCCCCATGGCTGGTGCAAACCCGAATCCATTTTATGGCTTAGTGATTAGAAGTGGACCCATGTCCACACCCCACACCACCACCAACACCTCTACTGGTGGTGCTAGCATAGTCATGCAAACCATCATAAGCTAGCTACCACCACCCACATTGAGCAGTCAAGTGGTCCCACCTGTAACACATGGGGGAAATATGCCTTCCACCCACATTGTCCCAATGGGGATACATGGGGGTAGTTTCCCTTCCACCTACACTACCCCTCCTATCATACATGGGGGCAGTGGTCCTTCAATCTACACTGCCCCTCCTACCACACTTGGGGGCATTAGCCCGTCGACAATGGTGCCACAAGTACCCCCAGTTATACAAGTGTGTCATGTCCCTGCAAACCCCACCACCATGGATTCCCCATCTCACATCAACCTTGGGTCAAAATTTCCTTTCATGGCACATCTCAGCTTTCCTAACTTGGATCGGTTAACAAATGACCCTATCTGCCATCAAACTTTTTGGCCTCCCATGCCAACCAAACTTCCCTCAGACATTCCCAAGTTTGAAGGGAAGGAAAGGGAGTGCCCCCAAAACCACATCATGATGTTTCATCTATGGTGCTCATCAAATAGCATTGTAGGTTATTTGATCAAGCTCCGACTATTCCAACACACCCTCATAGGTGCTACAGTGTCACATACCCCAATTTTGTAAAATAATGTTAATTGTTTTAAATTGATTTCCTAAACATTATGTTAAATTTAATGCTAAGTAGGAAATGATGACTCAGCAGAGTCAAAAGAAGTGGAATGTAATTATGAATATTTTATTATTAATAAATAAAAAGTGGAGACAACAGCTTGTGAGAGCTGTTAATAAGAGTGTTACTGGTCAAACTAGTGGAAGGAACTAGGTGGATAGCAGAAGACAAGTGGCAGCATCCTCAAACACTTCCTATGTTGCAGGTGGCAACTTCCCCACATTTGGGGTCATGATCCCCCAAGAAAGTGGGATCAGAGCAGGTGGCTCAATAAATGACAACTAACCCAAAAAGACGTAGGCAATCTTTTAAAAAGTACCCAATGTATGTTGATGTATATGTAACTTCAGAATGTATTCTTCTATGTATCTTATATATTGTAACCCGATGTTTATTCTGGGC
>LPNX010158256.1:308447-362561 GCA_001517045.1 Pseudotsuga menziesii | reverse complement strand
AAGGGCGCATCTTTCTGTCGAAGCGGAATTTGATTCCGAGCATTTTCAGTCTTTGATGCGGAAATTAGGGATTTCTACAGAAGATGAATTTTTGAGTGATACCAGCATAGGGTTATTCTCCTCATCAAAACTGAAGTTTAGAGACCTGGATCAAGAAATTTGGTTGGATAAAACTCCAGGAAAGTCAAACCCTAGTTTGACCCTGAGCTAGGAGAAACCCTAAATACTAAAACTGCTAAGTTTTGGTATAGTCACTATATTCCAATATTGGTGAAGTATCAGAAGCAAAAAATTTTAGGGGCCAAATACAAAATCCTGATGAATCCTATGTCCAAAAATCAGACTCATATTCTCTATACGCCAGGAGATATGATCTCTCCAAGTTAGGGTTCCAGCCTCTTCCAAAATTCATCCCTGAACAGGACATCTGGGGAGATCTGCAATATCTTGAGCTACAGAGGTCCAAATGGAATTTGTGAAGATGTTCCAGAAAGGGAACAGACTGTAATTTTGGTGGTCCGAATATCAGACTCAGAAGATGAACCAGTGACACGTGGCATTCCATACAACTTCGATGTTCTGAACAGTCCTGTAACAGGTCACCTTGGTAAAAGGATCATAAATCACAAATGGTGAAACCAATTCTGATGAAACCTATGGTTTTAGATCAGGGAAATTAGAGTTTACCTCAGTGAGAAATTTCAGACACAGAGGATTAGTAATTTTGGAGATATCATAGAAACAGTAACAGGAATTTCTGCAGAAGAAATCAGTAAATTAGGGCTTCCTGTTTCGGGAGCTTCCCTCCACTGTTTTCAGAAAAGGAGTACATTGGACAGCTCCATTTGAAGAGATCTATCTGTTTGTCCAATCAGATCTGAAAGTTTCCAAGTTTTGAAAATTAGGGTTTCTGCAACAAACCCTAGATCAGCGAACTCCGGGACAAGGACGGACACCTCAAATCGGTAAGATCTAATCTTTTGTATTTCCATTTGAGGTTCTCATTTCAATATGATCTATCACAATAGCTTGATGATAAGCTTGGTGAAGTTGACAACTTCCAAGCATATAAGTATTTGATCTCTCTGAAGAAACTGGATTGGACACCTACATGAGTATAGAGGTTCCAGTTTCAGAGGGAGACGAGGCCAAAGAAGACACCATGCTCATGCTGCAGAGGATGATGAACCATCCAGAAAGAGATCCATCTATGAAAGTGAAGATTCTTCAAGCGAGGATGAATATGTTCTGATATCAGCTCTCACAGGTAACATTACTCATGGAAATGATGATTGGCTTATAGACAGTGGGGCTTCCAAACATATGACGGGATTCAAGGAATCCTTTGTAAGACTGTCAGACATGAATCACCTCACAAGGTGAAACTAGGAAATGACTACCAATATCCAATAAAAGGTAGTGGGGAATCTTCATACAAGCTAGACTCTGGTAAGTCTCTAACAATGAAATAAGTATTGTTTGTCACAGGACTTAAGAAGAATATTCTATCCATTTCAGCCTTGGATGCAAAAGGAATGTGGGTTGCATTCATCGATGGTCAAGTCATCATGTGGCCAAAAGGAAAGAAAATTGATGATGCGGTAGTGATTGGAGAACAAGAAGGAGGCTTGTACAAATTGAAGGGTCATCCAGAACAAGCCTTGATCCATGATATGGTAGAGCCAAATGAGCTTTGGCATAGAAGTCTTGCACATGTGCACTACAGAGCACTACCTATTGCATTCCAAACAAAGTATGATGGAGTTTGCAAAGGATGTGCGAAAGGGAAGAATACAAAGAAGACATTTCCTACCAGCAAAAGCAAAGCCAAAGGAATTCTAGAAATCATCCACTCCGATGTATGCGGTCCAATGTCATCAAACTCACTAAGAGGGTATGCATACTATGTTTCTTTTATTGATGATTTTTCTAGAAAGACATAGATTTACTTTATGAAAAACAAAGATGAAGTGTTCAACAAGTTCAAGGAATTCAAAGCCTTGATCAAGAACCATACTGAAAAGAAGATCAAGACCATTCGATCAGATAATGGTGGAGAATTCACTTCGAATGAATTCAAAGAGCTATGCAAAGAAGCAGGGATTAAGAGGGAGTTGTCAACTCCTTATAATCCACAATAGAATGGGGTTGCAGAACGGAAGACCATAATTTCAAGCTATTTGAAGGGAAGAACAAAAATCAGAATATGACCTAAAGAATCCAGTTGAAGAATGTGAAGATCTAGAATGCAGAGACCATGCAATCATAAGAGTCTCTCAAATCAAGAACAACTTGAAGCGGTAAAAGAAAAAGTGAAGAATGCAGAAGTGATGATGGCCACCTTGAATGGCCTCCCAGGATCGTGGAATTCATTCAAGGAATGTGTTCTTGAAGGAAGTGATTACTTTCAGAAAACTTTGGGAAGAAGAAGAAGCTTGAATCATAAGAAGAGAAGAGAAGAGCGGTGCAATTGAAGATCAAGATATCGCCATCCAAAGAAGATCCCTCAATCAATCAGGAATATGAAGAACTCAACTCTTGAAGAACTTCTTATCCACCTTAGCTTTTGGATAAGAAACGATGCTATTATGAATGAAGAAGACAATGAAGCTGAAGGCTCAAGAAGGAGTCTACCCTCGAAACAAATAAAGATAAGTATTCAATTGTCATTTCATTATATTATTTTGTTAAGCATTTGTTTATATTCAGTTATTGTATTATGCATGATACATGTTTGCATTAATGACAGAATACTAATAATATGCATGTGATGGGTAAGTAGCTCATGGGGCTATACAAATTCTCCATTGTTACTTATCTAGAATGAAACCTCTTTGCTGACATATTGGATTAGTGCACAATCTCAATTTTGTCCTGGTAGAGATGGAAGGAATCTAGAAAGTTTCAATGAGATATGGATGAATGTTGTATTGGCTAAAGTAGTTGCATGATCATATATTTATGCATGAGTGTTTTCCAGTATAAATATTCCTTATGAAATGTTTCTAACCATACAATTGCATTTGACTTGTAGGAAAGATCGCATACATAATCGCCTACAAGCAAAGAAGAATGAAGACTTGTTCCGAACAACAAGTGACGACAGTTCAAAGACAAAGAATAATATGATGAGTGCAGTGACATCATTGATGCAGAACCTTCCAGCCACCAAGAAGAAAGGAAAGATCAGTTCAAGAAGAATGATGTCTGGGCGTAGTATCGAGACCTGAAGAGAAGTTCATAGTTCCATCATGCAGTAAATGGAAACATCGTGGGATACAAAGCAAGATTCGTAGCATGAGGCTTCTCATGAAGAGAAGGCACAGTCTACAAAGAAACATTTACATCTAATAGAAGTGAAGTCACATGACATGCATAATCATGTGTGCAAATGAAAGAAGGCCTTGTACGAGTTCAGAAGACACCCATGGGATAACACATACATGATGAGCTTGATGAATATATTAACCTTTGCTACAAGGTTGATAGAGGATAACAAGCTCACAAATGGGTGCAAGATGAACTTTTGAAGAAGTTCAAGATAGAGGATCTTAGTATCCAGTGATCCTAGATGGATACTACTTGTCACTCCAGTACATAATGTTTCAGTGCATAGAGTACGAAAGACAGAGGGAGTATGATGCTCTGCTTCAGAGGGAGTGATTGCAGAAGACCCTGAGGTTCGACATGGTACGACAGGATGGGCAGATTACTAATGATTCTAGGATTTACTGAGAGTGAAGCGGATTCCAACCTTTGATCCAAGGTTGAAGGTGGAAGACCAATGATGCTCCTGTTATGTGTCGATGCACTACTGTTCTAGGTATGGAGGTGTGGCAGAGTACAGATGGGATCTTCCTTGGACAAGGGAAGTATGTAGTAGAGATCCTGAAGAGGTTCAGGATGATCGACTGCAAGGCGATGGCCACACCTATGGCATCGAACCTGAAGCTATTGAGTGATGCTTCGTCAGAGTCGGTTGATGCTACGATGTATTGTCAGATGATTGGGTCATTGATGTACCTGACGAACATGAGACCAGACATTTGCTTTGCTGTGAACACCTTGAGCCAGTACTTGACAGATCCGAGGAGTGTTCACTTGATAGCTGCAAAGCATATTCTGAGGTACCTGAAGGGTACAATTGATTATGGGCTCAAATACGATGCGAATCAGAAGATTAACCTGGAAGGTTATGTTGATTCAGATTGGGCAAGAAGTGCCATCAACAGGAAGAGTACTTCGGGATGTTGCTTCAGTATGGGATCAGGTGTGATCTCTTGGTTTAGCAGGAAGCAATCCTGTGTGGCACTGAGTATGGCTGAAGCAGAGTATGTCACAGCTTGTTCAGCTAGTTGTGAGGCAGTATGGATGCAGAAGCTACTGTTTGATATATTTGATCTCCAGTTAGATGCTACTTGTATACATTGTGACAACCAGAGTTGCGTGAAGTTGTCAGAGAATCCAGTGTTTCATGACAAGTCGAAGCATATCGAGATCAAGTATCACTATATCAGGGATATGGTGCAGAGAGGAGTAGTGAAGCTCCTATATGTTGCGACGGAGGAACAGATAGCTGATGTATTGATGAAGCCATTGGCTAGGCTGAAGTTCAAGTACTTCAGAGAGAGACTTGGTGTTCTCCAGATCGAAGCTTCCTCCTAGAGAAAGTGATGAGACCCATAGCCATTCTGACATGGTGAGAGGATTGGTTCCTTCCATGGTCATATGTAAGGGCTGAGCCATTCTGTCATAGTGAGAGGATTGGTTCCTTCCATGTCAGATATGAGTGCTGAGATCCATGGCCATTCTGTCGAGCATGATAGATGTAAGAGCAATTGCCATTCTAGGAATGGAGGCACCTAGTCAGTTACCAGGAACACTCAGTGTAAGAACTGAGTAGCCATTCTAATGTGAGAGAGGGATGTGTTCCCACTTGGTCAGATGTAAGGGCTGAACCATTCTGGTCATGGCTAAAGGATTAAGTTCCTTCCATGTCAGATGTGAGTGTTGGCCATTCCGACGAGCAGGTTGGATGTAAGGGCAACTGCCATTCTCTAGGAGAATGGAGGCGCCTGGTCAGTTACCAGGTAGCTCAGTCGAGGAGGAATGGGGGCCATTCTGATATTATTGTTGGGATGTGTTCCCGTCATGATCATATATGAGTGCATGCCCTTCCATCATTGTGAGCAGGATGTGTTCCCTCCTGGATGGATGTAAGTGCTGAGCCTTGTCACAGATGATAGTAGGTGTGTCCTATCATGCTGGTGACTTTAAGTGTTGTTCCATTTCACAGATGATAGTAGGTGTGTCCTATCATGCTGGTGACTTTAAGTGCAGTTCCTTTTCACAGATGGTAGTAGGTGTGTCCTACCATGCTGGTGATTGTAAGTGCATAGCCTTTTCACTGATGGTAGTAGGTGTGTCCTACCATGCTGGTGATTCTAAGTGTTGAGACTTTCCACAGATGGTAGTAGGTGTGTCCTACCATGCTGGTGGATGTGAGCGCTATGCCTTTCCACAGATGATAGTAGGTGTGTCCTATCATGCTGGTGACTGTAAGGGCAGTTCCTTTTCACAGATGGTAGTAGGTGTGTCCTACCATGCTGGTGGATGTGAGCGCTATGCCTTTCCACAGATGATAGTAGGTGTGTCCTATCATGTTGGTGGTTGTAAGTGCTCAGCCATTTCACAGATGATAGTAGGTGTGTCCTATCATGCTGGTGAATGTGAGTGCTGGGCCTTTCTGATGGGATTGTAGTTTACTACATGATCAGATGTGAGTGTTGGGCGTGCCTTTCTGATGAGCAGGTCAAATGTAAGTGCTGGGCGAAGACCTACATGAGGGTAGGCCTACAACCAGCATGAAAAAGGGCTGGCTCTATAGAACTTCCTATGACAAGAAGAATCATGAGATAGCACCAGTGTTGATTCAGATCAAGTGATGATCCAGATCCAGTAATGATGATCCAGCAGTAATGATCCAGATCAAGTGATGATCCAGATCTAGTCCAGTGATGATGATCCAGATCGAGAGATGATCCAGATCTAGTGATGATGTTCGATGATGATCCAGATTGAGATATGATCCAGATTTGATGATGACTTGAAGACGAAGATGACTTAAAGACGAGATGATCCAGTTGATACAGAGAAGAAGACCAGTGCTGAAAATTGTGTCGAAAGAATACCTTCCTAGTTAAGAGGGAGTGTTGATGTATATGTAACTTCAGAATGTATTATTCTATGTATCTTATATATTATAACCCGATGTTTATTCTGGGATGTCTCTATTATGTATTTGAGTCATGTGGTCATGCCCCAATGTTCCAATCGGGAGGATTAATAATGTAATCAAGTCATATCAAGTCATTAGGTAAGTCCCCACAGTTTCGGGGCACTTGAGTTATTATACACTAATTAAGGTGTAGGCTCGAGTAGTAATTATTAGGTTGAGCCTACGTGTGAAAAGGAAATTCAAGTGAACGGATGAATATAAATAGAGAGTGAGAGTCTCTCTATTTATCACTTTTGAAATACATCACTTGCTCTCCCAAGTGTGGCGCACTACTGGAGAAGGAAATTTTGGGACTAGACAGAAGACAGAAGACTACTGCTGTTTTGGGAGATCTCTTACTGTTTTGGTGTTGATTCTATCTTAGAGGAAGTTGCGGGGTTTTCTCCTTTATGGTTTCCCCGAGGAAAACTCTTTGTGTCTCTTGTCTCTTGTGATGTGCTTGTGTTTTATTGCTGTTCTTGTTATTCTCTCAGTGAAAAGATCCTAAGATCATAATGCTAGCTTAAATGTGATGAAAAACTAACAATGCAGAGAGCAGAGGCTGCTCAGATATTTTCCAGGAGAAGAATCATTCAGGTGGAATGCACTTCAAGGAATTCATTGGAAAAAGAGGGAAAATTGTAAGGAAGGTGTTTTGAGAGATAATGTGTAGTAACTTGGTATGATACAGCTTGCTAGCTGAGAGAATTTACTGATAAGTTTAGGATTGGTATTGAGTCTCAAGACTGGTACTTGATTATTTCTACTCCTAGTTCCATCCAGGGAGACCAGATTAAGCTCGGGGGTCCTAAGGAGTCATTGTTTGAGTGCTCTCCAGGAGTTGGTAGGGAGGAACGGCCTCCCATTGCTGTTGTCGTCCAAGATCTCAGAACATGTTCTGTTATTATTTAATTTCTGTGTTATTATCTTTGTATGATTGAATGATGTATTTTCATTTTATGATGTAGAAACTTAGAGGATAGGATAACTCAGTTTGTTTAGTAATGAAATTATACTTAATGAGAAACAAACCCTACCTGTGTTTTTCCTCATCTGGAGTGATCCAGATCGTACTCCAGCATAGGTGGTGAAATTATAGGAAGGGAGTATGATGCAATGTTAGTTTGAGTAAGAGAATGATTACTTATATTTTGTTATTAGAATAATTAGCATTCTGTAAATGGAGTAAATTTAGGGTTAAACTTAGACTGTGATTGTTAGATTTTAGTAAAGGAAAATAAGCTATATCTTTTTACTAACAGAACTAGGTTCAGATAGATAAACAGATTTTCTGTACAACTTTTATTCCATAAACTTTACTATATTATTTTGAAACCGAGGAAAGAATATAATAGATAAAGTAAGTTGTGTTAGAATAAATAGAAATGCTTTTCTTTTCTACAGTTATTTCTTTCCATATTTTAATTACTGAATGTATAGCAACCAACCTGTGAATAAAAATAGCTAAACTATGATTTTATTCTATAGAGAAACTAGTTAGTTTCATAATTTACTTACGACTGTTAATATAACTAATTCATTCATTTTTTTTTATCTAGCTGAGCTCGAACAATATCTATAGCTATTAATCTATCTTTCATAAAGTTTAAACAAATATTACAATATATTTACAAGATAGGTCACAGATAGTTTATTAATTGTTTTATTTTATATATACTAACATCATAACATAATAAGATAAAATAAATACTAAAAGAACTTTTATAAAGTATTTAGCACAGATGACATAAGAAATAAACAACAGAATACTATCTCTCTATACATTTACAAAATAAACTAAGTATAAATAACAATAGGAGCAATAGTACTCATAGGTAAGATAACATTCTTATTATAATAAATAAAAATATAATTTCTTATTATATACTTTATAGGAACAATATTATTATGTAATTAAAGTAATTTTCTTATCTCATGATAGTAAACATGGAACAAAATATAAATTCTGTACTCAAAAGATTAACTGACAGTTACATAAGTACTTCATTAAAAACATAAAGTCCTTATATTCCAAAGGGTAAAAATTATATAACAACATTTACAATTATTTTATAATAAAGTAAATTAATATAAAAACAATGTACAGAAAACCCTAGCAGTTAATAATTTAAATAGTATTACAGAGTAAAAATCCATTGCAATAACGTGCAAGAAATAACCAACAGAGCAATTATATGCTCGATTTACAGAGCCTAAACCATCAGTATTCAACATAAACAATAACCCGACAAATCACTGAAGTGCAATATAAATAAAAGGTATTTATTTAAAAAGAAAATTTTAAATACTTTTTATATATCTTTGAGTTAGGGTAAAAACCCTACTACTCCAAAATGTACAACAAAGATAGCAAACTGAAAGAGTCTAATACAGTGTATGAGCTCACGGCTTCAAACAAAATTCACCGAGTGAGGCTTTTACAGCCTTTTTATCATTTACATGTACATATACACAGTAACAATAATAAAAACCAACATTTACAGTCACAGCCAGAGCCGGAGAACCCCACATAAAGCAAGGGTCTCATCATCCACTAAAAAAAAAAAAACAACAAACCAAGTAACAGGGTAAACCAAAATCACAAGGGTTGCATGCCATGATGACCAACCCACAAATGTCCCAAAGGGACCAAACAAGGAGGAATTTCCATGGTTAAACTAGGCTTACCCGAGAACCGACAACTGTTTCCTCAGCCTCGCACTAACCACGTAGAGGGGAGGGTCGACACCTGTAGTCAACGAAGAAATGATAGTGTTAAAACTTGTATACTAAATAAACCTCTATGTATTAAAACAAGACTACGAAGTAAAGGAAATATTAACAGCCTTCTTACCTAAAATTTTAATGATGCGTGACCACCCACGAATAGTAAAGCAACCACTAGCACGAGGAGGAGGAAACCCTTCATTTACTGCAAGAATGGAAGAGGTTACCAACATAGCAAACAACCAACCACAACTTAGAAAAACAAGACCTTGACTCTCACTATCAAGTCAAAGAGGAAGGAGTCTTTTTACAGGCGAAGGTTCTTGTTGAGGGAGCTGCGATGGACAAACCCTGGAGGAAGTATCACTAACCTAAAACAAGCAACAAACATTTTCATAATAGCATCTCTCTATTAAGTATTCGGGGCGAGATTTCGAGGAGGAACACTAACAGGGAGACTATCAACAGCAAGATGCAAGCGACAGTGTAGTCGAGAACATCGCAGCAGAGCGATAGGAGCCCAAAGGCAATGGAGAGAATGACAAGCTAGGGTTTGTTGCAGTCCATTTAACTATGAAATACATGGATACGATGATGCCACGTTACCAAGTAAATAAGTTACATGCTGTGGGTAGAAACATATAGTCTCGGTGAACATTCTACCAAGAGAATGATTTCCAATCATTTGGTAAATCAAAGGTTCCACTTTAGTCCTTGTTGCAATTTCAACCTATCATGCATGTAGTATGGAAAAACATAAGAATCATTACCATAAACTTTACTATAATAAACATCAAGGGCGTGTAGGTTAATACGACCCCTTTCTTACCTTGTGACTTGTTTCACTTTCAAACAATCATAATCTTAAATTTAGTCAAGTCTTGTAATAAGTTTAAAAGAATTGCATAAATTTCATTTGATGGTTACTCACTTTCAAACTAGCAATTACTCAACCAAACATTGGAGTCTAGCAAGGATAAAATGAATGTTTAATCTAGCATGTTATGCATGTAAAGGTGATAAAGGAGGGATTTAGTAAAAAGAGTATAGAACTATAAATAAAAGATAAACCATAAACACTTCTTGGGAGAGGTCTGACCTATGACCCCTTTGTTCTTAACAAACATGATATTAAGTCTTTAAACCAACTATAACTCTACCTAAAGTTATGATAGTTGATGTTTATAAAATATTTTTCTTCTTAAAAATAATTTATGGTATATACCCAACTTCCTGGTGTTAGCCTCTTACCTTAAATTATTTAATTTAGTAAACTAGTAAAGTTTGTTATTAAGCAAGTTAATTCCTAATGGCTTAAGTATCTTTACATTGAAAGTATGTATAAATTAAACACCTTAACTAAATAGTAAATTCCAAGTAAATTATGGGCAAAGGATTTCGATCCGTCAACACTATTATAGCTAGTTTGCTAGTAGTTTGTGAGGATATAATTTCCTTAGAACATCAGGCTGAGAAGATGAATTAATAATATAGAAACTCTTTAACTGTTACACATTACTTTTACTTTGCAAAGAGTAACCAACAATTCATCACGAGATAAAGAGATCATGTTCACTTTGTCAGTAGATCCTTAACATAATAACTCTGTCATTCTTGATCTGTTTACAAAGAAGTGAATAAGGCATTTACACACATGACGACCATGGTAAAACATTAAAGAGTTTAGTACGCAATAAGAACCTTAAACTACAACTAGAGGAAGAGAGCAACTGTCATTAACACAGATAAAACTGGATTTCGTATTCCATGACGTCTTAAAAAAAAAAAAATTACTTAAGGGTTTTACCTCATAAAGCACCTGAATTTGATTAACATTATATTCTTTTACTGAGCTATTAATTAGCGATGAACTTATATCTGAATTCTTTAGAAACATGGACAAGCAGCACCTAAACTTCTTACCTGTAAGTCTATCAGAGTAGGAAAACTTTCTGCGTTAGCTCGAAAGCTAAGTAAGCCTAGAACATCATGATAGTTCCACCTTGTGGTCGCAAAGAAAAACAAGTCATTAAACTGAAAAATAATTGTTTTGTAAAATAAACATAATCAAATAGATAATTTAGATAACGAATTCATTAACATTTAACTAATTAAACAATTAGTTGACTGTACTTATGAAATTTATCTGTATTTGAAAAATTTAAAATTTTTCAGAAAATTTGGGGTTTTGACATGTGGTATCAGAGCATAAGGTTCAAACACTAGGCCTTAATGAAGCCCAACTAGCTTTCATAGAACAGTAAATTAAAATAAGATGCTAACATATATTTTGTTTTATGCTAAGAACAGAAAATTTCCTTTTTCTGAAGTTTAACAGGTAGGTATGGAAAAGCTAGGAGAGTATGTACAGGAGGAGTCTCCAGACACAGAAAGAAGACAATTGCCCAAAGAACCTATGTTAGAAGAGGTGACTGCCAACTCTTCAGAGTTGTTGCAGACTGTAAAATATTTGAAGACTGAAATGGAATCAGTCAAGAGGGAGAATGAGAGGATTTTGAAGGCTCAGGAAGAATTGAACCAAATTTTAATAGAAAAGTTCCAAACTGAAGGAAGGAGCAGAAGATCAGAATATGAGGATGTTAGTCATCAAAGAAGATCTAAAAAGATGAAACTGGCGAAAACTTAAAGTAGTTCATCATCTGAAGGGTTCGGTGAATGACAAAGTTACCATACTAGTAGTGACAGTAGTGAGGCTGATTTGTATGACAGAAAGAAGAAATATAGACCATATGAGGAAATTTCAAGGGAGTTTAAAAAGATAAAGCCCCCAACTTTTAATGGAGAGACCGAAAAAGGGGAGGAAGCAGAGTCCTGGTTATTTGGGATGAAGAAGTATTTTCATATATATAATTACTCTAATCAGTTAAAGGCAAGGATGTAAATATATAATCTCTCAGGAAAAACTGACATATGGTGGCAAGACCTGAAGAGAGTCAAAGGTATAAAAGAAAAAGAAGTTAATTGGAGTACCTTTAAAAGGTATTTCAAGAAGAAATTTCTGTCTGAACAATATTACGAGGAAAGAGTGAAAGAGTTTACGAATTGAAGTTAGGTTCAATGACTATGAAGGATTTGAACAGTAAATTCTTAAGCTTGCTTAGGTATGTACCTTACCTAGTAGACGAGAAACCTAAAGTGCAGCGATTTCTCAGCTATATACCATATCATATTAAGGACAGAATTGAGTATGATAACCCGAAGACTCTGGAGGAAGCCATGAGGAAGGCTAAATTTTTTTTTGAGCAGAACTGGAAGAAAGAAGGCTTAGCCAACTGGAAGGCTAAGAAAAATAACAATCAGCCTGAGTTTAAGAAGAAGGAATTTGTACCCCAACATAATTTCAAGAATAATAAGACTAAAAATTATTCTAACAATAAGAATTTCCAGGGAAACAGAAATGGTACTTCCAATAATTCGAATAATTTTAAGGGCAAGGAAGCTGCAAATAACCATGGAAATTTTACCAAGAGTTTTGAACATAAGGAGCCTATTAAGCACTGGGAATGTAATGGCCCGCACTATGCCTCGGTCTGTCCAAACCAGAAAAATTCAGTCAGCAATATTCATACTGTACAGGAGGAGATGACCGTTGAAGAACTAGCGAGGAGTATGCCCAGAATTAATGCAACTTTGGAGAACCGCCAAGCTGACTATCAAACTTCCATGGTGAAAGTAGAAGGTATGATTAATCAAACCCCTGTAACTTTTTTAATTGATCCAGGAGCTAGTCTTAGTTACATTGCACCTCAGATAGTGGAAAAATGTAAGTTGTCTGTCGATAAGTTTGAGAATTCCTGGTTAGTTCAATTAGCCACTGGGGAAAAAATAAAAGTAACCTGTTTTGTGAAAGAATGTGCTTTACTTATGGATGAATTTAAAACTACAGTTAAGCTTAATGTTTTGCCACTTGGCTCATATGATTTACTGATTGGCATGGATTGGTTAGAACAGCATAAGGTAGTTTTAAATTGTTACGATAAAACTTTCATGTGTTTAAATAGTGATGAACAACCAATAAAGGTTAAGGGTATTCCCAGAAAAACTATAATCAGACAGATTTCTGCTTTATAACTTAAAAGAGTTGTTAGAAAAGGATGTAAAGCCTATGCAGTAACTATTACAGATGAGGAAGGTAAAATTGAAACATATAATTTAAAAATAGAAGATATTCCTGTTTAAAAAAATATATACTGACGTATTCCCAGAAGAAATTTCAGGATTACCTACAAGGAGGGAATTGGATTTCACTATTGAGCTGGTACCGGGTGTGGTACCTAGCTCAAAAGCTCTGTATTGAATGAACATTTTAGAACTTAATGAGTTAAAATCGCAATTAAAAGAGTTAATTGATAAAAAGTACATTCGACCTAGTGTGTCTCCTTGGGGAGCACCGGTCATATTTGTTAAAAAGAAAGACAGAACTATGCGACTATGCATAGACTACCGTCAGCTAAACAAGATGACTATTAAAAATAGATATCCATTGCCCCACATAGATGATCTATTTGATCAACTACGTGGAGCCATGGTGTTCTCAAAGATAGACTTGATGTCAGGATATCATCAAGTAAGAATTAAGGATAAAGATATCTTCAAGACAGCCTTTAGAACAAGATATGGACACTATGAGTTTGTCGTAATGCCATTTGGGCTTACTAACACCCCAGCTGTATTTATGTGCTTAATGAATAATATAATGCATAAGTACTTAGATAAATTTGTGGTCGTGTTTATCGACGACATCTTAATTTACTCTAAAATGGAAGAAGAACATAAAGAACACCTAAAGATAGTTTTACAAGAGTTGCGAGAACAACAACTCTTCGCGAAATTTAGTAAGTGTGATTTATTTAAGGATGAAATCCAGTACTTAGGTCACATAGTGACTAAGGAAGGAATTTCAGTCGATCCTAAAAAGATTCGAGCAATCGAAGATTGGCCAGTTCCTAAAGATGTAACGGATGTTAGGTCGTTCATGGGAATTACCGGTTATTACCGAAGATTCATTGAAGGCTTTTCAAGAATAGCAAATCCAATCACTTCCTTGCAAAAGAAAGGCAAGAAATTTGATTGGAACTCAAAATGTGAAGAAATTTTTAAGAAATTAAAAACTTTATTGACTAGTGCACCTATTATAAGAATAGCAGATCCTAATAAGGACTTCGTAGTATGCACTGATGCCTATAATGATGGCTTAGGCGGTGTTCTAACTCAAGAAGGGCATGTCATTGCCTATGAGTCTAGAAAATTAAAAATTCATGAAAATAATTACGCAACTTATGATCTAGAACTTGCGGCTGTTATACACGCCTTAAAAATGTGGCGACATCATTTAATAGGTATAAAATTTATTCTAATGACTAATAATAAAGGACTGAAATATCTTCTAGATCATCCCAATTTAAATGCTAGACAAGCAAGGTGTTTAGCCTTCTTGAGTGAATATGATTTTGAAATCCAGCACATAAAGGGTAAGGAAAATAAGGTGGCTGATGGATTAAGCAGAAACGCAAAGCTGAACTTTATAGCAGTAATCAGCGCTTATGCTTTTGATTTAAATGAACTGCTTAAAGAAGGGGTAAAACAAGATGAAAATGATCATAAATTGCAAATTACAGCTAAAGAAGAACCTACAGAAAGCTTAATAAAAGGTTATAGTCTAAATGAAGATGAATTTTTATTATTTAAAGATAAACTGTATGTACCTAATGTACCTAAGATTAAGTTGTTAATTCTGGACGAAGTCCATAAAACGCCATATTCAGGACACCTAGGTTATCAAAAGACTGTAACCATGTTAAGGAAAGAATATTTTTGGCCAATTATGAAAGATGAAGTAGCTGAATACATTGCTAGATGTTTAGACTGTCAACAAGTGAAAACTGAACACCAACATCTAGCTGGGTTGCTACAACCTTTACCTATTCCTAGATGGAAATGGAAAGTGATTAATTTAGATTTTATTACTGGACTGCCCAGAAATCAAAATCAAAATGACTCTATTATGGTGGTAGTTGACAAGTTAAGCAAGGCAACACATTTTATTCCTGTCAAAACTACTTACAAGGCTGCCAATATAGTTGATATCTTCTTAAAGCAGATTTTTCGGTTACATGGAGCACCGAAGGATATAATCTCAGACAGGGATCCTAAATTCACAGGAAATTTTTGGAATTCCTTGTTTAAAGGATTAAATACAACATTGAATTTCAGTACCTCTTTCCATCCTCAAACAGATGGATATACTGAAAGAGTGAATCAGGTGCTGGAGGATTTACTAAGGATGTATGTGAAAGATCAGCCAAGTAAGTGGGAAGACTACTTACATCTAGCAGAGTTTGCATATAATAATAACTATCGGTCATCAGCTAAATTTAGTCCATTTGAAATTTTGTATGGACATAAATGCAACACTCCTATCTCTTGGAATAATCCAGTAGATAGATTGATGTTAGGACCAGAATTATTGAAGGAAATGGAGGAAATTGTGAAACAAGTGTTGGAAAATTTGAAGGTGGCACAGGATCGGCAAAAGAGGCAAGGAGACTTGAAAATAACTCCCAAGGAGTTCCAGGTAGGTGAGCATGTGTTTATAAAGTTAAGGCCAAAGAAAATCTCTCTAAGACTGGGGAGTTGTGCAAAGCTAGCACCACGTTACTGTGGTCCATTTGAAATTTTATCTAGGATTGGTCAAGTTGCATACCGTCTAACATTACCACCTAACTTGAAAGTACATAATGTATTTCATATCTCTGTTTTAAAGAAGTATGTTCATGATGCTATTCATGTGGTTTATTGGAATGTTGTACAGGTGGAACCAGAAGGAGAAATTCTGGTGGAACCGGACTGTATCCTCGGGAGGAGGGAAATTACACTGCGGAACCGCACCATTGGACAAGTGAAGGTGCAATGGAAGCACCTTAGTCCTGAAGAGGCCACCTGGGAAATGGAAAGTAAGATGCGGGAGGCATACCCAAATCTATTCCAGGGGACTGCAGAGGATGAAGAATAAGTAACATCGAGGATGATGTTACATTTTAAGGGGGTGTGTATGTCACATACCCCAATTTTGTAAAATAATGTTAATTGTTTTAAATTGATTTCCTAAACATTATGTTAAATTTAATGCTAAGTAGGAAATGATGACTCAGCAGAGTCAAAAGAAGTGGAATGTAATTCTGAATATTTTATTATTAATAAATAAAAAGTGGAGACAACAGCTTGGGAGAGCTGTCAATAAGAGTGTTACTGGTCAAACTGGTGGAAGGAACTAGGTGGATAGCAGAAGATAAGTGGCAGCATCCTCAAACACTTCCTATGTTGCAGGTGGAAACTTCCCTACATTTGGGGTCATGATCCCCCAAGAAAGTGGAATCAGAGCAGGTGGCTCAATAAATGACAACTAACCCAAAAAGACCTAGGCAATATTTTAAAAAGTACCCAATATATAGAGCTGAGGCTGCTCAGATATTTTCTAGGAGAAGAATCATTCAGGTGGAATGCACTTCAAGGAATTCATTGGGAAAAGAGGGAAAATTTTAAGGAAGGTGTTTTGAGAGATAATCTGCAGTAACTTGGTCTGATACAGCTTACTACCTGAGAGAATTTACTGATAAGTTCAGGATTGGTATTGAGTCTCAAGACTGGTACTTGATTATTGCTGCACCTAGTTCCAGCCAGGGAGACCAGAGCAAGCTCGAGGGTCCTGAGGAGTCGCTGTTTGAGCGCTCTCCAGGAGTTGGTAGGGAGGAACAGCCTCCTATTGTTGTTGTCGTCCAAGCTCTTAGAACAGGTTTTGTTATTATTTAATTTATTTGTTATTATCTGTGAATGATTGAATGATGCATTTGCAGTTTATGATGTAGAAACTTAGAGGATAGGATAACTCAGTTTGTTTAGTAATGAAATTATGCTTAATGAGAAACAAACCTACCTGTGTTTTTCCTCATATGGAGTGATCCAGATCGTACTCCAGCACAGGTGGTGAAATTATAGGAAGGGAGTATGATGCAATGTTAGTTTGAGTAAGAGAATGATTACTTATATTTTGTTATCAGAAGAATTAGCATTCTGTAAATGGAGTAAATTTAGGGTTAAACTTAGATTGTGATTGTCAGATTTTAGTAAAGGAAAATAAGCTATATCTTTTTACTAACAGAACTAGGTTCAGATAGATAAATAGATTTTTTGTACAGCTTTTATTCCAGAAACTTTACTATATTATTTTGAAACCGAGGAAAGAATATAATAGCTAAAGTAAGTAGTGTTAGAATAAATAGAAATGCTTTTCTTTTCTACAGTTATTTCTTTCCATATTTTAATTACTGAATGTACAGCAACCAACCTATGAATAAAAATAGCTAAACTATGATTTCATTCTATAGAGAAACTAGTTAGTTTCATAATTTACTTACGGCTGTTAATATAACTAATTCATTCATTTTTTTTTATCTAGCTGAGCTCGAACAATATCTATAGCTATTAATCTATCTTTCATAAAGTTTAAACGAATATTACAATATATTTACGAGATAGGCCATAGATAGTTTATTAATTGTTTTATTTTATATATACTAACATCATAACATAATAAGATAAAATAAATACTACGAGAACTTTTATAAAGTATTTAGCATAGATGGCATAAGAAATAAACAACATAATACTATCTCTCTATACATTTACAAAATAAACTAAGTATAAATAACAATATGAGCAATAGTACTCACAGTTAAGATAACATTCTTATTATAATAAATAACAATATACTTTCTTATTATATACTTTATAGGAACATTATTATTATGTAATTAAAGTAATGTTCTTATCTCATGATCGTAAACATGGAACAAAATATAAATTATGTACTCAAAAGATTAACTGACAGTTACATAAGTACTTCATTAAAAACATAAAGTCCTTATATTCCGAAGGGTAAAAATTATATAACAACATTTACAATTCTTTTATAATAAAGTAAATTAATATAAAAATAATGTACAGAAAACCCTAGTAGTTAATAATTTAAATAGTACTACAGAGTAAAACTCCATTGCAATAATGCACAGGAAATAACCAACAGAGCAATTATATGCTCGATTTACAGAGCCTAAACCATCAGTATTCAACATAAACAATAACCCGACAAATCACTGAAGTGCAATATAAATAAAAGGTATTTATTTAAAAAGAAAATTGTAAATACTTTTTATATATCTTCGAGTTAGGGTAAAAACCCTACTACTCCAAAATGTACAACAAAGATAGCAAACTGAAAGAGTCTAATACAGTGTATGAGCTCACAGCTTCAAACAAAATTCACCAAGTGAGGCTTTTACAACCTTTTTATCATTTACATGTACATATATAGATTAACAGTAATAAAAACCAACATTTACAGTCACGGCCGGAGCCGGAGAACCCCGCATAACGTAAGGGTCTCATCATCCACTAAAAAAAAAACAATAAACCAAGTAACAGGGTAAACCGAAATCGCAAGGGTTGCAGGCCACGACGACTAACCCACAAATGTCCCAAAGGGACCAAACAAGGAGGAATTTCCATGGTTAAACCAGGCTTACCTGAGAACCAACAACTGTTTCCTCAGCCTCGCACTAACCACGTAGAGGGGAGGGCCGACACCTGTAGTCAATGAAGAAACGATACTGTTAAAACTTGTATACTAAATAAACCTCTATGTATTAAAACAAGACTGCAAAGTAAAGGAAGGATTAATAGCCTTCTTACCTAAATTTTTAATGATGCACGACCACCCACGAACAGTAGAGAAACCACCAGCACGAGGAGGAGGAAACCCTTCATTTACTGCAAGAAGGGAAGAGGTTACCAAGACAGCAAACAACCAGCCGCAACTTATAAAAACAAGACCTTGACTCTCACTGTCAAGTCAAAGAGGAAGGAGTCTTTTTATAGTCGAAGGCTCTTGTTGAGGGAGCTGCGATGGAGAAACCCTGGAGGAAGTATCACTAACCTAAACCAAGCAACAAATAGTTTCGTAACAGCATCTCTCTATTAAGTATTCGAGGTGAGATTTCAAGGAGGAACAGTAACAGGGAGACTATCAGCAGCAAGATGCAAGCGATAGTACAGTCGAGAACATCGCAGCAGAGTGACAGGAGCCCAAAGGTGATGGAGAGAATGACGAGCTAGGGTTTGTTGTTGTCCATTTAACTATGAAATACATGGATATGATGATGCCACGTTACCAAGTAAATAATTTACATGCTATGGGTAGAAACATATAGTCCCGACGAACATTCTACCAAGAGAATGATTTCCAATCATTTGGTAAATCAAAGGTTCCACTTTAGTCCTTGTTGCAATTTCAACCTATCATGCACGTAGTATGGAAAAACATAAGAATCATTACCATAAACTTTACTATAATAAACGTCAAGGGCATGTAGGTTAATACGACCCCTTTCTTACCTTGTGACTTGCTTCACTTTCAAACAATCATAATCTTAAATTTAGTCAAGTCTTGTAATAAGTTTAAAAGAATTGCATAAAGTTCATTTGATGGTTACTCACTTTCAAACTAGCAATTACTCAACCAAACATTGGAGTCTACCAAGGATAAAATCAATGTTTAATCTAGCATGTTATGCATGCAAAGGTGATAAAGGAGGCATTTATTAAAAAGAGTATAGAACTATAAATAAAATATAAACCATAAACACTTCTTGGGAGAGGTCAGACCTATGACCCCTTTGTTCTTAACAAACATGATATTCAGTCTTAAAACCAACTATAACTCTACCTAAAGTTATGATAGTTGATGTTTATAAAATATTTTTCTTCTTAAAAATAATTTATGGTATATATCCAACTTCCTGGTGTTAGCCTCTTACCTTAAATTATTTAATTTAGTAAACTAGTAAAGTTTGTTATTAAGCAAGTTAAGTCTTAATGGCTTAAGGAGATTTACATTGAAAGTCTGTATAAATTAAACACCTTAACTAAATAGTAAATTCCAAGTAAATTATGGGCAGAGGATTTCGATCCGTCAACACTATTATAGCCAGTTTCACAGTAGTTTGTGAGGATATAATTTCCTTAGAACATCAGGCTGAGAAGATGAATTAATAATATAGAAAATCTTTAATTGTTACACATTACTTTTACTTTGCAAAGAGTAACCAACAATTCATCAGGAGATAAAGAGATCATGTTCACTTTGTCAGTATATCCTTAACGTAATAACTCTGTCATTCTTGATCTATTTACAAAGAAGTGAATAAGGCATTTACACACATGACGACCATGGTAAAACATTAAAGAGTTTAGTACGCAATAAGAACGTTAAACTACAACTAGAGGAAGAGAGAAACTGTCATTAACACAGATAAAACTGGATTTCGTATTCCATGACGTCTTAAAAAAAAAGAATAATGACTTAAGGGTTTTACCTCATAAAGCACCTGAATTTGATTAACATTATATTCTTTTACTGAGCTATTAATTAGCGACGAACTTATATCTGAATTCTTTAGAAACATGGACAAGCAGCGCCCGAACTTCTTACCCATAAGTCTGTCAGGGCAGGAAAACTTTCTGTGTTAGCTCGAAAGCTAAGTAAGCCCAGAACATCATGACAGTTCCACCTTGTGGTTGCAAAGAAAAACAAGTCATTAAACTGAAAAAGAATTGTTCTGTAAAATAAACATAATCAAATAGATAATTCAGATAACGAATTCATTAACATTTAACTAATTAAACAATTAGTTGACTGTGCTTATGAAATTTATCTGTATTTGAAAAATTTTAAAATTTTCGGAAAATTTGGGGTTTTGACATACAGCCAAGTGGTACATTGAGCTACCATAAGCCAAGTACCCAAATTTCAACTCCCTGGATTTTATGTTCCTACAATATTTCCAATTCCACGTTAGATACAACAAAGGGTTGGAGATATTGTTATCTTTCCACCAAAATACTGGGACCCACATAACTGACCACATCCATGAGTGGTGACAACATCATGGTTTGTGCAAGATCCAACTTGATGACATGATCTTCCTAGATTGGTTCCTAAAAACCTTTCTTCCACATATAGAAAAGGATGTCACATCCTAACATCCCCAATCTGAAGAGGAGGCCATCTTGAAATCCCAACAGTTTGATCTAATCTATGCATAGTCTAGATACCCTTACACTATCATTCCAGATGCTCCTAGTGTAGGCACCTCCTACCGGGATGCACCGGGGTCATCCCATGCTACAGATGGAATCATAGGTTCTATCTCTCACCAACCACATCACCGTCTGACACCACCTGTAATACCACCACAACCAAGCAACACCGCTAGTGTTTCCTACCAAAACCAAACTTTGGACTATGCAAGAATGATGTCCCAGTCCGGAGCCATAACTTCTTATGCACAACCTACACCACCTCAGTAGGCCCAAGCCTTGGCTTGGCCACCACAATAATATGCAAGACAAATGCCCACATTTGTGGCACCAGTACCCACCCAAGTCTACTATTCACCACTGATGCAAGCTATTCAAGCCCCTGCCCTTGCTCCACCTACTTCATTGGGACAAGTGTTTGCACAGCAAAACTGTCCCAACTAGCCTACCCCCAATAACCAACAAGGGAAATCCAAGAATAACCGAGCCCAGAACCAAGGAAACAACCAACTACAGGGAGGCGGTCAACAATCAAATCCTCCCAACAATGTCGTGGTGAACTGGCCAGCCCAAAATCCTCAACGACCAAATGCATCAAGACGTAACGCTCCGTTGTGCAAAAACCAACCATGCACATTATGCAAGGTCTACAGGCACTACACATATGACTGCCCCTTCATGGGTCATGCTAAGCAAGGCATTAGGAATGAGGTTCAACATGCCACCAATACAACAGACCAAGCCCAAACCAACCTGACACCACAAGGACCTCCTCCTATGGCGCTCCAAAATCCATTTACAGTCCAAGGATTGGTGGCAAAAGCACCCTCTCTCCAACCCAATCCCAATGCTCTAGGGGAACCTTCCATGGCAGAAATAGGTTTCCATCACCTCCTAGCTATGACAATGGAAGAGGTCAATTTACAAACTAGGAAAAATTAGTATGGAACCAACACTGAACCGGCTGATGCATCAATGGCATCTACGTCTAAAACAACCAATGCACCTCTTTAGTTACCCCCTTTCCCGTGCCCCCCCATACATCGGGTTGCCAATAATGCGATGGCTAGAGCTATTGTCAGCTACAACATCGTGGATGATCTGGCCCAAACACCTATCACCATGTCCTCTCTTGAGGTACTCAAAACTTTCCCAATGCAGCGGAAATCCTTACTAGCTGCCCTTGGTGTCATGGATCCCTCTGAGTCCAATTTGATCACATTCAACATAGAGAATGGAGAACCATGGATGCCATCAACCATTTCCTTCCAAATCCTGGTGTCTATCCAAAATTTAGTCATGCATTGGTGCATAGTGGATGAGGGGGCACCCATGTGAATTATGTCCACCCCAGTCTGGCAGAAGCTTGGATCCCCAATTATGCAACCATCCTCAACTAATTTGTAGGCTTATGATGGCCATCCCACTAAATCCCAAGGAATCCTCCCCCATGTCCCCATCACATTAGCTGGGAAGACAGTACTTATTGACATAGAGGTTGTCAATACTCAATTGGACTATAACCTTCTCCTCGAAAGAAGTTATATGTACGCCATGAGAGCCATAGCATCAACTATTTTCCATCTCATGATGTTCTCCCATGAAGGGAAAATCATGACGGTTGACCAACTAACTTATCATGATCTGCAAGGGCTAACGACACCTGCCAACGTTATCCCTACAATCAACACCATTGATCCATAAAGGCTGACTATACCTGCCAATGTTATCCCTGTGGTAAACACCATGGTTAACAACATACCAGCCTCCCCATTATTGAATGTGGGCCCTGGTTTGTTTGCCGATACCACCATGATGGCTCCTTTCCCCTTAGTGTCACCACCATTGAGACCAAGTGAGACTACGGATTTGTGCATGCTCTCATCTAGCATTACTGCAGCCAAACAACATCTGCAACTACAGCTCCAGCCATAGCTCCAACCACAGCTCCTGTGTGGTACCTTGAACCACCTACCCTATCTCTGAGGCTCCAAGATGTGTTGAATCCTATCCAACTAATTGAGATGATGTTGCACCTACCTCCGAGTCCATCAAAGACTCCTCCCATCTCTAGGCCTGCCCCTCTTCCTCCAATAGAGAATGGGGGCAAGGCCACCAAAACCACAACCAATACCATTGACCTAATATCTAGCAGCAATTTCCCTTTTGTCTCATCAGCTTTGGAAGATCCACCTAATCTATACCGACACCACTTACGCAATGACAGAGAGATCTGTAAGACTGCCTCTATTTTTACCCCATTCCCTTTAAACCATATTGTGGAATCGGTTCTTCCCATAAAAGACTAGATTTCATCACCCTTCCTTTCCAATGACCTTCTTCTCAGCAAGGGGGCATACCTCTTCGCTGACTTAGACGGTTGACACTTGAATAAGCCATGCAATGGACTCCACCTCAAGAGAGTCTATGCCTGATGAGTCCCTTATAGCGTAGTTTTTTCCTTTTTGTTTTTCAATGTTTTTTACAACAAGTCAGGGGCAGAACCATTAGCTAATACGAAGTCACCTGGAACCTATTCGAGACACCTCTCACACCTCTAGGCTCAAATTTCACCCTCTATATCCTTATGAGACCATCGTCTCATGTTTAACAAGTAATTTTCTAGACAGCTTCCCAGAAGTTACCTCAATTTACAAGCCACATCATGATGATACAAGTGTCTTCAGACCTGTACTTGCATCCTGCCTTTCGCCACTCATGCGGGTCCTCGGGTCACCACCCATCAAGGAACATCATTTTGGTTTGTAACATATAGTTGTCTACTCCATCCACCGCACCTTATGTGGATCTCCTAACCATCGTCCAGAAGACAGACCATTTCCTTTGCATGTATTTGGAATATAATTGCCTTAGGACTTGCACTCACATCACATGTAGTCAATTCCATCCACAACAACTCACACACGACTCTCTTGACCTCTATCCAAGAGCCACCATTGTTTGTGTGCCTCTGCTGTACTGGCTCATCTGCCTCTGCTGCGATCTATCCCATGCATGTATTGGTATGTTTAAGAGCCATCTGCTCAATCCATACTGCACAGATGACCTTTGGACCACTGTCCACTGTCCTAACATGGGGTACCGCCTGTGTCACCACAATCAGTTTACCATACTAGAGTTTATTTTAAGCTCTTTTCTAACTCCTAAAAGAATGAAAAGATGGCCAAGCACAGCTGCTTCCTTTCCCACTCGTTAAAGTATAAGAGAGGGCATCTACATCATCTCATTTATATCCTTTTGCAAACTATGTGGACCATCAAATGAAAAGGACCACCTTGGCACATTCAAGCCAAGACCATTCCCCTCTACATACTTTTATGCTTTCTCGGGTAGAGGGGTCAAGCTTTACGAAAAATATCACCACAGGTTGTTGTTAAGCTCTTTTCCAGCCTTCTCATCAAGAAAATATTTCTGAGCAAACTTGGTTTCATTCATGCTCGTAAAAGTATCTGAATGACCCTCCATTCAGTATAGGTTTAACCTTTTCCATCCTGATTGGACTACCAATGGTAAAGAATTCTCTCATCCCCTAAAGGATGGGAAAGCTCTCCTATGTATACTTTTATCCTTTTTCAGGCACAAGAGACTACCAACGAAAAAGAGCCCCCATTGGAGTCTTTTTTGTGCTTTTAGACTCTCTAAAATTGAAAGCACCATCGAACATTTACTTTCTTGGGCTCACCAAAAATCCACGAGATCGTACCACAATGGTGTCTCTAAACACCACCCCACAGATAAAAGTTTGCAAGCATTCCACTTTGGGTCACCTTTTTTCAGAGTACTCTACAATTTTTCTTCCTTGGATCCCATCAATACCAAAAGTATCTACCTCCCCCAAGTATTTCCCATCTGCAGTGACATTCTCAGTATTACAGCTACGATCCCATTCCCATGAGTCAATTTCATTTGCTGCTTGGTACACCCTGCCGTCATACTCTAAACAAAGGAATTTTGAGTCTACTACACTCCCTCTTCCCCTGTTCAAGTCTTTCCCTTCTCCCCCCCCATTTAGTGGGTCAGTCCTCAGATTGCCTCACATCTTTCGGTTATCTCCCTCATGCTTCTGGTCAAGGAAACGCCATTGCCTTGACTAGGGGCAGGTCTCCCTCTGTCGACAACAACACACATATTCCAAACGATAGACCCAGAAGTCCTTGTATCTTGGTTTCATTAACCTCATTGATGAGTTCCTTGGACCACTTGATAGGAGTCCGTAGTGCCTCTCGGGATGGTCGTTTCTCACGTGTTTGACTCCAACTACATGATTGCACCGTTGAGATTCATATAGGGTATTGGTCCGTGCAGTATTTGGTCGAAGACCCCGGATGTCACCTAACTCTAGCACATTGATGAGTCTATTAGAGGGACCTAAACAGGTTCATGTCCCTTGTGATTTTTGGGTTTTGTTGGAGACAGTGTTCAAAATCCCCAACAGTGCTTCTATATAGATTTATGATTGATGCAACATACTTATACCACAGAGAATTTGACTCTCCATCAATGATTCTATACATCTATGTACCATTCCAAATCTAGCAAGCTATCATTCATGAAGATATAGCATTCCATGAGAATGCCATGGGTCCAATGTAGCAGTTCTTCATATCAGTATCAGATTCAGCCTCTCATTGAGGCAACCACTATGTATCATCAGTTGTACATGATCAACTCTTGTATTATAGAGATTATATCACATTATTATTTTGACACTGTTACGAGCATAGGGATGCCCGCATCATCCATATACATGTCACACATTATTTGTATCTCAGCCATTGATGGGAACCATATTAATACAAAAACCAAAAGCCACCTTACCCCATCCTAGGAAGCACCACCTCTCTGCAGAAAATCCTATTATGTCTGTCAGCCATACGATGAGCTCTTGCCCTCACACATTAAAGGGGAATTTTTTAACTCAAAAAATCCCTCACTCGGCTCTACATGGCCTACACCACCCAAGGACACCCATGCACGACCCTCATTTAACCCCATTTGACCCCCACACCCTCAAGGAGGCTTAAAAACATGAAAAAGGGCTTAAAGACCCCTAAAAAGAGTCTAAATAGATCTCATAGGGGCTAAAACCTCCAAAAAGAGGCTAAAACCCCTCAAAGGAGCCTAGAACTCTAAAAGGAGCTAAAGATTGAGTGAAAGGGGCTAAAAGCCCAAAAAGGGGCTAAAGCCCTCACCAGGGTCTTAGAACCCTAAAAAATCTATAAATAGAGGGGTGGGGGTCACTCTCATGACATTCTTCCCTTCCCTATTGTTATGTTGCCGGAGTGAATGCCTTGAGACCATTTTCCTCTCAAGCCATTCACTCTCCCTCTCCTCCATCCTTCCATTGAGCCATAGCTCCCCCTTCCAAGAGAGGTGCTCTCCTAGCTAGAGCGGTGGCCCATTCCAACCAGAAGGTATACGTGTGTTGTTTTATGTCTTTGTTTTGGTAGTTTGCAGTTTTTTCTAATAGTATTTGTTTGCAAGTTCATTGCTTAACATGTTTTTGCAGGTTTTTTGGTTTATGTTCTAATAGTTGTATGCAGGGCCTTAGAGTTTAAACCCTAACCTTGTGTGCAAAGAGGTTTCATTTCATTTCATTTTCTGTTTTGTTTCATTTTTCTTGCATTACCATCAGGAACCCTACCCTTCCATCCTATAGATAGAAGGTAGCCATTCCTACCTTGTAGTAAGGGAGAAATCCCTGCTACACATGGTTTAAATGACAAACCACTAGTTGTGATCCCATGAATACTACCAAGTCATGAATGTACCGAGATGCAGCCTCGGTCAACAAACCTATCACTACCTGATACTTGACAATGTTGCTGGGATCGGGACCAATACAAACTGTTCTTGAACTAACTAAGTCATATGCCGAGGAATACAAAACCCAAGCAGTTGAAGCGAGGTTCAAGGTATGATGGAAATCACTATCAACAAAGCCATAAAAATCCATCTGATCTACATAACCAAAACATGGTATAAACAGTATTGAACAGAAACTCAAAACCATATTGAAAATCCAAAAGCACACCAAAAAGTCAAACAATATACATATATACAAGGTACCATACAGAAATGACTTCAAGCACAGTACCTTTTTAGGTACAACCAATTGAGAGGTTGCCCAAAAGCTATCCCATCGTAATATACAAGCTCGTAGTCCCATTTCTATAAACATTTACTGATGATAAAGGGACCGTACCACATAGATTCAAACTTCCCTTTCCCTAGATTTTCACATCTCTGATCGTAAGTTAGAACCATGCTACCTTCATTAAAGACAAGAGGTTGAACTGAGTTATCATACTGAGCCTTAGCACATTTTTTGTGTGCCTCATTAGCTAAGGCAACTTCTCTTCTATTTTCATCAAGGTTTGTTAAGTACAAGAATCGTTCCTCTACGACGAAAGTTCTCGGGAGAAGTTCTACTGTAAGTTTGAGCAACAGGATTTGAAATTCGATAAGAAAGACAACTTCTAGTACATAAACCAATTGAAAAGGTGTGAAAGTAGTTGTTGTTTTTAACTAAAGTCCTATAATCCCACAGTGAGGAAAAAAGAGTCAAATTCCAGTTGGATTTGTGATCTCCAACCATCCTACGCAGCATAGTTTTCAAAAATTTGTTAATGGCCTCAACCTGACCATTATCCTACGGGTAATACAGAGTTGAGTTTTCATGGTGAAAACCCATCTTAGCACTCAAATTAGCCATCATCTGATTGCGAAAATGGGGTCCCTGGTTAGTGACCATGGATTGCAAAAATTCGAACTTGGATATGACATGGTTAAATAAAAAGAGGGAAAAATTCCTACCATCCTTTTCATATGTAGGCATTTCCTCAGCCCATTTTGTAAAGTAATCAACAACTATGATGATGTAACCA
This sequence comes from Pseudotsuga menziesii, assembly GCA_001517045.1. NCBI lineage: Eukaryota > Viridiplantae > Streptophyta > Pinopsida > Pinales > Pinaceae > Pseudotsuga > Pseudotsuga menziesii. The sequence goes on along the minus strand of LPNX010158256.1, from coordinate 334,475 downwards.
TCCCCCTTGGTTGAGGTAGGCTTACAATGCATGAAATAAATACCCCACTTGGAAAAAGGGCCAACAACAATGATGGGGTGTAAAGGATCAGGGTGGGTGGCCTTTTTAGGATAAAACAGTTGACAGGGTGGGGATTTCTTAACTGCCTCATGAAAATATTTGAATATTCAGGGCCAAAAATACTCAGCGTGAAGGATTTTTTGAGTTATCGCCATCCTAGAAAGATGACTGCCACCTGCTCCAGAGTGGGAATCAATCAAAAATTGTTCATCCTCTTCATCTGTAAGGCATCGTAGAAGAATGGAGTTAATACCACGTCGATACACTGTATCATTTAGAATGAGATAATACTTTGCATGGTGATGGGTGTGAGGATGATCGTCATGGGACATGTCGGGATGAAATCTCTATATCTAGAGATAGATGATCAAATCTCCATACCATGGGTTGTTTTTACTGATTAGGAAGAAGAATTCATCCAGAAATGAATCATTGGGCTCAACTTTCATCATAGCACAGGGAAGGTCACACATCAACTCCGTGAAGACCAAGGACTTCTTTGAAGTAGAATTAGCAAAATCGAGATCAAATTCCTGTAAGATAATGATCCAATGGGAATAATTTCCCCCTAGTACCTGACAAGTCAGAATGTAATACATGGGGTTTTGATCTGTGATAACAATTGTGGTGTGTAGTAAGATGTAGTGGTGAAATGTTTGCATAGCAATGACCGTAGCCAAGGCTAGCTTCTCCACACATGAGTAACAGGTTTCAGAGTCAAGAAGACTCTTAATTAGGTAATAAATTACGTGTTCTTGGCCATTAATATCTTCCTACACTAGAACCATACCGATAGTAGTAGTGGAGGTAGAAACATACAACAGAAAGTATTTTGAGTAATTTGGGGGGTGCAACATTCATGAATGTGTCAAAGCGTGTTTCAAATTGTCAAAATCTCGTTGGGATTGGTCATCCAAAAATAATAGAGTGCCCTTCTTAAGGAGACACATATAGCTATGCGTTATTTTTGCGAATTTGCATACGAAATGACGAATAAATTTTTCCTTCCCCTACAAACTTTAGAGTTCAGTGACATTAGTCGGGGCGGGTAAGGCCAAAATAGCAGCAATTTTCAAAGGATCTATTTGGATTCCATCTTTGGAAACCACAAAGCCAAGAAGACGTCTAGTCTCAACACAAAAGACACATTTGTGTGGATTAAGCCAAATGTTATAATGACGACACCTAAGGAAAATGTCCCTAAGGTGCCCTGGGTGGTCCTCCTGTTGTTGTCAATGAGTAGGGAGATCATCCAGATATGGCTTCATGATGTGCTTGATATCGTGAAAATCATAGGACATGGCACACTGGAATGTAGATCTGGCATTTTTTTAACCAAAGGGTAACTTTCGATATGCAAAGGTTCCCCATGACAAATGAATGTCATTTTCTGCTGATCGGCGGGAAGAATTTATATCTGATTGTAGCCAGAAAAGCTATCCATAAAAGAAAAGATGACACTCCCAACACATTTATCAATGATTTGTTCGATGTGTGGAGTAGGGAAATTGTCCTTGGGACAAGCCTTATTTAAATCTTGGAAATCGATACAAACCCTAATAGTTCCCTCCTTCTTAGCCATAGGGACAATATTAGACACCCATTCCATTAGTGGTACAAGATAAATAAACCCTACTTTTAGAATTTTCTCCACTTCATCTTTAATAGTTGCAACCTTCCTAGGATGGCCTTGACATAGTTTTTGTCAAACTAGCCTTGCTGTGGTATAAGTTTTAATCTCATGTACAACGATGGATGGATCAATCCCAAGAATTTCTTCATATGTCCAAGAAAAAACATCACATAATTCTTTGAATAGAGATCTATAACTTTCAGTTTCTTTTATTGAATAGTTCTGGCCTACATGAACATGCTCAATAGTTTCAGGCTTGAATAATATGTCAAAATGGGTTTTCTGAGTGATGTTGCAATGGTTTCCTTTGGAATCAGTGCCTTGCAACAATATAGGTGTTTGAGGATTGCTGAAAATATCAGTACTAATAAGAGATACAATATCAAAGTCTACCAAACTAGCATTGGGAAGGAAAGAATATCTATGATGATGATCTTCCCATATAGGTTCATCCACACTCATGATCTCCATAATGGACTAATCCGATGGACAAGTCTGTGAGAGATAGTATAGAGTGGGGAGAGAGGGTTCTAGTTAGTAGGTCAGGTGGTAAGGAGCCAAATTCACTAGATGAAGATCATCAGAATGGACATCGGAAGCAGATTGAAAACCATCATAAAGTGCTTCATAAGGGCCTAGAGAGGATGACTCAACAACGTCTTTTCTTCTAATACTATGGCTAGTCATGGAAATCATGCTCACAGTTGCCACTTCCGTACTAGGAGGGGTTGAGGGAAGCAATCCCATGACGATTGAATCCTTCAACATACCTACCCCAATCGATTGATAAGGTGGAGGGGATTAACCTAGCATAGGGATATTATTTGCAGTGGGGGTAGTGACATCTAGTGAACAAAAATCGAGTTGATCAATGGTCACAATCTTCCCCAGATGAGGAAATTGGAGAGTTCAAAAAAATGTCAAGGTGACAACCGTCATAGCATAGAATTATTTTGTCCCAAATATAATATTGTAATCCAAAGGGGCATCAACTACCTCCACCTGAATGCAAACAGTCTTTCCCCCAAGCTCGACCAAAAGGGCCGGTAACAAACCATGAGGTTGGAAATATTGTTAATCGAAAGCTTTCAAGGTTGTGGGTGAATTTGTAAGTCCAATATAATTTATGGATCTCTAACTAGCCACAGACAATACCAAGGTGGAAGCTCCTTCATCCAAAATAGTCCTATGGACCTTCCTCCCATCTACTTTGGTTGTGATTTGAAACGCGATATGGTGGGGTAATATAAACTTGTAATTCTCCACATTAAAATGGATCAAATTAGTGTTATATGGGTCTAAGGCTCCTAAAGCTATCCACAAGGTTTTTAGTTGTCAGGACAACTTTGGATTACCTCTAGGGTAGACATTGCACAAGGTGCTTGAGCCAAATCTTCAACAACCTAGTAGAATTATGCAGCTCGAGCATTTGGATTAAAAATAGATTTCCTGAGGGTACTCTTGGGTGGGAGAAAAATCAAGTCGTTATTAGGCTCCTTGATTGTAAGAGGACCATTAGATGAAGATGGAGAAGAACTAGTGGAAGGAGCTTTCTCTGAAGAAGGATTCTCCTCCTTCTTCTCTGCAGGTTTGTCATATGACCGACTATGAGTAGTCAAGCTAATAGTTTTTTAGAACATCATTCTGATTTCTTCTGTAGAATTGTAGGTTCCTTGAGAAGACATATGATCTATCAATTATTGTTGAGGCAGAAAGGGTAGGGTTAATTTTTTAAAATTTACTCATCTCTTAATGACAAGGGAACTTCTTCATGAAGTGGTCACCACCACACAATAGGTAGGGATACTTAGTCTTGCTCTTTCCTTTATTGTCATTCTTTGGGGCTGTAGCCTTGGGATTCTCCTGTTGGTTTTTGGGCTTCTTATTTTTTCCTTTTCCTTTCTTCTTATTACCAGGTGTCTGCGTACTTTGAATAACATTCACCTCAGAGGAAACCATCGAATCAAGAGGAGTAGCAGTAGAAGTAGTATGCTTCTTGGTAGGCTTAGATGCTCATGAGGGCTGGCTTGAACCTACAACCCCATCAATAAGAGTTTCTGTAAGTGGCTTGGTAGGTTCTATGCTAGGGCAAGGATCTTGAGGGATTAGGTCATACAAAGTTCCATACTGGGAATAAACCAAGTATAGATACTAAGCACGATTGATAGCCTTCTCTTCAGTAACAACACCACCCATATCCAAATCATGGGAAATGGGAGGCAATAAGGATTTCATGAATGAATCAGCCAATAATTGGTTTGGAATAGGAGCTTTAATAAGCCTTCATCATCTCCTCCACTCATGAATATGATTAGATATGTGTGTGGAAGTATTTTGATGAAGTGATGTCAAAATATTCGTACCAGTTTTGTAATAGATGGGCAGCTGGAAATGAATAAAAAAAACTATTTCCAATGAGCTAAAGTCCACAAATGAATGTTGTGGAAGTTCAATGTACCACTTCACAGCTGTACCAGTCAAAATTCACTGAAAGAGCCTTAAATAGACTGAATCATCCATTAAGGAGTTGGAAAAACACCATAGATGGAAAGTCATAACATGGTTTTTGGGATCTTCTCTATGCTTCCCATCAAATTTTAGGATATCTGATGGTAACTTTACTGGAATTGTAGGCCACAAAGGGTTATGCTAGATGGGGTCATTAATCAACTTGGATAGATCAAGAAAGTCCAAAGTTTCCAAAAAAGGAAGTGGTCAGTTAGGTTTCACATACTGGTAGTATTGATAAGGAATCTCTATACGAGTAGGACCATAGGCTGATTGATACACTGGTTGTTGGGGATCCGTATTTATAGACGATCCTCCCGAAGATCCACTTGATGGAGGAAAGACTCCAAGAGGAGGTTTTCCACCAGGTGGTAGTGGTGTTGGCTCTCTACTAGGCAGTCCTCCACTAGGTGGGACTCCACCAGTTGGGCATCCAAAAGGTGGTCCCCTAGAAGGTGGTCCACAAGGAAGTGGTCCTCTAGGTGGTGGCCCCCCATAAGGTGGTGGTCCTCTAGGAGGTGGCCCTCGAGAAGGTGGTCCACTAGGTGGTGGTCCTCCATATGGTGGACCTCCACTAGGTGGGCCTCTACTAGGTGAGCCTCCTCTAGGTGGTCCTCCACCAGGTGGCCCCCCAAAAGGTGGGCCACCATAATCTCCAGTGGTATTGATAGGTATCCCTCCTGGCAGAGGCATATATGACCAATTGGGTTCCCCCCATAGTGTAAACATGTTTCTTGGGTAAGACATACTAGGATATACCATTCTTGTAGATGTAGGTTGAAATTTTACATTTCTTATGAATTGTAGATTTCCCAGGTGAGTATATCCCCAAGAAGGTTGATTAACAACAGGTTGTACCCCTAAGGGTTTCCCCGTACTGGGAGGAGTAACTTCTTTGGTTTTCATGGAAGGAGATAAAACTTCTGATTGTCCTGCAATAGGGGTCTATCTTGTACTGGAAGTGACTCCACTAAATATTGATGCAACTTGAGTTGGAGGTTTCCCCCCAGTGGTAGAAGGTGCAGGAGAACCAAAAGAAGACCTAGGATTTTGAACCATAGTAACAAGGTTGGAAGGTTGACCTAGATTAGGAACTATTGATCCTCGAACTAGTGATGTCAAACTAGGAGTAACTTGAGACGTGGAGAGTGGATGGTATATGGGAGGGGTTGATTCCGAAAGATGGGGTAAAAGAGCCGACACAGGATCCTGATGAGGAGGAGGTGAAGCAATGATGTTCGCAAGGTGCTCTTGAAAATTATGTAAATGATCCCTAGTTGGCTGGATCCTTCTATACATTTCCTCTCCTACACAAGCTTAAGGCCACACCCAAACTTAGGTGAAAAGAGGGGCTGATAAAAGCCAGTTCCTCACTAGGATTGTCAAGTCTTTGCAACTCATGATATATCGCAGGGTCCAATAGTAAAGTGCGACAAGGAGGGTTGGGATTGTACCCTTTCTTAAATAACTGATTACTTGGATGGTACGTGCGTAGTAGTCTCCTTGAGTGCTATTCTCGGTGTATTGAGCTGACAAGATGGCCAAAGGGGTTTTTCTTAGATGGTTTAGGGAATCCTATAAGGATCTCCCGATATACACAAGGTACGTGGGAGCTCAAATCCATGTTAGTGTTGTCTAATGCAAAACCGTTCAAAAGGGGCATTCCGATATACAATTGAGTACGTGAAGTACCTTTCTATATACCTCAAGGGTACGTGAAAGGTTGTTTGATATACCGATGGTACGTGGAATAACCACAGAGTTCCCGAGATGCAGTGCAAACAATAAACGATAGCTCCTATGTTTAAATACGTCGGAACATGTCTCTATCTTATCACTCAAGTTACTAAAAAAATTTAACCTATAGCTATCGTTAATTTTATCTTGAATGATTAGGTGAATGCATGGAGTGTGGAAAAAAAAGTAAAACCATGCAGCATGATATGCAAAAAAAATTCACTTTTCCATTCAAAGTATGCCCTACTTACGTGAAGGAGAGAGTGTTTCAATTCTATTTCAAAACAAAACATTTCCCAAACAGTCACAGTAAACTTATCTTTCCGAAAATGCAAACAAGCAACACACTTATAAACTGATCTTTGAAAGTAAGAATGAAGTGAGATATTTTTTCCTAAAAAGAAAGATACTAATACTAAAAGGCACACTAAGAAATTTTTCACTATTCTTCAAAATATGAAAAGATCTAACTTATAACTATGATATATTTTTTTTTGACGAGAAAAGAACATGCAAAATAAAAACAAGAACATGGATGTTTGAAAGCTTTTGAAGCTAATCAGGGCTCTGATGATTTGTCTTTAAACATAATTATGATCAAATATCAAAATTTTTCTTTGAATCAAAAGCAAAAAGTAGTCTTACATAAACTCATGAAGAACAAAAGAAAAAATCAAAAAGCAAAGATTCATTTTCAGTTTGTCATACAGTGAAAAGAGATCTAACTATATCGACTTCTAAGCACTCCTTTTGAAGATCAAACCAAGCATACAAGAAGCTAAATAGATGGAGGTAACCTAGCTCTTTGAACCAAAACAAAGAAAATATTTACCACTTTCAGACTTTGAATTCAACAATCCAGATCTTGAAAATGAATCCCAAAAACACATAGAACAGAAAGCAAACTTAACTAAGCTTTGAAATCACAGGGGTGTGAAAACCCTACCTGGCACCACTTGTAGAAGGTTGGTGACATAGAGTTACCACCTTGGCAGCGCCTTTTGTCCACTATGACCGAGCGGTGGCACCGCGTAATGTCTACTGAGCAAGCATGGTGGCACTGCTTAATTTCCTCTTGAATGTGTAGTGACTACTATATATGTAAAAAAAAAAGTGGTGAAACAAAGAAATTTAAGTGTTGAAACACTGGCATCAAATCATGAAATTAATAGGAAAATTAAGTACAGAAAGTAGATGTGTCTTAGATCTGAGTAGATCTGGTTATACCGAACCAAGATCTCACTAGAAAAGCTAGTAGATCTGATCACTAAAAGATTGGAGTTTGGATTTCAGATAAGAGTTTGCAAACCAAAGAAGATTAGATGTGTTGAATACTCATCCCTAGTATGGTTGCCAAATTTGTTGCTAGAAATATTACACCTCTCGCTGACAGGAGTTGTTTCTCTAAGCCTGAATGGTTCATATCTAGAACACATGATTGATAACAGAGATGGAAGACTTTCCCTGGAGCTTGTAGATATCTGGAATGAGTCCCTTGGCTATTGTTTAGTGTGATGTAGTTGTATCCTATGGTGATGAATCTCCATGGATTTACCTGCACAAACATGTCAAACAAACAAGCAATATCAAAGGTACCATAACATAGTCTACAGTTCTATATTAGTGACTAAGGAATCCAATAGTAAAATGAATGATTGCATCATAATACAATTTACAGGAAAGGAACCAACTTTTCATTAAAAATGAAAGAAAAATATTACAACCATTGCCTTAGTGTTGTGATGCTCCTTCACATGGCATGCCTTGTCCTCAAAAGCTCCAACTTGTTCCTTCTATGCTCACCCTAGATTTGGCTAGAACCTCAATGCGACAGCATAACCTTTCTCTCTCTAAACCATGGGGTATTATCCAGGTTTTATAAGCCTTGGGAGGCTAGGGATGGTTGAGAAAATGGTGGGTGATGTTGAAGGGAGATCCTACTAGGGGGATCTCTAGTCCAGGTGGTCCATAGGAGTAGGGATGAGGCTATCACGAAGTCTTCCTTCGAGAAGCTTTTTGAATCTTCTTGTTTTCTCTTTTAAACTCGATCACTACTTTTATTCCATGCAGACAAAGCGTTACCAGGGTGGAAGTACTCTTTAATCAAAGGGAATAGGAGGTTGCACTGGTTATTTCCAAGAGATAATGGGATTTACTAAAGAGGGTAATGCATTTTTCATTAAGGGCAAAGGCAGTTCTGGACTGAGATATGGAAAATAGGAGTCTGGTCTAATGTCCAACTTCACAATTTGGGATTTGAGGGCACATTAGAGGAAATTTGGGGTCTAAAATGGGCCTTATAAGAAAATGTGCCAACAATAAATTTTGTGAGTTGGAATTCAAGAACCAATAGAATTTCAATAAAATGAGTCAACCATAATGGTTGAATTGACATATTTGTCATAAAAGAAAACTACTTTTTTTGTTCGTATTTTCGACATATCTCCCTGGGTTTTTACTCAAATTTCGACTGGGAGAGCTTGTTGGATGCGGAATTTAATTCCGCATCCAATGAGTACCCACATTGCATACTTTTGATATACCCCTCTACCACAAAAATAAGAAATACCTAAAAAAAATGTGATGATGATGTCATCATCACATTTTTTCAGGTGTTTCTTATTTGTGAGGTAGCGGGTTCCATCAGAAGTATGCAATGTGGGTACTCGTTGGATGCGGAATTAAATTCCGCATCCAACAAGCTCTCCCACTCAAAATTTGAGTAAAAACCCAGGGAGATATGTCGAAAATACGAACAAAAAAAGTAGTTTTCTTTTATGACAAATATGTCAATTCAACCATTATGGTTGACTCATTTTATTGAAATTCTATTGGTTCTTGAATTCCAACTCACAAAATTTATTGTTGGCACATTTTCTTATAAGGCCCATTTTAGACCCCAAATTTCCTCTAATGTGCCCTCAAATCCCAAATTGTGAAGTTGGACATTAGACCAGACTCCTATTTTCCATATCTCAGTCCAGCACGACCTTTTCCCTTAATGAAAAATGCATTACCCTCTTTACTAAATCCCATTATCTCTTGGTAATAACTGGTGCAACTGCCTATTCCCTTTGATTAAAGAGCGCTTCCACCCTGGTAACGCTTTGTCTGCATGGAATAAAAGTGGTGATCAAGTTTAAAAGAGAAAACAAGAAAATTCACAAAGCTTCTCGAAGGAAGACTTCGTGGTACCCTCATCCCTACTCTTGTGGACCACCTGGACTAGAGATCCCCCTAGTAGGATCTCCCTTCAACATCACCCACCATTTTCTCAACCATCCCTAGCCTCCTAAGGCTTATAAAACCTAGATAATACCCCATGGTTGGGAGAGAGAAAGGTTATGCTGCCACATTGAGGTTCTGGCCAAATCTAGGGTGAGCATAGAAGGAACAAGTTGGAGCTTTTGAGGACAATGCATGCCATTTGAAGGAGCATCACAACACTAAGGCAATGGTTGTAATATTTTTTCTTTATTTTTAATGAAAAGTTGGTTCCTTTCCTGTAAACTGTATTATGATGCAATCATTCATTTTACTATTGGATTCCTTAGTCACTAATATAGAACTGTAGACTATGTTCTGGTACCTTTGATATTGCTTGTTTGTTTGATGTGTTTGTACAGGTAATTCCATGGAGATTCATCACCATAGGATACAGCTGCATCACACTAAAGAATATCCAAGGGACTCATTCCAGATATTTACAAGCTCCAGGGGAAGTCTTCCATCTCTACCACACAAATAAGAAATACCTGAAAAAAACGTGATGATGATGTCATCATCACATTTTTTCAGGTATTTCTTATTTTTGAGGTAGTGGATTCCATCAAAAGTATGCAATGTGGGTACTTGTTGGATGCAGAATTAAATTCCGCATCCAACAAGCTCTCCTGCTCAAAATTTGAGTAAAAACCCAGGGAGATATGTCGAAAATACGAACAAAAAAGTAGTTTTCTTTTATGACAAATATGTCAATTCAACCATTATGGTTGACTCATTTTATTGAAATTCTATTGGTTCTTGAATTCCAACTCACAAAATTTATTGTTGGCGTGTTTTCTTATAAGGCCCATTTTAGACCCCAAATTTCCTCTAATGTGCCCTCAAATCCCAAATTGTGAAGTTGGACATTAGACTAGACTCCTATTTTCCATATCTCAGTCTAGCACTGCCTTTTCCCTTAATGAAAAATGCATTACCCTCTTTAGTAAATCCCATTATCTCTTGGTAATAACCGGTGCAACCGCCTATTCCCTTTGATTAAAGAGCGCTTCCACCCTGGTAACGCTTTGTCTGCATGGAATAAAAGCGGTGATCAAGTTTAAAAGAGAAATGAGAAGATTCACAAAGCTTCTCGAAGGAAGACTTCGTGGTACCCTCATCCCTACTCCTGTGGACCACCTGGACTAGAGATCCCCCTAGTAGGATCTCCATTCAACATCACCCACCATTTTCTCAACCATCCCTAGCCTCCCAAGGCTTATAAAACCTAGATAATACCCCATGGTTGAGAGAGAGAAAGGTTATTCTACCACATTGAGGTTCTGGCCAAATCTAGGGTGAGTATAGAAGGAACAATTTGGAGCTTTTGAGGACAAGGAATGCCATGTGAAGGAGCATCACAACACTAAGGAAATGGTTGTAATATTTTTTCTTCATTTTTAATGAAAAGTTGGTTCCTTTCTTGTAAACTGTATTATGATGCAATCATTCATTTTACTATTGGGTTCCTTAGTCACTAATATAGAACTGTATACTATGTTCTGGTACCTTTGATATTGCTTGTTTGTTTGATGTGTTTGTGCAGGTAAGTCCATGGCGATTCATCACCATAGGATACAGCTGCATCACACTAAAGAATAGCCAAGGGACTCATTCTAGATATCTACAAGCTCTAGGGGAAGTCTTCCATATCTATTATCAATCATGTGTTCTAGATATGAAAACTTTGCACTTTCTGATCATTTGGGTGAGTTGGTTCTTTCTCCTACATCCTACACATCCAAATTTTGTATCATGCATCCTAATGAAGTATGGGTGAAAGGTTTCTTTTTTATTGTTCCACATGAAGAGTATGGACTTCCTATCTCTCCTTTTGATGATGACATTATTAGAGAACCATATTCTTTACATTTTCATCAACATCCTTTGTTACATTATGATGATACACATCTACATGGGTGCACTTATGATGTTCACTTGAGTCACTTGGAGACTCATGATTTTCCTCGCTCCTCACCTAGTCCATTTGATGTTGGATGAACTTCATCCCACACTCGAGTGAATATATATATGATTGAAGAACATTATTGGCAACAACATCCTCTTTTATTTCATGATGATATACATATTCATGGGTGCATTGATGAGATTCTTTGAGCCACTTGAAGTCTTCATGTTTTCTTTGCTCCTTATTTGGTTCAAATTTTGGTGGAGGCTCTTCATCCACTTCTTGGATGAAAGAACACATGGTTGATTATATTGATGTGCATTATATTCTTTTGGAGCATCATTATGGGACATGGGATCCTCACCTATGTCATTGGGGAAGATATGATATAATACTTGATGCTTGTGTGTATGGGCTACATGATGATCTACTTACTTGTATGTATAAGCACTTTCCTGATTCTTTGATGAGCTACCTTCTTGATGTACATTTGTATGATGTTTTTATGTAATTTAATGATATATATTTTGTACTCATTATGTTTGGAAGGTTGTAATACCAGCAATGGGATCCTAGAATTGCTTGGTTTCATCTCACTTGGAGTAGCATTTTGGTAGTTGGTTTGAGAAAGAAAACCAACCTTCAGTTATTTGAGTTCATCTTTGTATAGCAGTGTGTTGTCTGTTGATTGCACACTAGTAGCAGAAATATTCCGAAAGTTGTCTCCTCACTTGAGAAAGTGGGAGAGGTGTGACCTTGGGGGCAAGCACAGAGCTAGGTACTGTCACCTACTCCTAGCTCCACCGTTTACGCTAACTCCTAACAAAACCAAGGGGGGTTGTCCCTAACAAAGAGTTTTCTATGGCTCAATGTTTAAGTTAAGTTTTAAGATGTTTTGGATGTGGATGGGTGTTGTTTAGGAGTTATTGTGATTTAAGATGATTAATGTGATGAATTGAGCACAAGACAAAGCAATCCACGTTGCTATCACCGGAATTTAAAGATAGGAAAATATTTGAGAACTTCAAAATAGATAAAGCATTCACAGATATGATTTATAATCAAACATTTGATGGACAAATGGCCCAGATTATCAACAATGCATAAAAAATAGGACCAGTGCCTATGGAGTCAACTTATCATAGATGCTTCGAGTGTAAATATGTGAATCCCAAAAGATGCCAGTGAATGTTAGGTTTTTCAAGTGCTCTTGGTAATTTTTAAGAGTTTTTACTTGTGATCTTCACTTATGGTAGCTATATGTCCTAACTGGTAATACCTTCAGTGGCTCCATTCAAAGAAATGATGGACCTGTCTGGGGTCAAAGGTAAGTGTTCAATAACTTAACTAACAGTTCCCAGATTAGGTATCCCGACGCCCACACTTGGAATTTTACCACATGCTTCGGTATTTATCGAACAACGTCGGTGCGTTGGTTATGGGGAAAAGTTTTAGTTAAGTTCCTCTTGTGGGGTTTAGAGATCCATTGCCATTTCTGGGTATTCTGATCTAGGATCGGTCAGAGCATACTCTGGCAAGGAGGAAAGGGGGTTAATTAATTAAAAGCGTTGTGAGTTGTGAATTTTATTAAGTTTATTAATTAAAACTCTCTGATAGAAAGCACTCTTGACCTCGTCTTATGACCATGGTTCAAGAGACTTAGATAATCTATATGAAGCTAATGCAAGGATTATGAAAATCTAAAATGATCTCCGATAGAGAGTGCTCTTGACTTGTGTTCTTGCAAGTTCAAGAGTCTTACTTATGGATTATTAATTGATTAAACAAGCACAAGATGATGTTAGTTGCTTAAACTCTTCGATAGAGAGAACTCTTGATCCACCTTATGGTGAGATTCAAGATATTTAAGTAGTTGATTAATCTTAGCGAGATAAACAATTTAAACTGAATAATCAACTTAGAAGTGATGAATTAACAATTAGTGATCTAAGCATGAGATGTAATGAATGATGAAAACTAGCACTAATCAAAGCATGCACAAAACACAAGCCTCCCCAAATGGGGGAGGAAGAGAGTGGGGACTTAAAAACCCCACTCAAGCAGAAATCTTTTATTAAACTTTATACAATGTGCCTTAAGGAACCTGATCCTTGAAAGGACTTTTCAAATAAAGGTAAAATAACTCTACAAATATTATAACCTGTAAAAAGGAGAGTGCCTTGTATTTTTACATTTGAGATCTTTTATTAAACTTTGAAAAGGGGAAAGGGAAGAAGTTTGAAGAGAGTAAAAAGAACAAAAGGAAAGAGAGATAAAACGATCAGAAATGAGAGAAGGAAGGCAAGCAAACTAAGCAAGTATCAAAACCAAAGAAAGGGGAGAATAGGACAGCCAACTAAGAAGCTAAGGGATGAACAAAATTGAAGAAAATGGGGAATTGAAAGAGGAAATAAGTGGCTGTCATAAAAAGTGCAAAACGGGACAGCGAACAATGAATTAAGTGACTGTCATAAAAAGTGCAAAATGGGACAGCGAACAATGAAATAAGTGGCTGTCATAAAAAGTGCAAAACGGGACAGTGAACAAAAAGTAAAAGAAATGGCCAAAAACAAGGTTAAAGGAAGCCCAAAAACTAGGGCAGAAAGAGGCAAACAAGGGAAGAAAGCTAGGGCACACTAGGGCTGTCCAAAAAGAGAAAGAGGGATGATAAAAAGGTACTAATAGGGCAGCGATGAAGAAGAGGTAAAAGAAACAAAACAAAGCGACCAGAAGAAAATGAATTAAGAAGAGGAACAATGGGAGGTTTTTTGCGGCTTAATTCTTTAAGTTTTTTGCCAATTTTTCCCGCTTAACCTGTCATGGAGAGAGAAAAAACCAGCGAGCTATTTACCTGCAAAATGATGGGTTAAACAATAGAATATACTACAAAAATACACCTAGCATTTGAGCAAAATATATGAACCTTGTGTTGCTTCAAATAACAACTAGATCTAAGAGAAAGAACACTTCCTAGATCTAGAAATGGAAGCAAGTAGATGCAAAAGATTTACTTTATAGATCAATATACTACTTGCAACATAAAGTAAAATAATGAGAAAATTTGACTTTAGGGTGAATGGAGAAGATGAACCACTTGGATCTTGAATCCTTGAAACCACTTTGGATCCCAATGGCATGCAGCTACTAGGTACATATGCTTTGCTCCAAGAAGAGTAGATGCAACTTAGCTCAGCCTCTTACTTGCTACAATGAAGTGATCTACAAAACAATCTTATACAGTTGGAAACATGGGGATTAAAAAATGTATTATTTACTAATCAAATCTCAAAAGCATTAAATATAGCTGAATAAAACAATGCTCTTTGATGGTTTTGAAAGTAAATGAAATAAATAGGTAACTTGAAGCTACAAATACCTATTCCTGCGTGCTTATAGAATCCCTATAAAGCATGTATTAATACCCACACATTATCAAAAGTAAAGAAACTAGAACAATTTCACCTCATTAGCAGGAACATATGCACCCAGGATCCACACAGCATGAGCCTCCAAAGCCTTTCTTTATTACAAAATAGGTTGCATGAGAGCAACAAGCATTACAATATTTTACCAGAGGTTCTTTACATCAATCATCCACCCTCAATAGAGCTGAAAGAGCCCTCTATTTAACAAATGAGAGAGTGCTAAAACCCTAAAACCAAAAATCCAACCATGTTGCATGGGAAAGTTTCCTGCTAGGTCTAGAAACCTACTTTGTTAGGTTTGGGAAGCCTACTGATGGTGTAAGCTTCAGTCTTCACCTCGATCAAATCACCGGACCAATGAGAGCTCTCCATCTCATCTTTAGCTGGAGATGACATGTCTGATAACTGATAATAAATTAATTGCTCTCTTAATGATGACTGAAGTTGAGTTATGATAACTCCAATCATCATAAGTGTTCCATGAGATGTCATTTATCCTTTCATTTTACTGAATTTGGATTAATTTGGAGAGTTTTAGTTTTCTCCAAAATAATTTTTTTTTAATAAAAATCATTTTTTTACTGAAAACTGACTTTTTTGAGTAAAAAGGAATTATGTGTCTGATTGCTGATCTAAAAGTTGGTCCTGACTAGCTAGCTGATCAAGAATGATTTTTGTCTTAAGGTTAGAGCATTCAATCACTGAATTCTTATTCTGGATGACATATTTACCACAAACAGGTTTTTTCCATTTAATTAATGGAAAAACTTAGCAAAAGTAATTAAAAAATTTATAAAAAAAAATTTCACTGTTCGAAAAAGATTTTTTTGAAGACATTTTATGTGTCCAGATGACTTGGGACATGACCATGATCTATCTAAATAATGTCTAGTAGGCTTATAACACTCAGTTGGGCTCTAATAACCCCCCAAGGACCAGAATTCAACATCGAGCATTCCAGCTTTGGAGGAAGCGAGAGAAAATGTCGTCAATTATACTCGGCTGAAGGCAAAGCATAATTGTCAGGGGAAAAAAACTCCTTGGAATACCCTATTTGAGATTCTACGTCTCAGGAGACTGAACCACTCAAAATTATCCTACTAGCACATTTTATTACAAACCCTGCAAGGCCATGCTCAAAATTATTTGAATAAAAAGGTGACTAGCCAATATTGGCTAGACAAGCAGACGGATCAACTAAGACACTGGAATCAGACTTTGAACAAGTCTGTCAATCGACGGCTCCTTGGGTAACCCAACTATGGTACAAAAAGTTGGATAACATCTGGCTCCAACTGTGGGACATGTGCTCAATCTAATCTCTTAGGTAAGGAGAGCATACGAGAACCCCAGAATCTCTGGTTTCCACATCCTATAAAAACATCTCAACTTGATAAGAAAAACCTCAGTAGCACAAGTTTTATGAAAAAGAGCCAATGATCCAAAAGTTTCTTTATTCAAAAGAATGACAAAACTTAGCTGAAAAATTTATTTATTCCTAAGTACAAAAAGAAAAAGCTACAGTAAATGCTCACTTTAAAGAGCCTATTTTCCTACTCTAAGCATGGAAATAAAAATGGTTATGTGTAATCATAAATCCAGTGTATCCATCTAAGAATTTTATTAATATAAAAAGTTTTCACCTTGTCTTTGGTTACCAGCCAAAGTAAGGACACAATTTCCAGAAAATGCAAACTTGCATGATGATCTAGAATGGGCAGGTTGGATGGGGAATCATAGGAATGAATAATGTTGTCAAACTTCTTCCCACACAGGTAGATGCTTACACAGGCTGCTTCTATCCATGACTGGATAGCGCTGATATACAAATCAGGATAATATGGCAGGTCGACTACTCCATCATGCTGATCATCAAGGCTTATCAAATAATAACTCATTGTGTAAGCCCCAAGGTGCTCCCAAACAGAAGGAACATCTATATGTGAAGGCGATGGATGAGAAAAAACTTCAACTAGTTGTATCCCATATGATTTTTCACCGCACTACTTTTTCAAATCCTTATTACCGATCCTTAGATACAATTCTGACTGATCATATAAAAACTTTGATTGCTCTTCCTTATAACTTTTATAAGTCTCAGAAGAAAAACTCCCCTTGCTGGACATATCATAGATGAGATTCTCAAAAATATTCTCAAAGGTATCATAGGTTGGATTTTCAATAAAATTCCAATAGTCATCATCACCATCTATGTCGGATATGAGAGATGCCTCATCACTAGTATCAAGTCCATGTCTATACTTCTCAATTTTCTAAAAACCATCTTCTTCAAAAATCCACGTTTCAAAGATATCACAGGGGACCTAACTTTCCAAATATTTTTCATCCGGTGGAGTGCATGGAGGAATCTCATCGCATGAAACATCTAAGATTGGATTTTTAATTCAAGTCTCAAACTTATCATCCATCTCAGATGTAAGGAATTCTTCCTCACTTGTATCACATCTGATTCTATATTCCTCCTCATGATCATAGTCATCTTCTTCAGAAAAAAGGTCACAAGGTAGTAAACCTTCCAAACTATCATCATTATGCTCATTAGTAGGATTAGTGCTAAATTTTTTAGTGAGATCATCCAATTTCTAACTATAATCTTCAACTTGACCCCGGGTTTCTATGGTGACAAGATGGAGTTGTCCAATTGTGTTAATGTATTCAGACTCTCTTGAATATTGTTTTGTCTCTCTCCAACTTTCTTCGGAAATATCATGCATGTCATCTACACAGTTTATGTACTCAGTCTCGCTTGAATATTGTTTTGTCTCTCTCCAACTTTCTTCGAAAATATCATGCATGTCATCTACACAGTTTATGTACTCAAGCTCGCTTGATGATGCTTTAGGACCACAACCCTCTAGAAAACCATGCTCCTGAACATAGCATGCATGATAACAAGAATATTCTTCATGAAGGTCTTTACATGCCCTGCAAAATGGCTTATACTACTCAACCATGTTAGCGGCCTCTAGCTAATGAGGAGGCCCCTGCTCATGGTTGGGAGGCTTTCTTTGCCAAGTTGTCTTGGTAGGAAAAATTCTAGGAGTGGAGTGAGTTTGTGTTCTTTCCATTGTGATCACCCTATTTTGAATTTCTTTTAACTGTGCTAAGTGTTTCTACTCTGCCTCCTCCATATTTTTCTTCATCTCCATCATTTGTTTTTCATATGCATCCTTCATAGCTGATAAAGGATCCTTGTCTTTTGGTTCAATAATTTTCAATGGAGTTGAAGACCTTGAATAACCATGGAGGTTAGATTCACCAGAGGACTGCATGTTCAGATCAATCTTGATTGCCTTCTCCTGAGCTTGGAGCAAGTTAGCAAGCTCTTTGTCTCTGATTTGGTAGTACATTTTGCCACGAAGTGCCTCAATCTAATAGACCAAGATGGTTGGTTTAGTTGGGGCATACTCAGTAGGGATGGCATTTGACAATTCTATGAACCTAGTATTGAACTCGTCCATTGTTTCTGTGTCTTTCTTCTTTATGTTGGTCAAGGACACAAGTTGATGCCGAGGTTCTTTCTTTTCACCGAACTTGTTGGTGAAATAAGTTTTGAAAGCTGCTAGACTATTAAAGGAATTTTCTGGTAAATTTCTATACCAGTCGCCCACCTTTCCATCCAGAGATAGAGAAAATAACTTCATATACACGTCATCATGTTGGCTGACTAGATCATTTATATAAGTGTTGATACACCTAGAAAAGTTCCTGAGGTGCATCGTGGAGGTAATGGCATCAGTGCTTGTATACATCGAGAGCTTCTCAACAACTTTGTCTAGAAGATGGCGGGGTTGACCTGCTATCTAAGAAAAGTCAAGCTGAGAAAAAATACTCCCCCATTATGTCAGAAACAGTGGAATTAGTGTTTTTAGGAAATAAAATGTGGATGTATGAAACAGACTCAGATCCAAGTTCTTCAAGGATCCTGCGAGAAGATAGTTTGTTTAATCTCCTCCTTAAGACCTTTTCGGGGTCAGAAATGAAATCGACCAAACCTACAGATTTTCTTCTAGTAGAATACCTTGAGGTGTTAACTAAAAGTGGAGTCACCAGGTGGACTTAATTCTAATTTCAGAGAGTGATTGGACTAAAAATCTACCAAAAAGGATAAAAAGTTAAAAAACTAAAAGAAACAAAGGTCGTCCAGGAACAAAAAGATTTGTCCTCGGCAATGGCATCAAAAGATGTTGTCCATTGATTGCACACCGGAAGCAGAAATCTTCTGAAAGTTGTCTCCTCACTTGAGAAAGTGGGAGAGGTGTGACCTTGGGGGAAAGCACAGAGCTAGGTACTGTCACGTACTCCTAGCTCCTCCTTTTAGGATAACTCCTAACGAAGCCAAGGGGGGTAGTCCCTAACAAAGAGTTTTCTATGGCTCAATGTTTAAGTTAAGTTTTAAGATTTTTTTGATGCAGATGGGTGTTGTTTAGGAGTTATTGTGATTTAATATGACTAATGTGATGAATTGAGCACAAGACAAAGCAATCCACGTTGTTATCACCGGAATTGAAAGATAGGCAAATATTTGAGAACTTCAAAATAGATAAAGCATTCACAGATATGATTTATAATCAAACATTGGATGAACCAAATAATATCAGATCATAAAGTAAATCAGATATAAATAGGTTCACAACAGATCGAAAACTGTGAAATGAAATCAAATCCCCAGCAGCAGTTTTGTAGGAGACTTGCAGTACTTGTTTCTTCACACCATTGATGAGAACAGCTACAAGCACTACTGAAAGTTTATGAATTTGAAATATTAAACCAAGAAATATCATATATGATACAAATAAGATCATATCATATCTAATAAGGTTCATATCAGATCCAAAGAAATGGTCAACCAAGACGGTGGATGCACAGCTTTCTTCTTCTTCAATATTCTGAATTTTGGTGCATGCAATCCTGTAGAAATTTGCTGGAAGATCTAGATCAAGGGGATCAAATGGATCACTCTGGTAATCTAATATTTCTTACAAAATATCCAAGTTATTACATATTTTCACACTATAAGCAACATTAGAGAGAGAAAAATCAAATTCCTATTCACTTTTGGAAGCAATTACTGGCAAATTTTGCACAGAATTGAAAGGAAAATCACCGGTGAATGCTTGCATGGAAGTGCAGTAGTATTTTTCTTCAATATCAGAGATTCAAATGTATTATTTTGTTTCATCCATATGAGGAGATGAGATATCAGAGATCTCATAAACTTCCGGAGCATCAGGAGAAGGACTCACTGCAAGGAGATTGCCTTCAATTCGAATTGACTGTGTAGAAGCTTCCGCTTCTTCTTAATCTTGAACAAATACATCAGAGAGAGTGGAGGGTGCAATTTTTGGATCAAGGATTCTCATGGTGCTGGATGTTCTCTCCAAAGTGCTATTATGATCCTCATCAATCATTCCAAAGGTTCTGTATAATATTGTCCATAGTTCCTTTGGGTCTTCAATAGATCTACTGAGGTAGCACAAGCTAGGAGAAAGACCAGTGCTATTGTTCCAAAAGCTGCATCACACACATTCAGCCAAACATTCTCACTAAAAAACTCTCCATTGAGTCCAATAGACACCGATAGAAACCTCGTCTCATTAGAGACGCAACCATCTTCTTCTTCCATTCTGAATAATTTGTGAATATGGTGAGAAGAGGAACTGATTAAACCATTTTGAAGTTGTATCTAGAAAAACACAAAAGGGGCACTGTAAGGTTGACATCCTGTACATTTTAAGTTTTCATCATGCCTGGCATAGTTGATCAATATTGATCAACAATTCCTTAACTTGGGGTATTAAGTGGTAAACCTTCTACTTCTGTTGCAAAGCTGGAAGGAGCAATTTTGCTCAAAAATGATCTAGTAGGAGATTTGAGGAGGAGAAGTGCCTTATCCACTGAGGCTCTGATACCATATTAAATTAAGCACATATATCTTTGTACAAACACACAATTCATAAGATAGATCACACAATTTACTCTATTATTGAAGAATAAAACAGTGCAAAAATGGCTTGCAACTGTGAATGCTTTTCATTAATCAAAGAGTAATTAGATAATAATTATAATGAAGTACAATGGCTTGAATAGCCACATGCAATTTGAATCCACATGAGGAAATTTGAATTGATTGGACTCTACTTGACTATAGGTAACTAAGACCTTGTTTAAATCATTGTCGGAGGAATCAGTAGTTAACTGACCTTGTCTAAACCATTACCAGAGTTCAACGAAGTTCTAAAACACAACTCAAGTGTCTACTTTAGTGTTGACTGAGGCTAACTAACTGTGGTAGGTGAAAAATGTGCCTCTCCTACATGCAGCGATGCAAAACTAGCTCTAACTGAATGTAGAGGACTAGAAATGAATGTAATTGACTACTAACTCAGCTTGACTAGTCACTAATAGAACTCAACTAAGGAAGGTTGGTATCAGCACTCCCAGTGGCTCCTAAATTGTAGGAATTGATCTAGGAGGCTCCTAAACTGCTGCATTCAAGTGAAATTAGTGGAAGTAGGCCTCAATTAGTGTTCCCCACACTTTAGTAACTGGAACATGTGTCACAATTATGCCAAGGGGACCCAATGGTGCTAGTGACTAAAAATAGACTGGATGGACTCCTGATTTAGACATACGACCAAATTGGATGAGGGGGGATTAATAATCCTAACACCCCCCCTAAATGGTAACTTGGAAAATTTGTGGGCCCTGGTAACTAATACCATAGGTCACCCATTACATCAAGTAAAATAAAGTAATTGCTCAATACAAGGAGTAGGGGAAAAAACCACATGGGAAAAAATCCCCCCCTCTAATTAAGCAGGAAGAATCAGGATAAATATGGTTCTTCTGTGCATAGGTATCCTAGGGCCTATCATGTGAACGTCTCCATGATTATGTCTATATTAATCTTCCTCTTTGGAAGAATAATGATATGCTCAACTAAATCAGAAATATAGACAGTTGTCGGATGAAGACTGGACCAATGTAGAGGAACTGAAGTCAACTAATAAGTGAGAAAAAGGTTCTTGAGGATTTAGAACACATGAGGAACACTCAATAAAATGATATGTTGCAGCCATGAATAGAATACCATCAGTGGTAAAATCATCCCCAAGTGTTAGGAGCAAGTGTTCAATCTGATGCAGAATGTCTTCCTCTTTACTAGTTCTGTGAGGAGATGAGCATGTGATCAATGGTACAGAAGAAATGGGACTGTGGAAAGAGAATGATTGAGATCCATAGTATGATATAGCTTCAAAAATATATAATTATTCTCATAATAAAATATCATCAACCTCATAAGAGGAAACTAAAACCAAATCCCCAACAACAATTTTGAAGAGAAAGTGTGGTACTTGATTTTTCACACCGGCATTGGTGAGAGAAACTACAAGCATGACTGAAAGCTAATGGATTTTAAATTTTGAACCAAATAATATCAGATCATAAAGTAAATCAGATTAAAATAGGTTCACAACAGATCCAAAACTGTGAAATCAAATCAAATCCCCAGTAACAGTTTTATAGGAGACTTGCGGTACTTGTTTCTTCACACCATTGATGAGAAGAGCTACAAGCAGTATTGAAAGTTTATGGATTTGAAATATTAAACCAAGAAATATCAGATAATATCTAAATACGATCATATCAGAACCAATATGGTTCAAATCAGATCCAAAAAAATTGTCAACCGAGACGGTGGATGCACATCTTTCTTCTTCTTCAAAATTCTGAATTTTGGTGCATGCAATCCTGCAGAAATTTGCTGCAAGATCTAGATCAAGGGGAGTGAATGGATCACTCTGGTAATCTGATATTTCTTCCAAAATATCCAAGGTATTACATATTTTCACACCAGAAGCAACATTAGAGAGCGAAAAATCAAATTCCTCTTCACTTTTGGAAGCAATTACTGGCAAATTTTGCACAGAATTGAAAGGAAAATCGCCGGTGAATGTTTGCATGGAAGAGCAGCAGTATTTTTCTTCAATATCATAGATTAAAATTTCTTCTTTTGTTTCATCCATATGAGGATATGAGATATCAGATATCTCATAAACTTTCGAAGCATCAGGAGAAGGAGTCACTGCAAGGAGATTGTCTTCAATTCGGATTGACTATGTAGAAGCTTCTGCTTCTTCTTAATCTTGAACAAATACATCAAAGAGAGTGGGGAGCGTGATTTTCGGATCAAGGATGCTTATGGTGCTGTATTTTCTCTCCAAAGTGCTATTATGATCCTCATCAATCATTCTAAAGGTTCCGTCCAATATTGTCCAGAGTTCCTTTGGGTCTTCAATAGATCTATTGAGGTAGCGCAATCTAGGAGAAATACCAGTGCTATTGTTCCAAAAGCTACATCACAGTCATTCAGCCAGTCATTCTCACTAAAACACTCTTCATCGATTCCAATAGACACCCATAGAGACCTCTTCGCATCAGAGATGCAACCATCTTCTTCTTCCATTATGAATAATCTGTGAATAGGGTGAGAAGAGGAACTGATGAATCCATTTTGAAGTTGTACCTGGAAAAACACAAAAGGGGCACCGTAAGGTTGACATATTGCACATTTAAGGTTTACTCATTCCCAGCATAGTTGATCAAGCTTGATAAACAATTCCTTAACTTGGGGTATTAAGTGGTAAACCTTCGGCTTCTGTTGCAGAACTAGAAGGAGCAATTTTGCTCAAAAATGATCCAGTGGGAGATCTGAGGAGGAGAAGTGCCTTGTCCACCGAGGCTCTAATACCATATTAAATTAAGCACATAGATTTATGGACAAACACACAATTCACAAGATATATCACACAATTTACTCTGTTATTGAAGAATGAAACAGTGCAAAAATGGCTTGCAACTGTGAATGCTTTTCATTAACCAAAGAGTAATTAGATACTAATTACAATGAAGTACAATGTCTTAAATAGCCAGATGCAATTCAAATCCACATGAGGAAATTTGAATTCATTAGACTCTACTTGACTGTAGGTAACTAAAACCTTGTTTAAATCACTCTCAGAGGACTCAATAGTTAACTGACCTTGTCTAAACCATTACTAGAGTTCAATGAAGTTCTAAAACACAACTCAAGTGTCTACTTCAGTGTTGACTGAGGATAATTGACTGTGGTAGGTGATAAATGCACCTCTCTTGCATGCAACCATGAAAACCTAGCGCTAACTGAATGTAATTGACTCCTAACTCAGTGTTGAGGCCTGGAAAATCGCAGGCGGCAACAGTAAGGGATTCTCCCCAATCAGCATTCCCAACTAGCCCGCTGACTGTTTGGTATAGGGAATCCGTCCGGTTTACGGTCCGGCCACCGTAGGTCAAAGTAACAAACAAAGGCTTTACCGGTTGCGGCCCGGCCCACCGAGTTTTTTGTATTTTTGACTTAATGGAATGATATGCACGTGTCTAATTAAATGCAGGCTGGCTTAAATGCAAGGGGTGGCCACAAAGTGATGCGCAGGTTCTTACCTCTCGTCTTATGCTCACAAGCAAACAAACCAGATACGAACAGAAATAACTAACTATCTAAACTATCCCTAGGGAGTGAGGCTATCATCTTAACTGAGCAATATTAAATCACATACGGTAAGAAAAAATCACAGATAGCTGATACTTTTCCCACAGCACATGAAAACTACAAATATTCAAATAACCAGTTAGCTGATCATTCTATAACAACAATTATTTCTCATAATGCAAATGCATCCCAGAAAAGGCTGTGAAATAATTAACAAGAACTTAGGTTCCAAACATCAAATATCCTTACAGCGCATGAAATACAGCTGAACACGAAATAGTTCTTCTTCAGCATTATTCATTGAATAGCATTGGTACATTTCACTACTTCACTCTTCCTAGCAGACAAAATTGCAGTTCACTTTGCAAAACGAAATAGTTCCTCTTACAAGTCAACAATTTACAAAATTTTCTAAGGGGAAAAATCCCTCCTTTCATCGAGCTTCCCATTATTTAAACTACTACCCATCCTCCCTCGGTTCCCTCAACGCGTCTTTTCCATGCCCTTGACGATTCAGTTTCTTTCCTGGTCGTTTCACCTTCTCCATCATTTCCACAGGAGTTTATTTTCTGACAGTAACCTCTGAAAAGAAAAAAGTCCCGTCGGTGCCTCGATCATTCGTCCTAGTTATCATTTCCGGCGCGATGCTCTGCTTCAGCGATTCATGAGATGATCTCTGCATACAAACTTGGTGCATTATCCATTGAATTTAGACATTAGGCACCCACAAATCTAAAATTATAATGATATATTCACAATGAGCTAAGTTAGTTCATCCGAGTGAGGGACTGCGGAGGCTCGGAACAGCAACGAAAAGGTAAATCGGCAGTTGGGCAGCTCTTAGATCGGATGAGACAAGGTTCTTACACCGGATGGGAGAAGGCTACAGGAGCCGCAATGGCGGAGGAGTGCTAGAAGAGGGGAAGTGAGAACGTGGGCGCCATAGGAAATCGGGTGGTGGCGGGAAGTGGGTCGGAAGCCGGAAGGTTCTGTCACCCGCAACGGCGGACGGAAAGCGAGTCGGTGGCGGGCGATGAGGTAAAGAAAAAGGTTCGGGTGGCAGTCAGTAAGTTGGATGTCGGGGGATAGCGGATCAGAGGTCAACTCCTACCCTCTGGCCGCAACGGCGGGCAAACCAAAACTAAAGCCAGCGATTTACACAGCGAAATCGGGCGTCGGGCGTCGGGTGGAAGGTTTGGTCAGGGAGCCGCAATGGCGGGTGACGTGAGGCTCGGAAACTTCAGAAAGAGGCCCGATCAACAGCGTGAAGGATCAAAATCAAACAAAACAAAATCAACTTCCTCGCAAAGGCCAATAACAACATTCGACAGGTAGTGAACAGACCAAACAAAATTCAAAAATGAAAAAGGACACGGAGATTCAAGAAGCAGGCATTCAACTTCAAACAAAAAACAAACGGATACGCTCAAAGGTGCCAAGCCTCTGACAATCAATCCAAGCAAACAAAGATGAGGAGGGGTCCCAGGGTTTAAGTGAAAAACTGAAGCCGAGGAAAAGGTTGCGGCAGCAACAACTGGCAATTTCCTGGTGAACCTAGATCTCTGGGTGGTTTCTTCCTTGAAAAGAAGAATGTCCTACAACAAATGTATTCCTTGAATTCTTCCAGCTAGATAGACTTCTCAACAACAGAAACGTGTACCTTTATCGTTGATACCAGTCCACTTTGGGCGACGAAAGTCAAGATTCTAGAGTCCGGATAACTCTGCTGAGGCCAAAAAATGAGTTCATTATTAATTTTCCTTCAGGTAGCTGGTAACATGGGACACCACAGGATTGTAGCAGATGATAAACAGCAATGTTCATTTGTTTCTCATTCCCATGCCATCTTAGCGACTTTTGTGCTTTTTTGGCTTTTATCCTCTTTTAATGAGAGTCTTCATGCATGCCTTTCTTACTGAATTTTAATGCAGGATCC
>LPNX010158256.1:247439-302781 GCA_001517045.1 Pseudotsuga menziesii | reverse complement strand
GTATTCTCTTCTAGGCAATTCGGGAATGACAGGAAATCCTCCAATCTTCTTTAAGTATGCCCTGGTATGTCTTCTCAGATCGTTAACAATATCGTTGCGGACGGGGTACAGATATTCTCTTTCTTCTTCTTCCGGAATTGAATTGCGTGGTCCACTACTACCAGAATTGTAACCAGCGGAATATTCTCGGGAAAATGGGTCTCCTCGGCCAGCCATGCACTGGCGGCCCTCCTTCTAGCGCCAAAACTGTTGAGGCCTGGAAAATCGCAGGCGGAAACAGTAAGGGATTCTCCCCAATCAGCGTTCCCAACTAGCCCGCTGACTGTTTGGTATAGGGAATCCATCCGGTTTACGGTCCGGCCACCGTAGGTCAAAGTAACAAACAAAGGCTTTACCGGTTGCGGCCCGGCCCACCGAGTTTTTTGTATTTTTGACTTAATGGAATGATATGCACGTGTCTAATTAAATGCAGGCTGGCTTAAATGCAAGGGGCGGCCACAAAGTGATGCACAGGTTCTTACCTCTCGTCTTATGCTCACAAGCAAACAAACCAGATACGAACATAAATAACTAACTATCTAAACTATCCCTAGGGAGCGAGGCTATCATCTTAACTGAGCAATATTAAATCACATACGGTAAGAAAAAATCACAGATAGTTGATACTTTTCCCATAGCACATGAAAACTACAAATATTCAAATAACCAGTTATCCGATCATTCTATAACAACAATTATTGCTCATAATGCAAATGCATCCCAGAAAAGGCTGTGAAATAATTAACAATAACTTAGGTTCCAAACATCAAATATCCTTACAGCACATGAAATACAGCTGAAAATGAAATAGTTCTTCTTCAGCATTATTCATTGAATAGCATTGGTACATTTCACTACTTCACTCTTCCCAGCAGACAAAATTGCAGTTCACTTTGCAAAACGAAATAGTTCCTCTTACAAGTCAACAATTTACAAAATTTTCTAAGGGGAAAAATCCCTCCTTTCATCGAGCTTCCCATTATTTAAACTACTACCCATCCTCCCTCGGTTCCCTCAACGCGTCTTTTCCATGCCCTTGACGATTCAGTTTCTTTCCTGGTCGTTTCACCTTCTCCATCATTTCCACAGGAGTTTATTTTCTGACAGTAACCGCTGAAAAGAAAAAAGTCCCGTCGGTGCCTCGATCATTCGTCCTAGTTATCATTTCCGGCGCGATGCTCTGCTTCAGCGATTCATGAGATGATCTCTGCATACAAACTTGGTGCATTATCCATTGAATTTAGACATTAGGCACCCACAAATCTAAAATTATAATGATATATTCACAACGAGCTAACTTAGTTCATCTGAGTGAGGGACTGCGGAGGCTCGGAACGGCAACGAAAAGGTAAATCGGCAGTCGGGAAGCTCTTAGATCGGATGAGACAAGGTTCTTAAACCGGATGGGAGAAGGCTGCAGGAGCCGCAACGGCGGAGGAGTGCCAGAAGAGGGGAAGTGAGAACATGGGCGCCATAGGAAATCGGGTGGTGGCGGGAAGTGGGTCGGAAGCCGGAAGGTTCTGTCACCCGTAACGGCGGATGGGACGCGAGTCGGTGGCGGGCGACGAGGTAAAGAAAAAGGTTCAGGTGGCAGTTAGTAATTCGGATGTCGGGGGACAGCGGATCGGAGGTCAACTCCTACCCTCTGGCCGCAACGGCGGGCGAACCAAAACTAAAGCCAGCGATTTACACAGCGAAATCGGGCGTCGGGCGTCGGGTGGAAGGTTTGGTTAGGGAGCCGCAACGGCGGGTGACATGAGGCTCAGAAACTTCAGAAAGAGGCCCGATCAGCAGCGTGAAGGATCAAAATCAAACAAAACAAAATCAACTTCCTCGCAAAGGCCAATAACAACATTCGACAGGTAGTGAACAAACCAAACAAAATTCAAAAATGAAAAAGGACACGGAGATTCAAGAAGCGGGCATTCAACTTCAAACAAAAAACAAACGGATGCGCTCAAAGGTGCCAAGCCTCTGACAATCAATCCAAGCAAACAAAGATGAGGAGGGGTCCCAGGGTTTAAGTGAAAAACTGAAGCCGGGGAAAAGGTTGCGGCAGCAACACTCAGCTTGATTAGTCACTAACTGAACTCAACTAATGAAGGTTGGTATAGCACTCCCAATGGCTTCTAAATTGTAGCAATTGATCTAGGAGACTCTTAAAATGATGCATTCAAGTGCAATCAGTGAAAGTAGGCCTCAATTAGTGTTCCCCACACTTTAGTTACTGGAACATGTGTCCCAATTAGGCCAAGTGGACCCAATGGTGCCAGTGACTAAAAATAGATTGGATGGACTCCTGATTTAGACACATGACCAAATTGGACGAGGGAGGATTAATAATACTATCACCCCCCATAAATAATATCTTAGAAAATTTGTGGGCCCTGGTAACTAATACCACATTTCACTCATTACATCAAGTAAAGTAAAGTAATTGCTCAATACAAGGAGCTGGGGAAAAAACCAGATGGGAAAAAATCCCCCCCTCCAATTAAACAGGTAGAATCAGGATCAATCTGGTTCTTCTATGCATAGGTATCCTGGGGCCTGGCATGTGAACCTATCCATCATTATGTCTGGAGTAATATTCCTCTCTGGAAGAAGAATGATATGCTCAACTAAATCAGAAATATAGACAGCTACCGGATGAAGACTGGACCCATGTAGAGCAACTGAAGTCAACTAATAAGTGAGAAAAGATTCTTGAGGATTTAGAACATGTGAGGAACACTCAATAAAATGATATGGTGCAGCCATGAATAGAAAACCATGAGTGGTAAAATCATCCCCAAGTGTTAGGAGCAGGTGTTCAGGTGGATGTAGAATGTCTTCCTGTTTACTAATTCTGTGAGGAGATGAGCATGTGATTAATGGTAGAGAAGTAATGGTACTTTGGAGAGAGAATGCTTGATATCCATAGAATGATATAGATTCAAAAATATATAATTATATGCACAATAAAATATCAGCAACCTCATAAGAGGAAACTAAAAGCGAATCCCCAGTAGCAGTTTTGAAGAGAAAGTGCGGTAATTGATTTTTCACACTGGAATTGGTGAGAGCAGCTACAAGCATGACTGAAACCTCCTGGATTTTAAAATTTGAACCAAATAATATCATATAATAAAGTAAATCAGATATAAATAGGTTCACAATATATCCAAAACTGTGAAATGAAATCAAATACCCAGCAGCAGTTTTGTAGGAGACTTGTGGTACTTGTTTCTTCACACCATTGATGAGAACAGCTACAGGAAGTACTGAAAGTTTATGAATTTGAAATAATAAACCAAGAAATATCATATAATATCCAAATAATATCATATAATATCCTATAAGTTTCATATCAGATCCAAAGAAATGGTCAACCAAGACGGTGGATGCACAGCTTTCTTCTTCTTCAAAATTCTGAATTTTGGTGCATGAAATCCTGCAGAAATTTGCTGGAAGATCTAGATCAAGGGAAGTGAATGGATCACTCTGGTAATATGATATTTATTTCAAAATATCCAATTTATTACATATTTTCAAACCAGAAGCAACATTAGAGAGAGAAAAATCAAATTCCTCTTCACTTTTGGAAGCAATTACTGGCAAATTCTGCACAGAATTGAAAGGAAAATCATTGGTGAATGTTTGCATGGAAGTGCAGAAATATTTGTCTTGAATATCAGAGATTCGAATGTACTCTTCTATTTTATCCTTATGAGGATATGAGATATCAGAGATCTCATAAAATTCCGAAGCATCAGGAGAAGGAGTCACTGCAAGGAGATTGTCTTCAATTCGAATTGACTGTGTAGAAGCTTCTGCTTATTCTTCATCTTGAACAAATACATCACAAAGAGTGGAGGATGGGATTTTTGGATCAAGGATGCTTATGGTGCTGGATTTTCTCTCCAAAGTGAAATTATGATCCTCATTAATCATTCCAAAGGTTCTATCCAATATTGTCCAGGGTTCCTTTGGGTCTTCAATAAATCTACTGAGGTAGCGCAAGTTAAGAGAAAGACCCGGTGCTATTTTTCAAAAAGCTGCATCACATTCATTCAGCCAGTCATTATCACTAAAAAACTCTTCATCGAGTCCAATAGAAACCCCATAGAGACCTTGTCTCATCAGAGATGCAACCACCTTCTTCTTCCATTCTGAATAATTTGTGAATAGGGTGAGAGGAGGATATGATCAACCCATTTCGAAGTTGTACCTGGAAAAACACAAAAGGGGCATCATAAGGTTGACATCCTGCACATTTTAGGTTTTCATCACACCAAGCATAGTTGATCAAGCCTGATCAACAATTCCTTAACTTGGGGTATTAAATGGTAAACCATCTGCTTCTGGTGCAGACCTCGAAGGAGCAATTTTGCTAAAAAATGATCCAGTAAGAGATCTGAGGAGGAGAAGTTCCTTGTCCATCGATGCTCTGATACCATATTAAATTGAGCACATATATCTATAGACAAACACACAATTCACAACATAGATCACACAATTTAGTCAGTTATTGAAGAATGAAACAATGCAAAAATGGCTTGCAACTGTGAATGCTTTTCATTAATCAAAGAGTAATTAGATAATAATTATAATGAAGTAAAAGGGCTTAAATAGCCACATACAATTTGATTCCACATGAGAAAATTTGAATTGATTAGACTCTACTTGACTTTAGTTAACTAAGACCTTGTTTAAATCACTACCGGAGGACTCAATAGTTAACTGACCTTGTCTAAACCATTACCAGAGTTCAACAAAGTTCTAAAACACAACTCAAGTGTCTACTTCAGTGTTGACTAAGGCTAAATGACTATGGTAAGTGAGAAATATTCCTCTCCTTCATGTAGCCATGCAAACCTAGTGCTAACTGAATGTAATTGATTCCTAACTCAGCTTAATTAGTCACTAGCTGAACTCAACTGATGAAGGTTGGCATCAGCACTCCAAGTGGCTCCTAAATTGTAGGAATTGATCTAGGAGGATCCTAAACTGATGCACACAAGTGAAATCAGTGGTAGTAGGCCTCA
The DNA here is from genome assembly GCA_001517045.1 of Pseudotsuga menziesii. Lineage (NCBI taxonomy): Eukaryota > Viridiplantae > Streptophyta > Pinopsida > Pinales > Pinaceae > Pseudotsuga > Pseudotsuga menziesii. The sequence continues at coordinate 297,715 of LPNX010158256.1, read as the reverse complement.
TTTAGTGTTCCCCACACTTTAGTAACTGGAACATGTGTCCCAATTAGGCCAAGTGGACCCAACAGTGCTAGTGACTAAAAATAGATTGGATGGACACCTGATTTAGACATATGACCAAATTGGACAAGGGAGGATTAATAATCCTAACACCCCCCTTGAATTATAACCTGGAAAATCTATGGGATTTGGTAACTAATACCATAGGTCACCCATTATATCAAGTAAAGTAAAGTAACTTCTCAATACAAGGAGCTGGGGAAAAAACCACATGGGAAAAAATCCCCCCCTCTAATTAAGTAGGTAGAATGAAGATCAATCTGGTTCTTCTATGCATAGGTATCCTAGGGCTTGGCATGTGAACCTCTCCATAATTATTTCTGGAGTAATATTCCTCTTTGGAAGAAGAATGATATGCCCAACTAAATCAGAAATATAGACAGCTGCCAGATGAAGACTAGACCCATGTAGAGCAACTGAAGTCAACTAATAAGTGAGAAAAGGTTCTTGAGGATTCATAACATGTGAGGAACACTCAATAAAATGATATTTTGCAGCCATGAATAGAAAACCATGAGTGTTTAAATCATCCCCAAGTGTTAGGAGCAGGTGTTCAAGTGGATGCAGAATGTCTTCCTCTTTACTAGTTCTGTGAGGAGATGAGCATGTGATCAATGGTAGAGAAGCAATGGGACTGTGTAGAGATAATTATTGAGCTCCATAGTATGATATAGATTCAAAAATATATAATTATACGCAAAATAAAATATCAGCAAACTCATAAGAGGAAACTAAAACCAAATCCCCAGCAACAGTTTTGAAGAGAAAGTGGTACTTGATTTTTCACACCGGAATTGGTGAGAGAAGCTACAAGCATGGCTGAAAGCCATTGTATTTTAAAATTTGAATGAAATAATATCAAATCATAAATTCAATTATATATAAATAGGTTCACAACATATCCAAACCTGTGAAATGAAATCAAATCCCCAGCAGCAGTTTTGTAGGAGACTTACGGTACTTGTTTCTTCACACCGTTGAGGAGAACAGCTACAAGCAGTACTGAAATTTTATGAATTTTAAATATTAAAACAAGAAATATCAGATCATATCCAAATAATATCATATCAGATCCAAATAAATGGTCAACCGAGACGGTGGATGCACAGCTTTCTTCTTCTTCAAAATTCTGAATTTTGGTTAATTCAATCCTGCAGAAATTTGTTGGAAGAACTAGATCAAGGGAGGTGAATGGATCACTCCAGGAATATGATATTTCTTCCAAAATATCCAAGGTATTACATATTTTCACACCATAAGCAACATTAGAGAGAGAAAAATCAAATTCCTCTTCACTTTTGGAAGCAATTACTGGCAAATTTTGCACAAAATTGAAAGGAAAATCATCGGTGAATGTTTGCATGGAAGTGCAGTAGTATTTTTCTTAAATATCATAGATGTGAATGTATTCTTATATTTCAGCCATATGAGGATAATATATATCAGATATCTCATAAACTTCCAGAGCATCAGGAAAAGGAGTCACTACAAGGAGATTGTCTTCAATTCGAATTGACTGTGTAGAAGCTTCTCCTGCTTCTTCATTTTGAACAAATACATTAGAGAGTGTGGAGGCCATAATTTTTGGATCAATGATTCTTATGGTGCTGTATTTTTTCTCTAAAGTGCTATGATGATCCTCATCAATCATTCCAAAGGTTCTGTCCAATCTTGTCCAGAGTTCCTTTGGGTCTTCCATAGATCTACTGAGGTAGCACAAGCTAGGAAAAAAACCCAGTGCTATTGTTCCAAAAGCTACATCACATTCATTCAACCAGTCAATATCACTAAAAAAACTCTTCATCGAGTCCAATAGACACCCCATAGAGACCTTGTCTCATCAGAGATGCAACCATCTTCTTCTTCCATTCTGAATAATTTGTCAATAGGGTGAGAAGAGGAACTGATGAATCCATTTCGAAGTTGTACCTGGAAAAACACAAAAGGGGCACCGTAAGATTGACATCCTACAAATTTCAGGTTTTCATCACACCCAACATAGTTGATCAATATTGATCAACAATTCCTTAACATGGGGTATTAAGTGGTAAACCTTCTACTTCTGGTGCAGAGCTAAAAGGAGTGATTCTGCTAAAAAATGATCCAGTAGGAGATCTGAGGAGGCGAAGTGCCATGTCCACTGAGGCTCTCATACAATATTAAATTAAGCACATAGATATATGGATAGACACACAATTCAAAAGATAGATCACATAATTTACCCAGTTATTGAAGAATGAAACAATGCAAAAATGGCTTGCAACTGTGAATCCTTTTCATTAATCAAAGAGTAATTAGATAATAACTACAATGAAGTACAATGGCTTAAATAGCCACATGCAATTCGAATCCACATGAGAAAATTTGAATTTATTAGAGTCTACTTGACTGTAGGTAACTAAGACCTTGTTTAAATCTCTATCGGAGGACTCAATAGTTAACTGACCTTGTCTAAACCATTACCAGAGTTCAACAAAGTTCTAAAACACAACTCAAGTGTCTACTTCAGTGTTGACTAAGGCCAATTGACCATGGTATGTGAGAAATTCACCTCTCCTGCATGCATTGATGCAAACCCAGTGCTAACTAAATTTAGAGGACTAGAACTGAATGTAATTGATGCCTAACTTAGCTTGACTAGTCACTAACTGAACTAAACTGATGAAGGTTGGTATCAGCACTCCCAGTGGCTCCTAAATTGTATGAATTGATCTAGGAGGATCCTAAACTGACTAATGCAAGTTCAATTAGTTGTAGTAGGCCTAAATTAGTGTTCCCCACACTTTAGTAACTGGAACATGTGTCGCAATTAGGCCAAGTGGACCCAATGGTGCTAGTGACTAAAAATAGACTGGATGGGCTCCTGATTTAGACATATGACCAAATCGGACAAGGGAGGATTAATAATCCTAACACCCCCCCTAAATGATAACTTGGAAAATATATGGGCCTTGGTAACTAAGACCATAAGTCACCCATTGCATCAAGTAAATTAAAGTAACTACTCAATACAAGGAGCCGGGGAAAAAACCAAATGGGAAAAAATTCCCCCTCTAATTAAGCAGGTAGAATCAGGATCAATCTGGTTCTTCTTTGCACAGGTATCCTGGGGCCTGGCATGTGAAACTCTCCACCATTATGTCTGGAGTAATATTCCTCTTTGGAAGAATAATTATATGCTCAACTAAATCAGAAATATAGAGAGCTGTTGGATGAAGACTAGACCCATGTAGAGCAACTAAAGTCAACTATTAAGTGAGAAAAGTTTCTTGAGGATTCATAACATGTGAGGAACACTCAAGAAAATTATATATTGCACCCATGAATATAAAACCATCAGTGTTAATATCATCCCCAATTTTTAGGAGCAGGTGTTCAGGCAGATGCAGAATGTCTTCCTCTTTACTAGTTCTATGAGGAGATGAGCATGTGATCAATGGTAGAGAAGAAATGGGAATGTGGAGAGTGAATGCTTGAGCTCCATATTATGATATATATTATAAAATATATAATGATACACACAATAAAATATCAGCAACCTCATAAGAGGAAACTAAAACCAAATCCCCAGCAGCAGTTTTGAAAAGAAAGTGCAGAACTTGATTTTTCACACCGAAATTGGTGGGAACAGCTACAAGCATGAGTAAAACCTCTTGGATTTTAAAATTTGAACCAAATAATATCATATCATAAATTAAATCAGGTATAAATAGGTTCACAATAGATCCAAAACTATGAAATTGAATCAAATCCCCAACAACAAATTTTTAGGAGACTTGCAGTACTTGTTTCTTCACACTGTTGATGAGAACAACTACAAGCAGTAGTGAAAGTTTATGAATTTGAAATATTAAACCAAAAATTATCAGATAAGATCCAAATAATATCATATCAGATCCAATAAGGTTCATATCAGATCTAAAAAAATGGTCAACCGAGATGGTGGATGCAGAACTTTCTTCTTCTTCAAAATTCTGAATTTTGGTGCATGCAATCATGCAGAAATTTAGTGGAAGGTCTAGATCAAGGGGAGAGAATGGATCACTATGGTAATATGATATTTATTCCAAAATATCCAATTTATTACATATTTTCACACCAGAAGAAACATTAGAGAGAGAAAAATCAAATTCCTCTTCACTTTCGGAAGCAATTACTGGTAAATTTTGCACAGAATTGAAAGGAAAATCACTAGTGAATGTTTGCATGGAAATGCAACAGTATTTTTCTTCAATATCAGAGATTCAAATGTCTTCTTCTATTTCATCCATATGAGGATATGAGATATCAGAGAGCTCCTAAACTTTCGGAACATTAGGAGAAGGAGTCACTGCAAGGAGATTGTCTTCAATTCAAATTGACTGTGTAGAAGCTTCTGCTTCTTCTTCATCTTGAACAAATATATCAGAAAGAGTGGAGGGCATGATTTTTGGATCAACGATGCTTATGGTGCTGGATGTTCTCTCCAAAGTTCTATTATGATCCTCATCAATCATTCCAAATGTTTTGTCTAATCTTGTCCAGAGTTCCTTTGGGTCTTCAATAGATCTACTGAGGTAGCGCAAGCTAGGAGTAAGACCGAGTGCTATTGATCAAAAAGCTGCATCACATTCATTTATCCAGTAATTCTCACTAAAACACTCTTCATCAAGTCCAATATACGCCCCATAGAGACCTCGTCTCATCAGAGATGCAACCATCTACTTCTTCCATTCTCAATAATTTGTGAATAGGGTGAGAAGAGGAACTGATGAATCCATTTCGAAGGTGCACCTGGAAAAACATAAAAGGGGAACCGTAAGGTTGACATACTACACATTTTAGGTTTTCATCACACCCAGCATAGTTGACCAAGCTTTATCAACAATTCCTTAACTTGGGGTATTAAGTGGTAAACCTTCTGCTTTTGGTGCAGAGCTGGAAGGAGCAATTTTGCTCAAAAATGATCCAGTAGGAGACCTGAGGAGGAGAAGTTCCTTGTCCCCTGAGGCTCTGATACCATATTAAATTGAGCACATAGATCTGTGGACAAACACACAATTCAAAAGATAGATCACATAATTTACTCAGTTACTAAAGAATGAAATAGTGCAAAAATGGATTGCAACTATGAATGCTTTTCATTAATCAAAGAGTAATTAGATAATAATTACAATGAAGTACAATGGCTTAAATAGCCACATGCAATTCAAATCCACATGAGGAAATTTGAATTGATTAGACTCTACTTGATTGTAGGTAACTAAGACCTTGTTTAAATAATTGTCGAAGGACTCAATAGTTAACTGACCTTGTATAAACCATTACCAGAGTTCAACAAAGTTCTAAAACACAACTCAAGTGTCTACTTCAGTGTTGACTGAGGCTAAATGATTGTGGTAGGTGAGAACTGAGTCTCTCCTACATGCAGCCATGCAAACCTAGCACTAACTGAATGTAGAGGACTATAACTGAATGTCATTGACTCCTAACTCAGCTTGACTAGTCACTAACTGAACTCAACTGTTGAACTTTGGTATCAGCACTCCCATTGGCTCCTAAATTGTATGAATTGATCTAGGAGGCTCCTAAACTGATGCATGCAAGTGAAATCAATGGAAGTAGGCCTCAATTAGTGTTCCCCACACTTTAGGAACTGGAACATGTGTCCCAATTAGGCCAAGTGGACCTAATGGTGTTAGTGACTAAAAATAGACTGGATGGACTCTTGATTTACACATATGACCAAATTGGACAATGGAGGATTAATAATCCTAACACCCCCCATGATTGCTAACTTGGAAAATCTATGGACCCCAGTAACTAAGACCATAGGTCACCCATTACATCAAGTAAAGTAAAGTAATTACTCAATACAAGGAGCTGGGGAAAAAACCACATGGGAAAAAGTCCCCCCCCTCTAATTAAGCAGGTAGAATCAAGATCAATCTAGTTATTCTATGCATAGGTATCTGGGGGCCTAGCATGTGAACCTCTCCATCATTATGTCTGGCGTAATATTCCTCTTTGGAATAATAATGATATGCTCAACTAAATCAGAAATATAGACAGATGTCGGATGAAGATTGGACCCATGTAGAGCAACTGAAGTCAACTAATAAGAGAGAAAAGGTTCTTGAGGATTCAAAACATGTGAGGAAAACTCAATAAAATGATATATTGCAGCCTCAAGTAGAAAAAAATGAGTGGTAAAATCATCCCCAAGTCTTAGGAGCAGGTGTTCAGGAAGATGCAAAATTTCTTCCTCTTTACTAGTTCTGTGAGGAGATGAGCATGTGATCAATGGTAGAGAACCAATGGGACTATGGAGAGTGAATGATTGACCTCCATAGTCTGATATATATTCAAAAATATATAATTATACACACAATAAAATATCAGTAACCTCATAATAGGAAACTAAAACCAAATCCCCAGCAACAGTTTTGAAGAGAAAGTGCGGTACTTAATTTTTCACACCGGAATTCGTGAGAGGAGCTACAAGAATGATTGAAAGCTCTTCGATTTTAAAATTTCAAACAAATAATATCAGATCATAAAGTAAATCAGATACAAATATGTTCACAACAGATCCAAAACTATCAAATGAAATCAAATCCCTAGCAACAATTTTGTAGGAGACTTGCGGTACTTGTTTCTTCACACCGTTGATGAGAACAGCTACAAGTAGTACTGGAAGTTTATGAATTTGAGATATTAAACCAAGAAATATCATATCAGATCCAAATATTATCATATCAGATCCAATAAGATTCATCTCATACCCAAAGAAATGGTCAACCGAGACGGTGGATGCACAACTTTCTTCTTCTTCAAAATTTTGAATTTTGGTGCATGCAATCCTGCAGAAATTTGCTCAAAGATCTAGATCAAGGGGATCGAATAGATCACTTTGGTAATATGATATTTATTTCAAAATATCCAATTTATTACATATTTTCACACCAGAAGCAACATTAGAGAGAGAAAAATCAAATTCCTCTTCACTTTTGGAAGCAATTACTGGCAAATTTTGCACAGAATTGAAAGGAAAATCACCAGTGAATGTTTGCATGGAAGTGTAGCAGTATTTTTATTCAATATCAAATATTTCAATGTCTTCTTCTGTTTCATCCATATGAGGAGATGAGATATCAGAGATCTCATAAAATTCCGGAGCATCAAGAGAAGTAGTCACTACAAGGAGATTGTCTTCAATTCGAATTGACTGTGTAGAAGCTTCTACTTCTTCATCTTGAACAAATACATCAGAGAGAGTAGAGGGCACAATTTTTGGATCAAGGATGATTATGGTGTTGGAATTTCTCTCCAAAGTGGTATTATGATCCTCAGTAATCATTCCAAAGGTTCTATCCAATCTTGTCCAGAGTTCCTTTGGGTTTTCAATAGATCTACTGAGGTGGCGCAAGCTAGGAGAAAGACCTAGTGCTATTGTTCCAAAAGTTGCATCACATTCATTCAGCCAGTCATTCTCACTAAAACAATCTTCATTGAGTCCAATAGACACCCCATAGAGACCTCGTCTCATCAGATATGCAACCATCTTCTTCTTCCATTCTGAATAATTTGCAAATAGGGTGAGAAGAGGAACTGATGAATCCATTTTGAAGTTGTACCTGGAAAAACACAAAAGGGGCACCGTAAAGTTGACATCCTACACATTTCAGGTTTTCATCACACCCAGCATAGTTGATCAATCTTGATCAACAATTCCTTAACTTGGGGTATTAAATGGTAAACCTTCTGCTTCTGGTGCAGAGCTGGAAGGAGCAATTTTGCTAAAAAATGATCGAGTAGGATATCTGAGGAGGAGAAGTGCCATCTCTGCCGAGGCTCTGATACCATATTAAATTGAGAACATAGATTTGTGGACCAACACATAATTCAAAAGATATATCACATAATTTACTCAGTTATTGAAGAATGAAACAATACAAAAATGGCTTGCAACTGTGAATGCTTTTCATTAATCAAAGAATAATTAGATAATAATTACATTGAAGTACAATGGATTAATTAGCCACATGCAATTCAAATCCACATGAGGAAATTTTAATTGATTAGACTCTACTTGATTTTAGGTAACTAATACCTTTTTTAAATCACTATCGAAAGACTCAATAGTTAACTGACCTTGTCTAAACCATTACCAGAGTTCAACGAAGTTCTAAAACACAACTCAAGTGTCTACTTCAGTGTTGACTGAGGCTAACTAACTATGGTAGGTGAGAAATGTGCCTCTTCTGCATGTATCCATCCAAACCTAGCGCTATCTGAATGTAGAGAACTAGAACTGAATGAAATTGACTACTAACTCAGCTTGACTAGTCACTAACGGAACTCAACTGATGAAGGTTGGTATCAGCACTCCCAGTGGCTCCTAAATTATAGGAATTGATCTAGGAGGCTCCTAAACTGATGCATTCAAGTGCAATTAGTGGCAGTAGGCCTCAATTAGTGTTCCCCGGACTTTAGTAACTGGAACATGTGTCTCAATTAGGCCAAGTGGACCCAATGGTGCTAGTGACTAAAAAGAGATTGGATGGACTCCTGATTTACACATATGACCAAATTGGACAAGGGAGGATTAATAATCCTAACACTCCCCATGAATGCTAACTTGGAAAATATGTGGGCCATGGTAACTATGACCATAGGTCACCCATTACATCAAGTAAAGTAAAGGAATTGCTTAATAGAAGGAGCTAGGGAAAAAAACCACATGGGAAAAAATCCCCCCCTCTAATTAAGCAGGTAGAATCAGGATCAATGTGGTTCTTTTGTGCACGGGTATCTTGGGGACTGGCATGTGAATCTCTCCATCATTATTTCTGGATTAATATTCCTTTTTGGAAGAAGAATTATATGCTCAACTAAATCAGAAATATAGACAGCTGCCGGATGAAGATTGGACCCATGCAGAGCAACTGAAGTCAACTAATAAGTGAAAAAAAGTTCTTGAGGATTCAGAACATGTGAGGAACACTCAATAAAATTATATGTTGAATCCTTGAGTATAAAACCACGAGTAGTAATATCAGCCCCAATTTTTAGGAGTAGGTATTCAGGTGGATGCAGTCATCCTCTTTACTAGTTCTGTGAGGACATGAGCATGTGATCAATGGTAGAGAAGCAATGGGACTGTGGAGAGAGAATGATTGAGCTCCATAGTCTAATATATATTCAAAAATATATAATTATACACACAATAAAATATCAGCAACCTCATAAGAGGAAACTAAAACCAAATCCCCAGCAACAGTTTTGAAGAGAAAGTGCGGTACTTGATTTTTCACACCGGAATTGGTGAGAGCAGCTACAAGCATGACTGAAAGATCTTGGATTTTAAAATTTCAACCAAATAATATAAGATAATAAATTAAATTATATATAAATAGGTTCATGATAGATCCAAAACTATGAAATCAAATCAAATCCCCAGCAGCAATTTTGTAGGAGACTTGCGGTACGTGTTTGTTCACACCGTTGATGAGAACAGCTACAAGCAATACTGAAAGTTTATGAATTTGAAATATTATACCAAGAAATATCAGATCAGATCCAAATAATATCATATCATATCCAGTAAGGTTCATATCAGATCCAAAGAAATGGTCAACCGAGATAGTGGATGCACAGCTTTCTTCTTCTTAAAAATTCTGAATTCTGGTGCATGCAATCCTGCAGAAATTTGTTGGAAGATATAGATCAAGGGGAGTGAATAGATCACTCTGTTAATATGATATTTCTTCTAAAATATCCAATTTATTACATATTTTCACACCAGAAGCAAAATTAGAGAGAGAAAAATCAAATTCCTCTTCACTTTTGGAAGTAATTACTGGCAAATTTTGCACAGAATTGAAAGGAAAATCACCAGTGAATGTTTGCATGGAAGTGCAGCAGTATTTTTATTCAATATCAGAGATTTAAATGTATTCTTCTATTTCATCCATATGAGGAGATGAGATATCAGAGATCTCATAAACTTCCAAAGCATCAGTAGAAGGAATCACTACAAGGAGATTGTCTTCAATTCGAATTGAGTGTGTAGAAGCTTCTGTTTCTTCTTCATCTTGAACAAATACATCAGAGAGAGTGGAAGCCACTATTTCTATATCAAGTATGCTTATGGTACTGGATGTTCTATCCAAAGTTCTATTATGATCCTCATCAATCATTCCAAAGGTTTTTTCCAATCTTGTCCAGAGTTCCTTTGGGTCTTTAATAGATCTATTGAGGTAGCACAAGCTAGGAGAAAGACCCAGTTCTATTGTTCCAAAAGCTGAATCACATTCATGTAGATAGTCATTTTCACTAAAACACTCTTCATTGAGTCCAATAGACATCCCATAGAGATCCCGTCTCATCAGAGATGCAACCATAGTCTTCTTCCATTCTGAATAATTTTTCAATAGGGTGAGAAGAGGAACTAATGAAACCATTTTGAAGTTGTACCTAGAAAAACACAAAAGGAGCACCATAAGGTTAACATCCTCCACATTTCAGGTTTTCATCACACCCAACATATTTTATCAATATTGATCAACAATTCCTTAACTTGGGGTATTAAGTGGTAAACCTTCTGTTTTTGGTGCAGAGTTGGAAGGAGCAATTTTGCTCAAAAACGAACCAGTAGGAGATATGAGGAGGAGAAGTGCCTTGTCTGTTGAGGCTTTGATACCATATTAAATTGAGCACATAGATCTGTAGAAAAACACACAATTCACAAGATAGATCGCACAATTTACTTTGTTATTGAAGAATGAAACAGTGCAAAAATGGCTTGCAACTGTGAATGCTTTTCATTAATCAAAGAGTAATTAGATAATAATTACAATGAAGTACAATGGCTTAATTAGCCACATGCAATTCGAATCCACATGAGGAAATTTAAATTGATTAGACTCTACTTGACTATAGGTAACTAAGACCTTGTTTAAATCACTGTCAGAGGACTCAATAGTTAACTGACCTTGTCGAAACCATTACCAGAGTTCAACAAAGTTATAAAACACAACTCAAGTGTCTACTTCATTGTTGATGGAGGCTAACTGACTATGGTAGGTGAGAAATGTGCCTCTCCTGCATTCAGCCATGCAAACCTAGCACTAATTGAATGTAGAGGACTAGAACTGAATGTAATTGACTCCTAACTCAGCTTGACTAGTAACTAATTGAACTCAACTGAGGAAGGTTGGTATCAGTACTCCCAGTGGCTCCTAAATTGTAGGAATTGATCTAGGAGGATCCTAAACTGATGCATGAAAGTGAAATCAATGGTAGTAGGACTCAATTAATATTCCCCACACTTTAGTAACTGGAACATGTGTCCCAATTAGGCCAAGTGGACCCAATGGTGCTAGTGACTAAAAATAGAATGGATGGACTCCTGATTTAGACGTATGACCAAATTGAACAAGGGAGGATTAGTAATCCTAACAAACCCCCTGAATGCTCACTTGGAAAATATATCGGCCTTGGTAACTAATACCATAGGTCACCCACTACATCAAGTAAATTAAAGTAACTTCTCAATAGAAGGAGCTGGGGAAAAAACCACATCGGAACCCCCCCCCCCCCTTAATTAAGCAGATAGAATCAAGATCAATCTAGTTCTTCTATACACAGGTATCTTGGGGCTTGGCATGTGAACCTTTCAATAATTATGTCTATATTAATCTTCCTCTTTGGAAGAATAATGATATGCTCAACTAAATCAGAAATATAGACAGCTGCCAATTGAAGATTGGACCTATGTAGAGCAATTGAAGTCAACTAATAAGTGAGAAAAGGTTCTTGAGGATTAAGAACATGTGAGGAAAACTAAATAAAATGATATGTTTTAGCCATGAATATAAAACCATGAGAGGTAAAATCAGCCTCAAGTGTTAGGAGCAGGTGTTCAAGCGGATGCAGAATGTCTTCCTCTTTACTAGTTCTCTGAGGAGATGAGCATGTGATCAATGGTAGAGAAGCAATGGGACTATGGAGAGAGAATTATTGAGCTCCATAGTCTGATATAGCTTCAAAAATATATAATTATACAAAAAATAAAATATCAGCAACCACATAAGAGGAAATTAAAACAAAATCCCCAGCAGCTGTGTCGAAGAGAAACGGTACTTCATTCTTCACACCAGAATTGGTGACAGTAGATACAAGCATGATTGAAAGCTCTTGGATTTTAAAATTTGAACCAAATAATATCATATCATAAATTAAATTAGATATAAATTGGTTCACAACATATCCAAAACTGTGAAATGAAATCAAATCCCCAGCAACAGTTTTGTAGGAGACTTGCGGTACTTGTTTCTTCACACCGTTGATGAGAACAGCTAGAAGTAGTACTGAAAGTTTATGAATTTGAAATATTAAAACAAGAAATATCATATTATATCCAAATAATATCATATAATATCCAATAAGGTTCATATCATATCCAAATAAATGGTCAACCGAGACGGTGGATGCACAACTTTCTTGTTCTTCAAAATTCTGAATTTTGGTGCATGCAATCTTGCAGCAATTTGCTGGAAGATCTAGATCAAGGGGAGTGAACATATCACTCTGGTAATCTAATATTTATTCCAAAATATCTAAGGTATTACATATTTTCACACCAGCAGCAACATTAGAGAGAGAGAAATCAAATTCCTCTTCACTTTTGGATGCAATTACTGGCAAATTTTGCACATAATTGAAAGGAAAATCACCGGTGAATGTTTACATGGAAGTGCAACAGTATTTTTATTCAATATAAGAGATTTGAATGTCTTATTCTGTTTCATCCATATGATGAGATGAGATATCAGATATGTCATAAACTTCTAGAGCATCAAGAGAAAGAGTCACTGCAAGGAGATTGTCTTCAATTCAAATTGACTGTGTAGAAGCTTCTGCTTCTTCTTCATCTTGAACAAATACATCAGAGAGAGTTGAGGCCTATATTTTTAGATCAAGGATGCTTATGGTTCTGGATGTTTTGTCCAAATTTCTATTATGATCCTCATTAATCATTCCAATTGTTTTGTCCAATCTTTTCCAGAGCTCCTTTGGGTCTTGAATAGATCTACTGAGGTAGCGCAAGCTAGGAGAAAGACCCAATGCTATTGTTCCAAAATCCACATAACATTCATTCAACTAGTGATTCTAACTAAAACAATCTTCATCATGTCCAATAGACATCCCATAGATACCTTGTCTCATCAGAGATGAAACCATCTTCTTCTTCGATTCTGAATAATTTGTGAATAGGGTGAGAAGAGGAACTGATGAATCCATTTCAAAGTTGTACCTGGAAAAACACAAAAGGGGCACCATAAGGTTGAAATCCTGCACATTTCATGTTTTCATCACACCCATCATATTTGATCAAGATTGATCAACAATCCCTTAACTTGGGGTATTAAGTGGTAAACCTTATGCTTCTGGTGCATAGATGGAAGGAGCAATTTTGCTAAAAAATGATCCAGTAGGAGATCTGAGGAGGAGAAGTGCCTTGTTTGCTGAGGATTTGATACCATATTAAATTGAGCACATATATCTATGGAAAAACTCACAATTCACAAGATAGATCACACAATTTACTTAGTTATTGAAGAATGAAACAGTGCAAAAATGGCTTGCAACTGTGAATTCTTTTCATTAATCAAAGAGTAATTAGATAATAACGACAATGAAGTACAATGGCTTAAATAGCCACATGCAATTCGAATCCACATGAGTAAATTCAAATTGATTAGACTCAACTTCACTGTAGGTAACTAAGACCTTGTCTAAATCACTGTTGGAGGACTCAATAGTTAACTGACTTGGTTTAAACCATTACCGAAGTTCAACGGAGTTCTAAAACACAACTCAAGTGTCTACTTCAGTGTTGAATGAGACTAACTAACTATGGTAGGTGAGAAATGTGCCTCTCCTACATATAGCCATGGAAACCTAGCGCTAACTGAATGTAGAGGACTAGAACTGAATGTAACTGACTCCTAACTTAGCTTGACTAGTCACTAATTGAATTCAACTGATGAAGGTTGGTATCGGCAATCTCAGTGGCTCCTAAATTGTAGGAATTGATATAGGATGCTCCTAAACTGATGCATGCAAGTGCAATCAATGGCAGTAGGCCTCAATTAGAGTAGGCATCAATTAGTGTTCCCCACACTTTAGTAACTGGAACATGTGCCCCAATTAGGCCAAGTGGACCCTATGGTGCTAGTAACTAAAAATAGACTGGATGGACTCTCGATTTAGACATGACTCCTGATTTAGACATATGACCGAATTGGACAAGGGAGGATTAATAATACTAACAAGAGTAGTGTAGTAGAAAGCATGGTGGCTCCTCTATGATGTTTTATTGGAATATTAAGAAACTCAAAGTTTGGTAACTCACTACCAACTTCAAATAATTATACAAAAGCAAAAAGGGGTGAATGTTTAGAAAAGGTTTCCAAAATATGGAGGTAAAGATTATTTGCAAAAATTTGGTTTTTATGGATTTGATTAATTATTTTTGTTTTAGTGGTGATGTTAGAAGATATATCAATATGCACAATCCACTTATATTTACTTTTGGGAACAAAAAATTTTAGTACATGAGTTCCACTACTAAAATTGCAGATAAAGAAAATTAATGAGCAGAACCATAACAAAGCACTTGGTGCAAAGGAAGGAGTACCAAATGAGGATGCCACTTGGGAATATGAAAAATATTGCAACATACAAAATTGGAATTTCTTGAGGACAAGCAATATTGAGTGGGGAGGATTTTTCATGTCTCCAATTAAATAAATTCCAAATAAGACTATTTGCAAATAATGTTTCACCAACCTACTAGTCCCTAGGTTGAGATGGAGATATAAATTTTGTAATAAGGGGATATGGGACCCAAAAGGACATTATCTTACCATATTCACATTTAAATGGGTCACATAAATTATAAATTCTAATAAAATAATGTGGCATGGGTTCATGAAGACACTAGGAATCTTCTGAAGACTTTGGGTGACTAGATTCCCCATGCACTTGGAATGATATTCATCCAAATTCAAACACATGGGTAATGTAACATTATTGGATGGTAATGTGGTGTAAAATATAATATAATGTTCCAAGGAAGTTGAATTGGTAAAGGAGGGTAACGCCCATGGAAGATGAAGAGACTAGAAGACAAGGTGTGCCACTTGGAAGGAGATTCTATGCACTCTATGACAACAAATGATGGAAGATTCTATGACAAGTATGATAAATTCAGACCTGATTGCTGAAATATGAAAAATATGACATTTCAGGGATAACAATAGCCACCAAGGGGTCGGGTTTGGGAGTTAGATGCAGCCATTCGAATTGGGGAAAGAATTGGAGCATGAAAAGGAAGACAAGTGTCATGAGAGTTACTAAACCACTAAGATGAGTTGTAGGAAGCTCATGAAGGGAAATTCAACCTTAGGATGCCTCATGAAGTTAATAAAAGGATTTCATGAGGAATGAGAATGTATTTTTTTTATCAATTTTTAAATTTGTTTAGAGAATCCATTCAGGTATTTCATGGAGCTTTAATGGAGTTTGTATTTGCAGGTGTAAGCTATAGGGAATCTCATGGTTCCTTCTAGTGCAGCACATTCTCTCAACCATTTCCTTCTTGCTAAGAGTTGGCTATTGTACTCTTTGTGAGAGCTTCTCATGGTCCATTTATGATTGTGATAAATTTTATATACTCTTTTATTCATATTTATAAAGTATCAAGTCTAAATACCAAATTTTTGTATGTAAAAATGATTATTAATGAGCAAACAATGACCATTTCCCCACTATATTGATGTATGTCATTGTAATGCTGATGAATTAGAATGTAAGATGTTAATATAATATATTTATGATTAAAGGAATGCCATTTATGATTATTACAAGTTTCATATCCATCACTTAATCATTTGAAGTCATCTTACTCATTTTATTTGCATTTGAAGAAGATTTGGTGCCATTTCCCCAAGGGTCGAACTAGTGATTTTGTAGCTATTTTGGAGAGAGTTATAACAGCCTTTATAAACTGAATAATGATGCACATGAGACCTTAATAATTTTCCTTAAAAATCCTCTTCCTCTATTCATAAATTCGAGTGGGTTTGGGAGTATTTGGGAATCCATTTTCAGCATTTATTGTGGGAGAATTGGAACCCCAATTTGCTAGTGAAAACTCCTACCTTGGCTAGAATATTAAAAATTTTTGAAGAAGTATTTGGAGGGTAATAAATCATCCCTAAACATCATATTCAATTATTAATATCATTCATATACATTATTATAATATTTTGGAGCATTTGGACAAATTTGGAGACCTAGACATCAAAACTAGTCAAAGGTCGAAATAGGGGAAAAAGTGAAAAATTGATCATTGAATACAATTTCTTAAAAAAAGACATTAAAATTAGATTTTTTTCTAGCACAAGCACATGGGAAATTCCTACAACAATGTTTCACAGTGAAGGAAAGATAACATGTGTTATCTTTCCTTCTAGCAAAAGAATAAGGACGTTTCTAACAACAACATTGCATGTTGAATCAAAGCTAACGTGTGTTAACTTTCCCACTGGTACAACCACATTCCCATCAAATACATGGTAGCATGAAGTAAATATAACCCATATTATCCTTCCTTCTAGCATAATCATTATAGCATTTATTACAACAACTTTACACAATGAAGCAAAGCTAACACATGTTATCTTTCTTTCTAGCACAATCCCAAGACATTTCTAGGAACAACATATCATGGTGTCTGAAAGCTAATGCATGTTGGATTTAGAACTAGTAAAATCCACATTGCCATAAAATACATTGCACCATGAAGAAAATCTAACGCATGTTATCTTTCCTTCTAGCACAAGAACAAGCCTCATTTCTTACAACAACCTTTCATAGTGAAAGAAATTTAACACGTGTTAGATTTCCTTCTAGCACAATCACAAGCGCATTTCTAACAACAAATTTGAATGTGAATGAAAGCTAAATTGTGTTAGCTTCCCTATGGGTACAACTACATTACCATCAAATACATTTCACTATGAAGGAAATCTAATGCACGTTAGTTTTCCTTCTTGCACAAGCACAATGAAATTTCTTCAAACCACGTTGCACAGTAGTGCAAAGCTAACACATGTTAGATTTCTTTCTAGTAGATCTACAAGGTAATTTCTAACAACAACATTGAATGTGAATGAAATATAGCATGTGTTATATTTCCTTTCATTACAACTACATTTCCATCAAATACATTGCACCATAAATGAAATCTAATGCATGTTAGCTTTCCTTCTAGCACAAGCACAACAAAATTTCTTACAAGGATGTTGCACAGTGAAGGAAAGCTAATGCATGTTAGCTTTCCTTCTTGAAAAACCACAAGGGAATTTATAAAAAACAACATTGCATGTGAATGAAAGCTAAATCATGTTATATTTCCTATCGATATAGCTGCATTTTTATAAAATACATTGCACCATGAAGGAAATATAAGGTGTGTTAGCTTTCCTTCTAGCATAAGCACAAGGGATTTTATTACAAACACATTGCACAATAGTGGAAATATAACGCGTGTTAGCTTTATTTATAGCATAACCACAATGGAATTTCTAATAACAACATTTCATGTGAATGAACAGTAACCTGTGTTATATTTTCTATCAATACAACTACATTACCATCAAATATATTGCACCATGAAGGAAATCAAACATATGTTAGCTTTCCTTCTAGTACAAGGAAAATTCATACAACGACGTTGAATAGTGAAGGAAGATAACATGTGTTAGCTTTCCTCCTAACAAAATAATAAGATAATTTCTAACAACAAAATTGCATGTTGAATCAAAGCTAACACATGTTAGCTTTGCCATTGGTACAATATGTTGGAATATAATCCATCAGGATTATACGTTAGTGTAAATAATAGGAAGATGAAAAGACTCTCGGATGTGTGATCCCAAGAGTCATTGTAAATGTATAAATAAATGCTTTGGCTATGAAATAAATTGAATTCGGGAGTTATTTACCCAACAGTGGTATCAGAGCACCACCTGCCATAACTCCTGATGTTAAGTTTCAGTCATGGTAGCCTGTATGCTTGCCAGTGCATTGCCAGACCTACATTCTTCCTTCTACTAATTTATTTTAGGTTGCCTGCCCCGTTAGTATTTCTCTGTATTTGTCAGTCTACAACCTGGCGTTTCTCCTGCCAACCTGCATACATTCATTGTGTGCGTTACAAGTCCAGGCATGCGTTGTGCATTGAGAGTTGTGCTCAGCTTGTGGTGTGTGGGCGTTCTCCTTTGAAGTGTGTGAGCATCCTCCAGTTCATGAAAATTGCGTGGATACCTACCTTCTCTTTGTGTGGAGGTAGAACGATTTCTTGCCATATTAGATATAACCCTAATTGGATTGCATAATACCTAACCCTAATTCTGCATGGCCGCTTCATTTTTTCCTTTTTAAAATGATCTCATTCTGATATATGTAAAGAGTCTGCGAGTTCCATATTTGATACCATAATAATATTGTGTGCATTTTGGGTTGTACATTCTGATTGTGAGCGACATTCTATGGGTGAACTCCTCGTGATATTATGTGTTGAAGACTGCTGTTTGTTATGCGGTGAGAACCATGGAGTGCTGTGTCCATTAATGAGCTGTGATTGTGGTATATGTTGCATATCCATATGCATTGAGTATATATGCTGCTTATTGAAGAGGCCTGCGTATTGAAGAGGCCTATATTGGAGCTACTGTGAAGACTACGTTGATATCTCCTGTGAATATTGTTGAAGACTGCGTTGAATTGCAGCATGAAGGCACTCTTTTGAAGGTGCTCTTAGTCAGTCACATGGAGGAATATACATTTTGAAGACTGCGTTGACAAGAAGCTGTGATGAGTCTTGATCCTGCAAGTTCGTTGAAGAACGATGATTGGAGTTTGAAGGCTCATTCCTTTTCATTTGCATGAAGGAGAGAATCGATGCTCTCCCCCATCACTAAGATTCTTGTTGGAACGTGTGAAGAATATTGAAAGTGATTTATGAAACTCATGCTCTCATACATTCACATGGAGGTAAACTTTTTTTGTTGGTTGAAATGGACCGTGACTACAATATATATTGTGACTGATATATATTGAATACTCTTGCTATATTGTGACTGATATATATCATACATTGAAGAATCTTATGGAAGATATATGTTGTTTTGTTGGTGTTGATTGCATTGAGACTGCTCATGCAATTGGGAATATTGCCATTGTGCAATTATTCTACTGCTGCAACTAGAAGTACTGCATCAAGCTGCTGGAGTTGGGACATGCCTTGAAGAATAAAGTCTACGTGAAACAATTGCATAGAGTAAACCTGCTCTGAAGATAATCAGAATCCTTTTTGATGACCCAAGATTTTACTCAGTCACATGAAGGTTGAGATTTTGAATCTCGCCTTGGATTTATTCACATCCACGTGAAGATTGTAGTTGAGAACCGGTGTATTCAACTGCGTGGAGCTACGTGGAGCTGCCTGCGTCTTGAGTCCATCCAGACCTGTCATTGTTTTCGTTTGGGTGTGAATGTATAGTTGTGACTGGCGACCAAGTTAGAGACTGCTTGTGTCACCAACTTTGTTGTTGCAATCAAACTGTGAAGTATACTGCTGCAACCTGCACATTCCACTACAACCTGCACTATTCTGCTACAAGACTTTTTTGTAACTGTTGAACAAAGTGTAAATGTATTCTTAAAATCTCATAAGAAATATAGATATTGAAATGATATAGAGTTGCAAAATTAAATATAGAGCAGCTGCAAGATTGTTTTGATAGGGCTGATAGGCTGCAGAATCATATTGTAATTTGTAAAGGAGCAAGAATCTAAACCTGCATCCCATATCTTTTTCAAAGTATCCTATAAGTTGCAAGTTCCAGATTGAAGATGCACAATTTTGCATCTATTGTTGGTGATGTCCTCACTGGCAAGGAAACATATCCAAAATGGTCTAGAAAGATCAAGAAATCAAGCGAGCCTATTGAAGAATCCCTTTACTCTGTTCAGAAAACAAAGAATCGGTCCAAAGACCCTTCCAAGGGAGATTGTAGCAAGAGATGCAGACGAAGAAGAAACTTAAGAGGTAGAGGAGGCAGAAACAACTCTAGCAAAAGATCAGATTTGCAGTGCAAGCATTGTGGAAAGACTGGACACACATCAGTTCAGTGTTGGGCTTTGTGGGACTCCATCAAAGACAGACATAACCAGAAGAAAGATGACAATAAAAACCAAGATGCTAGTAAATATTCTGATTCTGCTCATTGTATTGTTGCACATTGTAATATTGGAATTAATGAAATGACTTCACTTTCATCTTACAAATATTGTTGGCTGCTTGATACTGATGCAACATCACACATGAATTTTAGAAAAGATTGTTTTGAAGAAATTAATGAAACAATAAATGGCATAGTGTACTTTGTAGATAAGTCAAGTCTTAAACCAAAGGGAATGGGCACCATTCGACTGAAGATGCCTGGATTCCTTGATTTCTTATTGAAGAATGTTCTTTATCTTCCAGAGTTGCAGAGAAGCCTGCTGTCCTTGGTGGAGGTTCGACAACAAGGCCATTCCATCCACATGTTTGATGGAATCGTAGAAATAAGAAAGTCCTCTGACAACCAAGTCATCATGACTGGATATGAAGATGGGAAGCTGCTGAAGCTAAAGGGTTCATCTACAAGAGTTCAGAACTATGCCTACCTCTCTCAGCATGGAGAAGGTAATTTGTCATCAAGTTTATTATGGCATGCAAGATTTGGTCATTTGAATTATAACAGTCTTCGTTTGTTGAGAAAGAATGGTGTATTTGGTTTTCCCACCATTCCCAAAGAGAAGAACAAATGTGATGCATGTATATTAGGGAAACACAGTAAGCTGCCATTCCATGAATCTAATTTTAGAGCAAGTAGGAAATTAGAATTAGTGCATTCTGATTTATGTGGCCCAATGCCAACTCCTTCTGCTCATGGGAATAAGCATTTTATGACCTTTGTTGATGACTACTCAAGAATGTGCTGGATTTACTGTTTAAAGACAAAAGCAGAAGCATTTTAAACATTCAAAGACTTTCATGCATTGATAGAAAAACAATAACAATAAAAAATTGGTACACTTCGTACTGATAATGGGAAAGAATACACTTCAAATGCTTTTGAAGATTATCTTCGCCAACATGGAATTGCAAATCAGACTACAGTTCCGTACAATCCTCAACAAAATGGTGTAGCAGAAAGAATGAACAGAACCATAATGAATATGGTTCGAACCATAATGAATATGGTTCGCTCAATGATGTTTTTTGAGAATGTAAAACTAATGTTTTGGGGTGATGCAGTGAAATGTGCAGCCTATTTGAGAAATGGAAGTCCCTCAAATGCTCTTGATAACAAGACTCCACATGAAATGTGGTTTGGCCATCTCCCTTCAGTCAGGCATCTCATAGTTTTTGGTTCCACCTGTTATGCCTTGATTCCAAAGGAGCAAAGAAACAAGCTTGGTGCTCGAAGCAGAAAATGTATTTTCCTGGGGTACGAAGAATACTCCAAGGCATACCGTCTGTATGATGAGGTAAACAAAATTTTTGTTATTTCTAGAGATGTCATTTTTCTTGAAACTAATAAAAATGACCAGTCCATTGAGAGACAGCTTGATCATTTGGAAAAATATCCTCATCCAAAGAAATATTCTGAAAATGAATATGAAATTCCAAACCTTGAAGGGTGGATTCCTATTCTGGATCTACCTTTTGAATTTCCATATGAAGCACCAACTCCCCCCCATGAAGAAGTTCCTGCTACTTCACCTGATCAAGAGATTCAACTGGCTGATGTGATTGAGAGAATTGGAAGACTCTCAATCAATGATGAAGCACCACCAGCTGATCAACCAGGACCATCATGGAAGATTCCTAAATGGGCCACAAAGACACTTGAAAGTGTCCATCCGGATGAAGTTGGAAAGACGGGAACGAGAAGTTCAAAAAGACATGAAGATGGAGGAGAAGCAAATAATTCAGGTGATGACATGGATGTATCATTTGATTGTGAATTTAATTTATCTGCTAACTTTGAACCAACTTCCTTTGAAGAAGCTTCTACTCGAGTTGAGTGGAAATAAGCTATGCAGAATGAGTATGATGCACTCATGAAGAATGGAACTTGGAAGCTGGTTGACCCTCCAGTTGGAACCAAACCAATTGGCTACAAGTGGGTGTACAAGAACAAATACAAATCAGATGGCTCACTTGATAAGCACAAAGTGAGGCTTGCAGCAAAAGGCTATGCACAGAAGGAAGGAATTAGCTATGAAGAAATGTTCTCTCCTACAACAAAATGGGCTACCATCCGTACCTTACTCTCTTTAGCTGCTCAGAATGGGTGGAAAGTTCATCAGATGGATGTGAAGACTGCTTTCTTGAATGGAGACTTGAAAGAGAATGTCTTCATGTCTCAACCAGAAGGATTTGTTGTGAAAGGAAAAGAACAAAAGGTATGCAAGCTTGTCAAATCCTTGTATGGCCTAAAACAAGCGCCTCGTGCATGGTATGAAAAATTAACCGAGCATCTTTTGAAGTTAAATTTCGAACATTTTGATCTTGATGATGCAACACTGTTTATTAAGAAAGTTGGAAGATCTGTTGTGTATCTTGTGGTGTACATAGATGACCTTTTGATGACATGGAACAATGAGAGCTATATAGAATCCATAAAGAAAGATTTGAAAAAGATCTTTGAAATGACAGATATGGGACATCTCCACTATTACTTAGAAATTGAAGTCACTCAACATCCTAAGTAAATATTCCTATCTCAGAAAAAATATGTTGGAGAACTACTAAACAAATTTTGCATGACAGAATGCAACCCTATCTCTACTCCAATGGAACAGAAAATGAAGCTCACATCAAGCGAAGGAAAAGAATTTGAGGATGCGACCAAGTATCGACAACTTGTAGGAAGTCTTATCTACCTTACAACAACTAGACCAGATATTTCTTATGTTGTTGGCATACTTTCAAGGTTCATGCATAAACCTTGTGAAGAACACTGGTCAGCTGCAAAAAGAGTTCTAAGATACTTGAAGGGGACTCAACACGTTGGACTCAAGTACTCTAAAGTGGATGACTTCAAACTTATTGGGTACTCAGACTCATATTTTGATGGCGATAAGGAGACAGTAGTATCAACTTCTGGATACACTATGAGTCTTGAATCAACAACTATCTCATGGAGATCACGCAAATAGTCATTTCCAGTAGATTCAACAACAGAAGCAGAATATGTGGCTGCAGCTGAAGCAACGAAAGAAATAGTATGGCTCAGGAAGATACTTGAAGATTTGCAATAAAAACAAGACAACTCCACTCCATTATTGATCGACAATAATTCTGCAATCAAGCTGGCTAAGAATCCCAGATTCCATGATCGAACCAAACACATAAACACAAAGTATCATTTGATTCAACATCATGTAGAGGCCAAGACAGTACATCTTCGACATTGTTCCACAAATGATCAAGTTGCAAACATCTTCACCAAAGCGCTTGGACAAGAAAAGTTTGAAAGATTCAGAAACATGCTCGGACTTACTAACACCCCTTCAGATTAAGGGGGGGATTGTTGGAATATAATCCGTCAGGATTATACGTTAGTGTAAATAATAGGAAGATGAAAAGACTCTCAGATGTGTGATCCCAAGAGTCATTGTAAATGTATAAATAAATGCTTTGGCTATGAAATAAATTGAATTCGAGAGTTATTTACCCAACACAATCACATTCCCATCAAATACATTGCACCATGAAGGAAATCTAACCCATGATAGCCTTCCTTCTAGAACAAGCATAAACAATTTCTTACAAATTTTTTTTATAGTGAAGAAAATATAACACATCTAAAATATTAGGGGAATCAAGTGAAGCAAGTCCTTGGAGAAGATGTAAAGAGGCATGAGGTTGTTGAATTGGAGGATAAGGATATGGTGCGATGAGTATGGAGTTACAATTTTTGTGAGAAAAGTATTAAGTTGTGTATGAATTCATCATGGATCCCCTCTCTAGGTTATCTCCCCTCATCATTCACTTTAACAAGAGGTTGGTTTGCTGATATTTTTTTTAAAGTAATTGATGCACATAAAATATTGAAAATTTCATGGTGTTGGGATTCGGCTCCATTGTGTTTGAAACCTTGGAGTCCTTTGTTTTATGCTTGCAAATAACATTTGGATATGGATCCAATTTGGATAAAATTTCCCATCTCACCTCTTTAGTTTTGGTCCCTAGAGATATTTAAAGTAGTTGGGAACAAGCTCAAAAACTTTATTTGCAGACATGTCTTTTCTAGAGATCAAGAAAATGGTGGTGGCACAAATTTGGGTCTCCTTGGACCTACAAGAGGGATTGGATGAATAATTGGAGATGATGAGAGAAGCATATAAACATTTTAAAAGTATTTATTATGAGGGAGTATCATTTTTATGTCTTTGATGTCGTGGATATGATCACTTGTTGGAGGAGTGCAATTTAACCTTCAAATGCAAAGAATGGAGCCATAAAGTGGAGGCAACTAGAGGAAAAAAAATTGTCGAAGGATGAAGGATTTCAATTAGATAAACCAATTGGGTATTCTCCTATCGAAGGTTTTTTGTTGTCATTGGGTTTGATGGCTGATGGAGGAACCATTATATCTTCTCCTCTTCCTATGACTTCGATGGTATATTGAACAAGATTTACAAGCACTACCCTTTATTTTAAGCATTTTAAATATCTCTAGTTTCCCTATCACAAGACGGTCTTCCTTGGGTAGATGGTCTGTGACGCGTCCCAAAGGATGGGATGGGGGGACTCTCATTGGGACCTTTTGAACAAGTAGTTGAGAGTGGTTGTGAAAGTGATATTCAGAGGAAGTGTCACGTCCCCATGCCTTCAACCGACAAAGAGGACGCGATCCAAGCTTCAAACACACGGGCTAAGAGCCCATGAACATGTACATGCATAAAAATTGCATAAACAAAATGCTGCAGGGAAATGCATTAAGATAAAACAAGCACAAATGCCATTGTTTATCATACAGAGCTACAATTAGGTATCTTGCACAGCGGAATTAATCATGCATTCATACAAGCATTCATCGAACATGTTCATGACATTCATTAACATTAAACATGGTTGCAGAAGTAAATGGACAAGAGCACTTATCTTATGAAGAACTCGATCCGCAACCAGCTACGTTGCTGTAACGTTCCACCCAACCATAGGCCAGCGTGCTCCTTAAACTCTCAGCAGCACTGCCACCCCCAAGCTGCGCATGATTCTCCAAGGAATAAGGGAACAAGTAGGCTTACACATAGCCAAGGATATACAAAGCACATCCAAGCCAACACAGTTGGGTCTATTAGGCCATTCAGGAGTGGGAAAGGCTAAATGCTAAGCTGGTGAGCTCATTATAGAGCCAAGAACACCTACACCAGAACTAGCCTGACATCTAACACACCCAACACAAGGAATCAGTCCCTTCTCTACTACACAGTCCCTTAGGCCCTGCATTCCCTTCCAGCGCTATTCAGGGGTGGTGGAGAAGAAGGCTAACCCTCTAGCTCTGTCTATGTGGTTTCCAGCCACCAGGTTTGTCAAGCAAAACTAAGCCCCATCCATGCTCCCTACACAGTCCGAAGACCCACCATTGCACACATGCAATCAAACAGTTGATCCAGCTTAAGACAGGGAAGCCAATTCATGAGTCATTCTTGGCCCTATCATGACCAAAATGACTCGTAAGCGAATTTACAACAGTCCCCAAAATGTAAAGAAAACCATGGAAAACACAGACAACCACGTGGGGAAACCAGCGACCCGATATGAACAATAAAGTCACTGAGGAGCTTACACAGTACAGGGATGGAAAGATAAAACCACATTCATAGCTGGGCAGAGGAAAACATATGTACTGGCCACGAATTGGTAAGGAAAAACATACATAAACCACGCTGAGGTAGAGAAAAATACCGACTTCCAGACTGGGCGTGAAATGAGCAGACTCTCGTCCCAAAACATAAGGAAGACCATAGTAACACAGCAGATCGTGGATGAGAACGCACAGCTCCCAGCTCACTGTGTGAGTCCAAAACAGAAGAATACCTGTGCGTGAGGACAATGAACAGACAATGGTTCATGCGCGAAGATAAACAACTCCCAGCTTGTGCATGGATGAACAGACTACAGAGAGGACGTAATTAGACGTGCGTGAGTGTTCAACACATGCATGGAGAGGAGAATGTGTCTGTGGGAGTGAAAACCAGGTAAATCCTATGCATGGAGGTGAACAGACAATCCTGAGGCCTGCGTAGTGGAGAGTGTGTGAAGGTTTTTCTTGCCATAGTGAAGTCAAACATGGATGGAGTGTGCATGGAGGCAAGGGATGACAGTCCTTCCACCCCACTCCCAAAGACAATAACTGCCTCAACCACCACCAGCAATTCTTAATGAAAGTGGTTGGGTAAGACAAGGAAATAAGACACATGGGTATTTTCCCTTATTGGCCAAGGTTTGACAATTTCCCCACATCCTTATCCTTGTGAAAATCATGCCCCTTTCTCATTTTAGTTGCTGTGATCGTATCTGGTCGGGTTCATTTAATTAATTATAGATGCATATTTACATGATGACAACATAATATATGCCGCATGCCTCGATATACCATCGGTGACAAATCTAAATCCAAAACATAGCATAACCGATCAATGGTGGGGCCTTGGCCTTTAGCTCCACACTGTGATCATTACATTTTATACATCATGTACATCTAATGCAACGGAGCCAAAACTGGGGGTGTGACATTCCCCTCCCCCTTCAATAGCACTATCCTCAGTGCTTACAAAATTGAACAAAATGCTACACTGGTATCGCCTTAGTGTTCTGCAAAATTGAACAAAAATGGATGTGCCAATCACATGGCATACTCTAGCTCCCAAGTAGCCTCTTTATGTTTGTAGTGCTCCCATTGCACCTTTACCTGACCTATGGCTCGGTTCCAAAGCATTGTGACCTTCCTGTCAAGGATGCGCATTGGCTCGATTTGGAACTCTCCCTCGGGTTCCACCTGAATCATATCCCAATTTATCACATGGTTAGGATCATGTACATATCTCTTGAGCAAAGAAACATGAAAAACATTATGAGATCTAGTGCTAGCAGGAAATGCAAGTCTATATGCAACTAGCCCTATTCTTTCAAGCACTTCAAACAGCCCACAGTATCTAGGGGATAACTTGGCACAACTTCCAAGATTCAAGGAACTCGTCCTCACCCTCACTCTGAGGTAAACATGATCCCCAACACTGAACTCCCTGTTCACCCTATGCTTATCCGCATAGATTTTATGTCTGTCCTGTGCTGCTTTCAGATTCCGCCCGATCTTTACAACCTCTTGCTCCATTTCCTTGAGCAATTCTGGCCCAAGCACAATCCTGTCCACTGGATTATCCCAAGTCACTAGTGTCCTACACCTTCTTCCATACAAAGCTTCTTACAGACTCATCCCCAAGGATGCATGTTATCCATTGTTATAAGAAAACTCTACCAAGTGTAAGTAATCTTCCCACTTGGTTGGTTTGTCCATCACGTACATGCGAAGCATATCTTCAAGCACCTGATTAACTCTCTCTGTCTGACCATCTCTCTGAGGATTGTATGCAGTGCTAAAGTTTAGCTTTGTACCCAAATCTGCAAACAACCCCTTCCAAAATTTGGAAGTGAACTTGACATCCCTGTCAGAGACTATTGCCTTAGGCAATCCATGCAATTTGAAAATCTCCTTCATGAAGATCTTTGCAATGTCACCAGTGTCATACGTAGACTTAACTGGTATAAAATGTGCTGCCTTTGTCAACTTGTCCACCACAACCATGATGGAATCATGTTGTCTCCAAGTCATTGGCAATCCTGTAATAAAATCCATGGAAATAACTTCCCATTTCCATTTCGGAACTGGAAAAGGATGCAACAAACCTGCAGGGTGTTGATGCTCAACCTTTACCTGTTGACATTTCATACACCTTGAAATGTACTCATCCATGTCCTTTTTCATTCCTGGCCAAAAATACTGCTTTCTAGCTGTGGCAATTGTCTTCTGGTATCCTGGGTGACCAGAATACAGAGCTTGATGGATTTCATCCATAACAACTCTCCTCAAATCTGCTACATTTGGAATATAAATTCTACCTTTATAAGTGAGAAGCCCATATTCTTCCAATTTATATCCCTCATACCTATTTTCAAGAATTTGCTACTGCAACTTGTCTTTTACCTGCTCATACAATTCATCTCCAGCAACATGATCAACAATCTGCTGCCTCAAATCTGATTGGCAAATACTAAGAGATTCCACATGCATTTCCTGCACCTTCCTGCTGAGTGCATCAGCTACCTTATTCTCTTTCCCCTTTATGTGCCTGATTTCAAAATCAAATTCACATAAAAACTCCAGCCATCTTGCTTGCCTAACATTCAGAGTAGTCTGATCAAATAGATACTTCAAACCTCAATGATCTGTCTTGAGCTCAAATCTCCTACCCATCAAGTAATTCCTCCACATCTTGAGAGCATGTACTATGGCTGCAAGCTCTAGATCATGAGTGGCATAGTTCTTCTCATGCTCCTTCAGCTTTCTCGACTCATAACATATCACATGGTTGTCCTGCATAAGGACTCCTCCAAGCCCTTGTCCGCATGCATTGGTACACACCACAAAATATTTTTCTGGATATGCAACTTTCAATACCGGTGCACTAGTGAGAAGATTCTTCAATCTCTGGAAGCTTTCTTCACACCTCGATGTCCATTCGAACTTCATCCCCTTCTTTTGCAAAGAAGTGATGGCATGTGCAACTTTGGAGAATCCCTCAATGGACCTCCTGTAGTATCCTGCAAGTCTCATGAAATATCTTACATCTATCACATTTCTTGGAGTAGGCCAATTCATAATGGCTTCAATCTTTTTAGGGTCCATAGATATACCCTCCTAGGAGATAATGTGACCCAAATACTGAATTCTATCTCTATAGAAGTCACACTTGCTCAATTTTGCATACAACTGGTGCTCCCTGAGCAATCACAATGTCAATATCAAATGCTCCTCGTGCTCTTCCTCATTCTTAGAATAAACAAGAATGTCATCAAGGAAGACAAGAACAAACTTGTCCAAATACCTGCTGAAGACATTATTCATAAGGCACATAAATGTAGCTGGTGCATTTGTAAGACCAAATGGTACCACTACAAACTCATAATGCCCATACCTTGTCCTGAAGGCTGTCTTATGAATGTCTTCATCCTTGATTCTCACCTGATGGTAACCAGACCTCAAGTCAATCTTGGAAAATACCTTTTCTCCTCTCATTTGATCAAAGAGGTCATCAATCCTAGGAAAAGGATATTTATTCTTCACAGTAACCTTGCTCAATTGTCTGTATTCAATACATAACCTGAGTGTACCATCTTTCTTCTTTACAAATAGAATTGGTGCTCCCCAAGGGGACACACTCGGCCGGATATACTTATTTTCCAACAACTCTTGCAATTGCATCTTCAATTCTAGCATCTCCGGTGTACTCATCCTATAGGGTTCCTTGGACACTGGTGCTGCTCCTGGTACAAGTTCAATTGTGAAATCAATGTCTCGCTTTGGAGGAAGACCTGGAACCTCATCAGGAAACACATCCCTGAATTCCTGTAACACCTGATAGTCCTCCAACCTAGGATTTTCATCTCTCGTTTCCTCCAAAATATGAGCTGCATACAACTGGAAACCCTTCCTACAGAACTTCTTTAACTGCATTGCTGAAACCTGCCTCACTAAAATCACCTTTGGAATACCTTTCACAACTACTAGGTTCCCTTCTTCATTCATGCATTCGAAATTCTTATTGTAACAGTCAAGCTTCACCCTGTGAGCTTCTAACCAATCCATTCCAATGAGAACATCATAGGAACCAAGCGGTAGGACATTCAGATCTACACAAGTGACCAATCCATTCATTACCAATGGACATTTCTCTACCACTTCACTGACCTTTCTCTTAGTTCCAATGGCTAGCTGAACTAACCAAGACTTCCTATGCTTTACTTTCTTAAAAGCACAAATCTCCACTACTCTAGGAGTAATATAATTGTGTGTAGAACCAGGGTCAATCAAAATAGAAACAGATTGCTCAACAATCTTACCTGCTACTTCAACTACAGTTGACTGGTGATCTTCCTGGCGGTCCTCCAATGTTGCGTAAATCCTAGGGACTGCCCTTGCTACTTGACCCACTGTTTCTACTTCTTGAATGTTATAAGCTGGCCTTGCACTCTCATTCTCAGGTGGACAATTCCTGCGCATGTGGGGTACTCCATATTTCCAACATTGGAGCGGTCCTTTGTTCTGTTGTGGATCTTTAGGCTTTTCTCCGGTCACCCCAACTGGCTTACTCGCAGCTTGAGACGGCTGCTTTTGCTGATTCCTGAAGCTAGAAGGTTTGAAACCTTTCTTCCTTTGGTCAAACTTCTCATTCTTCTTATCCTTCCATGCCTTATGGTAATCAGGTTTACCTTTGCTTTGTTCATAACAATACTTAGCCTTCCTTATTGCTTCTTCAAGAGTTCTGGGTTCATAAAACTCAATTCTATCTTTGTAATATTGAGGTAATCCACTCAGAAAACGCTGGACCTTCACTTTTTCATCTCTGATGTACCGGACATACCTCAACAGCTCCAAAAACTTATTTGCATACTCTTCCATGGTATGTTGTCCCAATCTCAGCTCATGGAACTCCTTAATCTTGTCATCATAATACCTGTCAGAGAGATATTCTGCTTGAAATACTTCTTGAACTGTTTCCACTTAAGTGTCCTTTCATTGATCCTCTTTACTTGCTTGAAGTGTTGCCACCAAATGGATGCCCTTCCATTCAGATTGAAGATGGCAACTCTTGCTTTCATGTTTCTTAAATAATCATGCACTTGAAAGTACTTCTTTATCCCAAGAAGCCAAGCTTCAGCCTCTTGTCCAGTCTTTATCTCACCATCGAAAATAGGAGGTTTAGCTTTCTTAAATTCATCTCGAGAGCGATCCCTATGGTGTCTCTTTCTTTTTCTTTTATGAGAAGAAGAGCTAGAATCCCTGTTTGATTCTTCAGAATCAGATGATCCACTAAAAGTCCTTCTCCTCCTCCTAGTACTGTTCTTACTGTCTTTTGGTCTTACTATACCTCGTCCAGAGTCTATCTTTATATGTAAGTCTGTCAAACTCTGCAACATAGTAGCATTCAACTGATGCTGCTCTTCCTGGGCTTTGATCAAGCTTCTCATGCTAGCTGCAACATCTGATGGTGTCTCTTGGAATATCCTTCCATTAGACTCAATGTCATCATTTCTATTACAACCATTTTCTTCCATGGCATCTTCTGCTTGCTCATGAGAATCCCAAGCATCACACCCATCATGGGTCCTCATAACTGAACCACCACTTACTTGTCAAACTGCACCACCTGGAATACTATTCTTGAAGATCTCTATGACTCTGCAAACGTGTTAGTAACACAACTGTTAGATGCATAATAGTAATATAATCTAGCATTACTTACCTTCTCTTGGAAATTATAAAAATTACAAGTTTTCCCAAACACTAGATTTTCTTCATCAAGGAATGTCTATCTTCGCTACTACTTTCTCATTTTTCAGCCCTGAAAATTCACTCAAAAACAGTGAAAATATGTTGGGGGAATCCTACTGAAAACTCAAAATTTTCTCCTTGTAAAATTGGATCTCATTTCAACTATTGACCCGACGTTTCGGCTGCTCAAATCACTAATTCCTCCGCTGTACATCGGCAGTCGGATCCGCTAATCACTAACGTCGGCAATTGGGTCCTCTAGCCCTTTGGATGGTTAGTCCTTTCCCCAGCCGCAACGGTGGTTGTTCATTCCACTGCAGGCTCCGATGTCCATAGTCATCGGCTGTCAGAAGCTCTAACCTTCCGACGTCTTTATCCTTAACCAAAATTTTCAATTTTCCTTTTTCGTCTTCTTCTTTAGTGCTGGATCGGCTCCATTCTTCCTTTACATCGGTGAAGAATTTCCATCCACAGCCGCAACGACGAAACATGATATTCTTTCTCTTCCAATCAGCGGCACAACCTGTTCGGCATCGGCAGACTTCTTATACCGGAAGACTAGCGACTCTGGCTTCCGCAATGGCGGCACACCAAACGCTAGCATCTTCCGATCGATGGCTATTTACTTAGAAAAATTTTAGAATTTTCGGTGTCGATATTCTTCCAACATCAGAATCCTAGTGCCTTTGACTTCCATAACGGCGGCACACCAAAGATGAACTCCTTCCGACGGCTGCCCTTTACTTAGAGAAATTTTAACTTCCTCATGGCATCGACTGTCTTCACACATCGAAAGTCTAGTGACTTTGGTTTCCGCAACTGTGGCTCACAACTCACTAACTTCTTCCGCTAGCCAATGATTTCTACCTTAGAAAATTTTTGAACTTCTTTCCATCAGCGAACAATTCCATCTTGCAGCCGCAACAGCGGATCCTCCGCCTTGATCTTCCTCCGATCGGCTACACACCTGATCGATATCGGTAGCCTTTCTTCTCGTCGGAAGACTTAGTGATTTGGACTTCCGCAACAGCGGACGCTTGATCCACTAAGCACTTTTGCACCGGTGAGTTAGGCCTTCGACAGCCGCAACGGTGGACTAGAAATCGCTAACTCTTCCCCTACATCGGAAGTCAATTCCGCTAATTGTTCCGATGTGGAACACTTAGTCAAATTTTCACAGTTTTCTCCAAACTGTTCCATCGGGCATGCTTTCGCTTAGTGCTTCCGCTATGCCGGAAGTCCTTCTGTCTAGCTCTTCCGCAACGGTGGAAGTCTTCCCCGCTAGTGGCCCGACCTGTCAACCCTTAGACCATTTTTTAATTTTTAATTTTTCAGTCATTCAATTTATGATTTCTACTGGGTAGAATGAGATACAACCTCTGTCAGTTGCTCCTTCTTGGCCCATAGAGGCCCATTGTTGCAAAACTGATGCTCTGATACCATACTGTCACATCCCCATGCCTCTGATCGGTGAAGAGGATGCGATCCAAGCTTCAAACACACGGGCTAAGAGACCATGAACATGTACATGCATAAAAATTGCATAAACAGAATGCTGCAGGGAAATGCATTAAGATAAAACAAGCACAAATGCCATTGTTTATCATACACAGCTACAATTAGGTATCTTGCACAACGGAATTAATCATGCATTCATACAAGCATTCATCGAACATGTTCATGACATTCATTAACAGTAAACATGGTTGCAGAAGTAAATTGACAAGAGCACTTATCTTATGAAGAACTCGATCCGCAACCAGCTACGTCGCTGCAACGTTCCACCCAACCATAGGCCAGCGTGCTCCTTAAACTCTCAACAGCGCTGCCACCCCCGAGCTGGGCATGATTCTCCAAGGAATAAGGGAACAAGTAGGCTTACACATAGCCAAGGATATACAAAGCACAGCCAAGCCAACACAGTTGGGTCTATCAGGCCATTCAGGAGTGGGAAAGGATAAATGCTAAGCTGGTGAGATCATTACATAGCCAATAACACCTACACCAGAACTAGCCTGGCCTCTAAGACACCCACACACACCCAACACAAGGAATCAGTCCCTTCTCTAATACACAGTCCCTCAGGCCCTGCATTCCCTTCCAGTGCTATTCAGGGGTGGTGGAGAAGAAGGCCAGCCCTCTAGCTTTGTTTGTGTGGTTTCCAGCCACCAGGTTTGTCAAGCAAAACTAAGCCCCATCCTTGCTCCCTACACAGTCCGAAGACCCACCATTGCACACATGCAATCAAACAACTGATCCAGCTTAAGACAGGGAAGCCAATTCCTGAGTCATTCTTGGCCCTATTGTGGCCAAAATCACTCTCAAGCGAATTTACAATAGTCCCCAAAATGTAAAGAAAACCACGGCAAACACAGACAACCACATGGGGAAACCAGCGACCCGATCTAAACAATAAAGTCACCGATGACCTTACACAGTCCAAGGATGGAAAGATAAAACCACATTCACAGCTGGGCAGAAGCAAACATATGTACTGGCCACGAATTGGTAAGGAAAAACATACATAAACCACGCTGAGGAAGAGAAAAATACCGACTTCTAGACTGGGCGTGAAATGAGCAGACTCCCGTCCCAAAACATAAGGAAGACCACAGCAACACAACAGATCGTGGATGAGAACGCACAGCTCCCAGCTCGCTGTGTGAGTCCAAAAAGGAAGAATACCTGTGCGTGAGGACAACAAACAGACAATGGTTCATGCGCGAAGATGAACAGCTCCCATCTTGTGCGTGGATGAACAAACTACAGAGAGGACGTAATTAGACGTGTGTGAGTGTTCAGCACATGCGTGGAGAGGAGAATGTGTCCGCGGGAGTGAAAACCAAGTAAATCTTGTGCGTGGAGGTGAATAGAAAATCCTGAGGCCTGCGCCGTGGAGAGTGCATGAAGGTTTTTCTTGCCATAGTGAAGTCAAACGTGGATGGATTGTGCGTGGAGGCAAGGGCTGACAGTCCTGCCACCCCACTCCCAAAGACAATAACTGCCTCAACCACCACCAGCAATTCTTAATGAAAGTGGTTGGGTAAGACAAGGAAAGAAGACACATGGGTATTTTCCCTTATTGGCCAAGGTTTGGCAATTTCCCCACATCCTTATCCTTGTGAAAATCATGCCCCTTTCTCATTTTAGTTGCCGCGATCGTAGCTGGTCAGGTTCATTTAATTAATTACAGATGCATATTTACATGATGACAACATAATATATGTCGCATGCTCCGATATACCATCGGTCACAAATTTAAATCCAAAACATAGCATAACCGATCAATGGTGGGGCCTTGGCCTTTAGCTCCACACCGTGATCATTACAGTATATACATCATGTACATCTAATGCAACGGGGTCAAAACCGATGGTGTGACAGGAAGTTTCCTCAAACTGTCAATTGTATAAGTGGAATTTTTTTGTCTCTTTTCAATACATTGACCTCTCTATTTAATGATTTACACAAGGTTTGGAATCATTACCAGATGATGGGAACTATCTTGGAATACCACATTGTTTCATATTTTTGCTGGTAAGTTCTTAAATTGTATCCCTACTCTTTCTTTTAACTCCACTAAGAAATTTAATCCTAGGGTTTCTTGGCCTCTTGCGGTATCATACTTTACTTCTAAAAAGGAGGATAAGAGTTTTGGGGAAGGTGGTTCAAAATATATTTTGGGGTGTCTACCATTTTTAAAGGATGTTTTTAGTGGTGCAAGAAAATTTTTTGGGATAAGAATGATTCTACGTCAATCCTTCCTAGCTCAAGCTCACTCTTAAAACCAGATGATACAAAAAACCATTACTATCTCTAACTTAGTTTTATTATGAAAGGATTGGGCTTGAGCGAATCCGGTGAGCATTGTGGCATACGTAGCAACCGAAGAAAAAAAAACTGGAAATTTATGGGGTTCTGATAGCGAAGTTTACCCCTAATGGGGTTACTAGATTATTTGCCTCTCTTTTAATTGTAGAGATTTAGCCAACCCTAACAAAAGGTTGGAACTAGAAATCCCAGTAGAGAAGATTAAACATGATTTACTTTTTCATTAAGAGAACTTGGGGGAAGGACGTGTATTTGTAATATATATATGGAATTACTTTTGAATCGTTGAAAAATTTTCTCCTTAGATGCCTCAAGAAGATCGGGGTAGATTGTGATGGGATAGAACTTTAGATCTATGCTTTGCATTAATAGATGGTATGTTGTATCAAGGATAGGCATGACACTATTTTCAATGAGCTTGGCAAGGTTATGTGTTTTCTTAATAATTACGATCCTTTTTCGGACAAAGGTGTCTATTGGGACTCTTTGTTTCAGAAATACGTTATGCAAAATGATACACTTATTCCAGGTACTGATATAAAATTTTCCGTTGTCTATGCATATACTTTAGGTCCTCATTCCCAAATGGATACCATAAATTTTTACTTTCTACATAAACTTAATGAAGGAGGCTTTATTGATGTGGAACCTATCAAGGTTAAACCAACATGGTAACATAAAAGGGTTGGTGAGGCCAAAGTGGAAAAAGGCTTGATCAATTTTTTTTATTGTTGAATGTTTGTTGTATGATCACTTTAGGTTTCAAAAGTGGGTCAACTCCAAGGGTGATTCATACCATTTCCACATTGTTCTTGAAATGGATAAGGTTATATGTAAGCCACCTAGGCCATTTAAGTTTGATCCAAACTAGTTATAGAAGGAGGATTTATCAAGTTAGTCAAGGATTTGTTGCCTCATTTTTATGGGAATTCAACCGAGTCGTTTTCAATTCAATTTGAATAAAATATTAAAAGTATTAAACAAGGTTCTATTGGTTGGGATCACAACAAACAATTTAGAGATGAACATACCTTATTGAGGTGGAAGAATATTTGACAAGGATATGATTCTGATAGGTTGGGGTATCTCTATAAAGATTCAAAGGATGAAGTTTTAGAATTGGAACTGATGTCCAAAAGCATGAAGCTCTAAAAGAGAGAGAACTATACTCTTAAATTAATGTAAGGATTTGTAGGTCTATGAGTGGATATAAATGGTATTTTCAATAGAGAGTCTCTATTTATAAAATTATTTCTTAGATTGTGATATTTTGTAGTCTAGCACTAAGCATAAATGGTACATACATAAATGTTTTCATCAAATGATTCCTAAAATCTAAATCAATAAGTACATAGTCACATAAATATATATTAATAAACTACATAACACTAGTGTTTCATACATAATATACTTTGAGGATGATATACAATGAAATAAACAAAACTAGTGAAGAGAGGAAATTATGTTACATTTTTAACTGTATCCAGTTATTTATTCTATGTAGAGGTTCTACTTTCCATCAATTACCTCCAATTTCATAGTAAGTAGGGAAGGACAGGTTTTTGTTGGTACATTGAAATTAAGAAGCTGGCATGTGGAGTGAATTAAATGTTTTACAGAAGTTGACTTGTAGAGTGGGACTTAGTTTCTCCTACTTTAGAACTCCAATTGTCTCACAAGTGAACACAACTCAACGTTGTGACAGAGAAAAGAACGAAGGTTAACTATGCCATCACATACTAACCCAAAATAAAGATATATAGGGAAGCACCAATGGATATATTACAACATCCAATTTTGAGTTATAGGAATAAGTTGAGTGTATAATGGAACTTGGAATCTACTAGCAAAAGAAGGAAGAACTTGATTGACTAGATGAATAAATGGACCATATATTCCAAGTTACATGAAAGGTACAACAAGAGTTGTATTCTTTATTCTTAGACATAAATAAGAAATACATAGAACTAGAATTCCTCAAGAATTTTGTAGACACAAAGTACAAAATAGTGTAAATCTCAAAACTAGCAATGCCACATAAGGAGAAGGCTCAAAGTTTTATTACATAAGCCAAAATGCTAATATCTAAATCCTCGTAATGGCTCACCACATTTCAAGGGTTCCAATAAGAGGTGATCCAAACTCGATTCCTTTGATAAATATAGAAGATATTTAAATACATCTCTTTTGATCATGCATGTAGGGGCACTGAGAAAACATGTGTTTTTTGTTCTTGATGGGAAAGGATGTGAAGGTGATGCGCCATATTTTCTCTAGATTTTCTGCTTTAGGTAGGTTTAGACAAGCCAAAGAACGACGAGTAGTTGGGGAAGCTAGGACCTAGATTTAAACCTATAGAGTATATTGTGACAAAGTTAGGAGTAATTGTGAACAAAACAACACAAGGAACCTAAAAATAATAATTCTAAGCTCCTTGTTGCATGGTTTCCCATTGCATGTTCACCTAGGGAGTGTTAAAGTTTTCGTTAGATTAGGGTTTTTAAAAATTAACAAGTTTGCACATCACTTCAGTCAACTAATTAGATGAAGTAAAGGTACAAAAATGGTAACATAAGATAAATTTCAAGATGGAGGACAATACAACAGTAACACTAAACAAAATTCCAACTTAGTGCTAGATGCAAACTAGTAAGACAAATTAGAACATAGTTTTAATCTCTTTCAACTTTAGCAGTCCTCAATGGTCCCTATGCTAAATTTGGTCCTTGAGATGCAAGAGACAATAGCATTAGTACCATTTAAAACATACTAATGAATCAACAACTAAAGAGAAGTGATAATGAAATGTAACAATGTTGATTTAGATCTGGTCTGGATCTGCCTTATACTCAGATACTTTTAGGGTCAGATCCCATCACTGAAAGGACAAGTTACTGAAAGGAATGGATGCCATACTTTGAGAGAGATAGAGAGATATGTAGGTTAAGGTTAGACACATACATCAGCAAATAATATACCTCAGTAATAAAGTGTGAATACCCTTGTCATTTAGGGCTTAACACAAACACAACTCGGTTCAAGATAGGATGCAAACAAGTCAAGGTCATAGAGGTAAGTTCAAATCAGCCATGCTTACCAAAGTTCACATTAAGGCTGAGGGATATCATCATAGTCCATATCTCAGCTAGGAGAGATCGACATAGTCACAGTCACATCCCACTAGTATATACAATCACAACTAGCTAGCATACACAATCACAACCAAAACTTGGAAGGACACATAGTCCCACACAGTCCACAAATTAGGCATATAACTTCATGACTCAATAGGAATATAATACATAGTCCATATATCAGTCCATAATGTCATGAATCAGTATTAATAAAATACACATTCCATAGATCAACCCATAAGGTCGTGACCCAACAGGAAGACCACTATAAAGTCTATACATCAACCTAATAGAGTTCAAACTATCACAACTCAGCCTCAAATAGTCATTACCCAACTCCAGCAAGGATTCAAACAGTCATGACCTACCTTAAGAATTTATGAACTAGAAAGGGGAGTCACCCAAAAATTTTAACAGTCCCATATGAGAGAGGCTCGAGCCAACATCCCACATATAAGAATATGACCTGCCATTAGGGTAACCTAAAACAATCATGGATTATTCCATAAGAATATATGAGTAGCAAGAAATCAAAATGTCCACCCAAAGAAGTAGAAACCATAAGAGTCAAGCACAAACCAACAAAGGATCAAATTTGATCTTCTTCTCATGTTGTGATACTTGTTAGAAATGGAGAAGTAAAAATTATTTATAATCTTAACAAGCCTTATAGAAAGGTAACTTAGGAAACCGTAGGTTTTAGGATGTTTAAACATATAATAAAGTTAAGTGAACTTAGGATAGGGTACCAATGGTCCAATTATTCAAAGTTAAGTGATAACCCACTTGTCCTCCACAATTTCCACAAATTATTGAAAGTTGGAAACAATATCTTTTGGAATTCGTCTTACCTCTTAATGTTTCAAATGCAATGAATGCCATTCCATTTGGTATCCTTCTCAGTTTATGGAGAACATAGTGAATTGATTTTATTTTTCTAAAAAGTAGAAGCTTTTATTTTTGTTTATTATCAACACAAAATGGAAGATTATTGATAAAGACTATCCTCAAAAAAAATACTTTTGATTTTTTGTTAAATAGATATTTACCTATTGATATTGCTTTATCAATATCTTTTGATAGAATTTGCTCACAAACTCTGCTCATAAATATTCCCTCAAACTATCTTTGGGAATATTTCCTATCTAATAAACAAATGGGAAATGGAAATTACAGTCCATATCCCAAAAAAAGAGCAGAGATAAAAACAAAAGTACATGGGGAACCCAATATCTTCAATAATGAAAAAAAAGTGATAGCCTACAATCCATTGCCAGCATGAAACAATTGCTAATAAATAAAGTTATAGACAACGATTTTGTGCCAAAACAGTCTGATAATCATCATACCAACTGATGGATTTATGGGAGTTCTAGCTTTTACATATTTGTGAGTAATGCTTCAGGTATCATATTTCTAACGTGTCTATTGATTTAAGAAGATATCCAACCATAGAAACTTATATTATATATACCTAGGCTTCTAGTCCCTGGAAAATATCTCCCTTGGGAGAAGAACTGCAGAGAGATAGAGACATAGAAACATGAAATAATGTGGATGAAATTAGAATTCCATAAATTAATTCCAATATTATGCAAAATAAATACTTCGGAAAAGTTCCTTTGTTGGAATTTCATCATATTTTCTCAGACCAGGTGTTATCAACCAAAATGGCACTTCTTCGTCTGAGTACTGACATCCAATATGTTGGGACATAAAAGGACAAATAGGATTGAAGTAATCCAAAACACTATAGATGTGCATGACCATTGATACATAAAATAATGACCAACTTAATATATTTTCATTTAGAGATTAGGGATGCACACGCGACTATTTGCATTGCAACCCACATGTCATATGTGACTATTTGCATTGAAACCCGCGTGTACCTTGAACATGTGGATTTACTTAAATAAAGGAGCATTTCATGCATGACCTTCCTATATATATACTCAAGTGTACCTTAATTCAATGTTAAAAAATATAAATCATGATTAGTCGAGATCGGTTGAGCCTTAATCCATTACTATCTCAACTATTTCAACCATCCTAACCTTCGAAACCACTCTATTTCCTCATGTATAAATAGAGGCCATGGGATGGGGCTAATCAATCATTCTAAGAAGAGCAAAGTTATGCTGGTGGTATGCCTTCAGACATCTTGGAGCAGCAGAACTCACTGTCCTCAGTTTGCAAAGGAGTCCTTGTTTCAGAAGCTGTGTTGTAATCTCACCATTCTTTGTTTATTAATAAAGAAAATTATTCTTCCAATCTTTGTGTTGTTGCATTCTTGTATATCATGAATAATGAATTGTTCTGATTATTTCATTATGAATATGCATCTCATTAACCATTGATATATATATACAAGGTATTGCTGTAAAAATATTTTCTTTGTAGGAGAATTGGAGAATCCCTAGAAGCTTTGGAAGAGACTGAAAGAGGAGAAGACCAAGCTTGGATCAACCGTCATAAACCGGGTATGCTAAGCATCCTTATTATTCCTATTTCATTTTATACATAAGATGATTATATGCAAGTGTCTTAGTAATTTGGTAACCCCAGAGACCCTAGGTTACAAGGGTGCATTGTCTTGAACAACAGAATTGGTGACTCCGTTGGGGATTCTAGCTTGATGTGGGTCCATTCTTTAGGTTCCCTTACCAGCCTTTGCTTCTTTTTTATTATGGGTGTGTTTAGTATTTTTCCTTTGACTTATAGTTTGTCTTGTTCAGAACTTTGTTGTAGTATTTTTCTTTGAAAAACATTTGGCAGCACACGCAGGTTGTCTGCATAGACAGTCGCATGTTTTACTGTGTACCTGTTGGTTTCCTTCTAGACAGTCGTGTGTCATACGTGGGTTGCCTGAATAGATAGTCGCATGTTTACTGTAGCAGTATTTTGGTCTATTAGGGTTTGTTTGTCCCTATATTTTGTCCTTTTCGTTGCTTATGAGGGTTCTGTTGTTGACATGACTCTATGAGTTTGATGTCTGTACTTCACATTGTTTACTTGATTTCTTTAAGTTCTTGAGATTTTTTGTTTGATTTTCTTTCATTGGTGAGTGTAGGTGGTCCTAGTGCTTGATTTTTAAGTTTGAGTGCTTTTGTTCTAGGTTAGTGATCAAGTATTTTGAATAATTTGTGCTCAGTACTGCTTCTTGTAGTCTGACTCTGTCACTTTTCTTTTGTGGATATAGTGATATTTTGAGTTTTTTAGTTCCTCCAAGTCAAGGTTTGTTCCAGTTTCTTCCTTTTCGTTGAAGTGGGATACTTTGGGATCTTTTTGCCTCATTTCACTGTCGTATGCTTATATTAGTCAAATTTGCTCAAGTTTACATTCATTTGCATTGTAATTTTTGAAGTTGTTTGGAAATAAAAGACAAAAATATTTTGCATTAGGTTACATGTAGTATTTATTTTCACTATTTTCAAAGAAAAATTTAACAATTCTTAAAAATTCCTGTAAGTTTCTCATGCTTAGTTTTAAGTTCATTAGATTTCATTTAAAAGAAAAGAAAAATTGGCTTAGTAGTTGCAATTTGCTTTGAAAATGTACTTTTAGGGACCATTTTTGCTTTCTTTTATCGAGTCTATGACACCATACAAAGTTCCATGCCATTTTCCTATGATAAAGAACAACCTACTAAAAAGAACAACATAATTAAAAAATATTAGTAAGTTTCTCTTTTTTAGGTTCATACACCAACTAGCTTAGGCTAGACTTTTGGATTAGGGAGTTTAACTCTCCACAAGTATTTGATTCAGACGTAGCTAGCCAATCACTAGGTAAATCCTCCTCTATATTGAGTGTAACTGGGAATCTCCTCTCACATAAGAGTTAAGCACGAGGCTACGTGAGGATCTGGACACTGGAGATAATCCTTTAATTCCTTGTTCGAGCATAGATCATGATTTTTATGCATCTGATGACTTATGTCAATACCACATATTGGGCCCCGTGTGGTTCCCGTGTTGATAGGGTTTTGGGAATTTATACCCTTCCCATGCATATGAACCAGGCTTGTGACTGTCCCCCCAGGCTCTGAGTGTAGTTGTGGTAGCCTTTAGTCTCTTTGACATTAGGGTTCATACACAAGTATATCGGAAGGCTATTTCTGGTCTACCTTGCACGGACTTGGAAGGTAACCCTGGTAGAAGGCGTGGGAGGGAGATTGGGTGATTCCTCTACTTCTGCCTAAGAACATCTACAGGGATGGAAAGTAACCATCTATCAGCTTTCTTTTGGAAGGCATATCTTATACCCATTTGTCTATTTGGATTTAGGAAATTTTTTAGTGAGTGCTATGTGATACCTTGTGCATGTGGTTTTTCCAGTTCTCTGGTGCATCATCAGAATCAAAAGACACAAAACACGCGCTCTGCGCCAACCGAGTTCTCCTTTAGCAGTTGGGTGGATGTAATCTTTGGAAATGTTGTAAGCATGATCCCATCCCCTAACAACTTCATCATTCACTAGTTCAATATATATCCGTCCTTCGTTTAGATCCATAGGAGCGACGACTATGATGTCTTGATTCTCAAATGTCATCATCTTCTTCTTAAATTTAATCATTTCCATACTATCGTTGGCCCATATGATCCCCAGCAATGCGGGATAGGATCCTCCACCATCAAAAACTTCAACCATGTTGAAATCGACATAGGTCTTTATACCTTCAACATACACAACCAGGTTCGACACTTGGCCAATCGATTGTACTTTGGCCTAATTAGCCAAGCGCAGCTGCACAGGGGACCAACACAAAGTCGACCTCCCCATCTTTTTCCATGTCTATTTTGTTAGGATATTTACATCTGATCCTAGATCCAGAATGACTAAATCTACTTCATTATCCCCAATATGAATGTTCATGCACATCTCTTTGCCCATCTTTTTCTTGTGTAAACAGTTCACTACGGAGGTCTGTCACTCCTTACCCGAGTGGTGTAACAACTTTTCAATACCGTCCATAGCATCGGTATCTCTTACCAGGGACAAGAAGCTCTCAAAGAAGTGCTGCAAGGTACCATGCTATCATGATGGTACTGCCTCCAATGGAGAATCAAAAGAAGAGGGCATTTCAAAAATAGGTGACTTACCAAGATTTCTTTCGATTGCATCCTAAGCTTCGAAGAATGTATATTTTTCAGTTGTGATATCAAATGACACCTTCCTCTTCCTAGATAATTGAACATGTGGTCGGGGCCCATCCTCTCTGGTCATCTCACCCCCGCGGCGGACAATAGCGACATCGACATCCTTCATTCTGGGTTCTGCTTATATTGTCACGACCATCAATCCTTGATTCTGGTTCATCGGTGGATTCTAGTTCAGTGGTGGATTTTGGGTCACCGATGGGTTCATGGGTTGACTCACAGTTTTATTATGCAGTGGAACTTGATTCTGAGCCTGGCTCTATAACTGATTCTAGTTATGTATCTGATTTTGATTCTGGAACTGGTTCTGATTCTGCAACTGAGGAACATTCCCGGCCTGCCATCATTGTGATTACATGTGGGAATTTTTCAATAGTATGATCAATTATGGTACAGTATGTAAATGAACACTGTAAGTGTGGTAAATCTCTCTGGTAATGTCTGAATAGCCCATAATTGTAACACTAAACAGGTCTGTGACCCCATCCTCATCCTCTACCAAATCCTCCTCCTCTTCCTTAGAATCCTCCTTGCTGCTGGTACTGTGGCTGAGCCAATTGCTGCGGTGGGGGATTCGGCTGCTGCTAAACAAAGTGTGCTACTTGAACATACTGCGGTTGTGGCAGAGCCATAAACATGTGATTATACTATGGCCATGGTGCAAATTGTGGTTGTGGCACAAACTGTGGTTTCAGCTGCGATGGAATAAACTGCATCTGTGGTGGTGGTTTGTACTCTGATTGAGGTGGTGGTTGCACCACCTATGGATGTGGTTGTGATTGTTGTATTGTGTGAGGATCTTCTCCCTTCACATATTATGATCCATATGTCCTTTCTTAGAGTAGGTCATAAGCGCAACAGTATTTATCTTCATGCATGACCAAGTGACACAAATTCTAGTATAAGCTTGCTAGCTTCATGACCATCTTCTACATGTAGCTACATTCTTCATGTCGATGCCCATATACTTGACATATGTGACACCATGGTAAAATTCCTCAAGTCACTGGGTTTGGTACCCCAG
The DNA here is from genome assembly GCA_001517045.1 of Pseudotsuga menziesii. NCBI lineage: Eukaryota > Viridiplantae > Streptophyta > Pinopsida > Pinales > Pinaceae > Pseudotsuga > Pseudotsuga menziesii. Next base: position 252,771 of record LPNX010158256.1, on the reverse strand, counting down.
ATAGGAGATAATTTCTGAAGTCAGGGAAAGTATCTCTAGTGTGTCCATCTGCATGAAAATGAGTGCACCAAAGATCTTCACGATTTTATTTCCCCTTCTTAATGTCTTACAATTGAAGTGTCAGGTTTTCTAACTATTCCTGAATTTGGTTCATGCCAACTGTACTCTCTCGAATGAGTGAAGCTTCTAACTTCATGGAAATCTCTAGGGACTCACTCTGGGTCTGTAGCTAGGGTTTTCGCCCTAGCTTGTACGAATGAGTACCTACTAAGGACAATGGATTCCTTAGTAGCAGTTCAATGATTTATGAATTAAAAGCTATAACTTGAAATAAAAAGATGCTAAACAATAATGAGAATTAAATCTAAACAAGTGCATTAAACAAAACAGTAGAAAGTAAATAACATAAAAAGAAAGCAGTAAATAGTAAATAATGATCTTTATTGATGTTACCTCCAATGTGGAGGTTGGTGAAGTCCGTTGCGTTGGTCCAATGTCGGGGGCTCCGAGCTTCAAGCTGCTTCTTCTCTTTCTCCAATGGTGGAAATGGGCCAAAAAGGGCTCTTACGGTGAAAGTAGCTTCAATGGTGAGCTATGGTTTCACGGTGAAAGTAGCTTCAATGGTGAGCTATGGTTTCACGAGCAATTTTGGCAGAGGCGGGATGCTTATGATTGTGGATATGGAATAAGGGGTTTCCACCCCTTATTTATAATTGAAAACCATGCGGTTTTAGGGTTAGGGTTTCAGCTATTTAGGGTTTTTTCCTCATTTCCTCATTATTTTATATTTTTTATTCCTTTTTGGATATTTTTGCTTTCTTGGAGGAATTTTGGATATTTTTAACTAAAAAGAAGGTTTTATGGCCTTTTGGAGGCATTTTCAGCCTTTTGGAGGCTTTTTGCATGGTTTTATGGGTTTTTGATGGAAATATGGTAGGAAAATGGACAAATGAGCCATGTAATGGGGCAGATGAGGCAGTGAACTATTTTTAGGTGATAACAGATTGCCCCCTGATGTGCGAGGGTAGGAGCTCATCGTATGGCCGATGGACATCATAAGTCGTATTTGGTTTTCCTGGGGTGTGGAGAAGAGAAAGAACCAGCTGAAGTCCGGAACACCGATCTCGAACCACCTGCAAGGACTGAAAAGTACATAACCTCAATAATGGATGAGGAATCATCTAATCATCTGAACGAGGCGGGCATTCCCATGCTCGTATTAGGATATAGCATAGTAATAACAATGAGGTCCAAAATATGGGGACCTTAACATATACATGTCCTCAAATACTGAATGAGGAAGAATCTCAATAGATGGACGAGGCGGGCATTCCCATGCTCGTATCAAGATACATAAAAAGCACCTGTGAGGCCCAAAATGAAGGACCTGTAGTAGATAATCACTGTGCATATCATGAGGGTCCGAAAGGGACACAAATCTGGACCATACTGCTGAGCTGACCATGTCTGAGCTGAAAAAACTGATACACTGGAATGGCAGCAGTGCTACTGAATGTGGTTCTGAAGGAACTGATGCGCTGTTGGATCAGAGTGACAAGGGTCATACTCATAACGGTACACTGATCTGGAACTGAACTGGGTACTCAAAGAAGCATAGGACTGAATGGCTTCCGAATACAATCGCCAACGCAGCCCGGACATCCACGGGAACATATAACTGGGCGTTCCGAAGTGACTCACCAATGTGCTAGAGTCGGGGAAAATCCGGGGTCTTCGACACAGAATGGAAAGGATATATATCCTGCGCGATTCTCAACGATGCGAATAAGGTACTGAAGTCGAGCATGTGAGAAACAACTATTCGAAGAGGCAATGATGAGTCCTCCCAAAATGGTCCGTAGGCACTCATCACAGATGGTGATGAGTCCAAGGCGCAGGGGCCTCTGGGTCTATCCTCTGGAATAGAGGGGTTGTCGTCGACAGAGGGAGACCTGCAACTATCAAGGCAATGATGTTTCCTTGATAGGAGCGCGAGGTAAAAAACCGAAATGTGATAGTACTGATGGCAGGGTTGATAAAATGGGGTAAATAACTGGGCAAGTAGAGTGGGTGGACTCAAACTTCCTTTGTTCAGAATATGATGGCGGGGATGATCGGACAGCATATGAAACTGACTAGTGGTAAAGGGATCATATCTGTATAGCATCTGAAGGTGAATGGGCTGAGAGAGACGCAAGCTGTGGTAAAATGGTAGGAGACTGCAGAATACTCTGAACAAAGGCAACCTGACTGGGGGTGCTGCCGAGATGATCGATCATAGCGCCAAGAGGCGCGGGGGGACTGCTTCATGGGTTAGGGAACTTGAAGAAATGTGGATATAAAATGGTACTGTCTGGTGGATTTTACGAGCCCAGGACAGTTCATGCTCGTGGTTGCTTTCAATTTTAAGGAGTCTGAAAGCAAATAAGAAGACTCTAAAATGATGGAATGTTACTGTCGTGTGGATTTTACGATCCCATGACAGTTCATGCTCATGGTTGCTTTCAATTTTAAGGAGTCTGAAAGCAAATAATAAGACTCTGAAATAATGGCCAGGCAAGGAGGAGGTGTTCAATCAGGGAGCATTTATGATGACCAGGACTGAGGGTGGGGGGGAACACTGGTGGACCTCCTTGCGGGGTGAATGAATGGTGACAAAATAACGAAACATTTGCAGTATGACAGGAGTGGATGGCTCATGTAAAAAGTGTGAAACAATCTGATGACGGCCGATGTGGCACGCAAATCGAGGCAGCAAAGTGTCATATCACAATGGTGAAATGGTTCCAAGTGAGAGTGAGAAATGATCTCAAGCATCATCACGAGCTCGGAAAGATGAATCCGGCGATATAAAAGGTGTTAAACATGGAGAGCGGCCCAAGTGGCACGCAAACCGAGGCTACTATTGGTGTCTAAAAAGTGGGCAAAAAATGATGTAGTCAAAAAGATGCAACGAGGTGACCATTGGGATGATCTTGTCGTGCTGATTCCAATGGTGGAAACGGTTTGGAAAACGGATTCCGTATGGGTTCAGAATGGCCAAAACAAGAACAAAGTCGACGGACTATAAATAGTAAGTGGGCCCAATATGACACGTCATTTGTACTATTCGAGGTTTATTTGCGATCGGAGTGAACCAGAGTTTACGGGTGATTTCTGGACGATCTGACCGGTGGATTCGATATTCGGGAGATCCAGGTATTCCGTTAAACTTACACTTGTTTTGTTTTTTGGGTTGGGAGGGTTGGTGGGCCCCCAGGGGACGATGTTGGCCATGGTACCCTCTTCGAAGGCGTCAGGAGCAGGAATAGGGTCTTTGAACCAGTCGACCTTGGGGGGAAGGAAGTCTTTGGACTCGACTGCAAATTGGGTAGGAGTGTTAGAGGAAGGTTCATCTGGGAGGAAGTAGGAACGATGGTGCATGTCATCCCAAGGATAATCCAGGGCAGTGAGAGCTTCGAGAATTTCCTCATCCGTACGAAAAATTTGGCCCGTCAAATCGATTGACGGGGGTGTAGTGACGAAAGAGATCATATATATGGTATTAATCTCTTCGGAAGAGGAAGAGTCCGGGGGGTGGATCTCCACAATGGTGGGTGCTGTCGTTTCAAGATCTAAATGTGGCATCTCAAAAAGAACGGGATTGACCTTTCTGGGAGGGGGAGAGACCGGGAAATGGATTTCCTTAATGGTGAGGCATGCCATCTCGAGATCCAGATTGTTTATCTCAAAGAGAGTGGTATTAACCTCTGCGGAAGGGGAAGAGACCGGGGAATGGATTTCCTCAATAATGAGTGGTGCCGTCTCAGGTTCCGGATTGTTCATATCAAAGAGAGCTAGCCTGAACTCGGGGAGATCGGGACAGTGATGGGAGTAATGCCCATAAACCTCGCATAAGGCATAGGAGTGGTTAGTGCGCAGGGATTTATCGCGAGGTTGAGGGGTTGGATCTAGATGGACAACCGGGATGGTGGGGTCGTCATCGAGCATTCGCATGTACTCTTCTAATGCTGGTAACTGAGGACATAGGTGGGTCGCATGGCCCAAGTCATCGCATAGCGCGCATTTGGGAGGAGCACGAAACACAGGGGGGTTTTTGACTGTCTTAGCGGGTGGGACAGCAATGTAAGGTTGGGGGCCTCTGCCCCCAGTGGGTTTGGGAAGAAGAGGGGGGGGTTTTGTGGAGGATGACGGGGTAGCAACACCGGGGGGTGGTTGATTAGTAGTAACAATGGGTTGCACTGGTTGCAGGATGACATCCGGTGTCGGGGGACGAACGGGAGGCGAAAGATACCAAACGGGTAATCCTAAGGTTAACCCGGGGAGGTTGAGGGTAGCCATAACCGGGGCGCTAGCCACTCCTGAGGGAGGGAAGAGGAAAGGAATGGTATGAATGGGTGTAGCACCAATGTGACTAGGTACCAAAGGGGGTTTAGGAAATAAAGGCGTTTGATTAGTAGGAGTCCGCGTGAAATGTGGGATAGGGTACATAGATCGGATACTTCGGTGGTGGGAGACGGGGGTGGAATAGATGGGAAAGTCGAGGTCATTGGCGCATCTGAGTAAAATCCGGGACCCACTGAAGACATGAATGAGGTGGTGGCATCCGAAATAGGTTGTTCAACCATGGGGAGTACGGGCCCTATAGAAGAAACGACTGTGTTGGTGGCACCTGAGATAGGTTGTTCTACCATGGGGAAAACATTTTCGGGCGCCGCAGGGGCATTGGGATCGTGGTAAGTAAGTTGGTCAACCGTGACCACGCGTCCCTCATGGGGGAACATCATGATACGAAAAACAGTAGAAGCGACTGCTCGCATGGCATACATGTAGCTGCGACCAAGTAAAAGGTTATAATCAAGCTGGGCATTGATAACCTCGATGTTGATTAGGACGGTTTTGCCAGCCAGCTGGAGGGGGACATTGGTCAATAGGCCATGTGGTTGAGCTGAACGGCCGTCATAGGCTCGCAACGCAGTAGAGGACTGCTGGAGAGGGGGGGATCCCATTTTCTGCCAGATGGAGACGGGCATGACACATGTAGAGGCACCTTCATCAATAATGCATCTATGGACGACAAAATTCCGGATGGAAACAGAAACTTGGAATGATATATTGGAAGGCAGGCGGGGTTCGGATTGGTCCAAATCAAATGCCATTAACTGCGAATCAGTTGGATTGATAGCGCCAATGGCTGAGAGTAAAGTCTTACGCTGCGAAGGGCAGTTTTTTAAGACTTCCAAAGCAGACATGGCTGCGGGGGATTGGGCTAAATCATCGACAATGTTGTAGTTAGACGCAGCCCGCGCATTGGGGTTGTTGTTGATACGGT
>LPNX010158256.1:87218-247135 GCA_001517045.1 Pseudotsuga menziesii | reverse complement strand
CCGCAAACAGAACAAGGATAGTTCGTTCGCAAATTAGGGTTTTTAGCCTGCTTGGGCGGGTGATCAGGGTTTTGGTTGGTAGGGGCCGCGTTATTATTAGTGGGGGGATTAGGGTGTTGACCAGCTTGCTCAGTCTGTTGGTTGTTCCCACGATTTCGGCCTCTGCCGCGGTTTTGTTGGCCCTGGTTGCGTTGGTTGTTCTGGTTTTGCGACGGGTTTTCTTGGGCGTAAACCTGTCCTTGGGTAGTAGGTGGATTCTGAGTTTGCACAGGTGTTGGAGCAGGCTGCGGTGGATAATATGGAGGTTGAGGCTGCGCTGGTGCAGCTACTTGGGGGGGTTGTTGATAGTGCTGTGGAGCGGGTTGTGGGTTTGCTGCAGGGGTTGGCTATGGCTGATAATAATGAGGTTGGGCTTGTGGTGGCGCAAGAGCTGATGCAGCCTGCTGATGATAGTAGGGCTGGGGTGTGATCGAGGGGGCGTAAGCGGAAGTTATATGGCCGAAACACTGAGGTGGACAAGAGGGTCCATGGGAATGGTGTTGATGTGGCATTTGAGCATACGAGTTGGTTGCTCCAGACTGGGATGTAGCCCGCGAAGGTTCAGGGCCAGGGGGAGGATGGGCTACGGAAAATGGTTGAGGCTACGAAGAGAGACGGCCAATGATGCCGTCGGCAGCATGGGATGCCCCCGGTGCATCGTGCTAGGAGGGATCGCTGTGAGGGGCGTCAGGTATGATGGTATAAAGATAACCCGACTGGGCGTAAATAAGATCGAACTGCTGGGCTTTAAGTATAGCCTCTTCCTCCGACTTGGGTCGTTCGGCTGCCACATCCTTAGAAATGAGCGGAAGGAGGGATTTGAGGAACCAATCGAGGAAGATCCGGTCATCTAACTTGATTTTTCATAGGCTACGGCGTCGCCGCCATTCGTGAATGTGGTTTGTGATATGGGTAGCCGTATTCTGCCGGCAAGATAGGAGGATCTCAACGCCCGCGTCATAGCGGACAGGTAACTGGAAGAACTATAGGAAGGTCGAGGCCAGGGACGTGAAGGTGGCATGGGTTCCATGGGGTAGCTCGATATACCATTTGGCAGCAGAGCCGGTGAAAGTGCGCTGTAATAAACGGAGGCGAATGGAGTCGTCTACTATGGAGTTGGAGGAACACCATAGATGGAAGGACATGATATGGTTCTGTGGGTCTTCACCTGCCTTACCCTCGAACTTAGGGATGTCCGAGGGGAGCTTGGTGGGCATGCGAGGCCACGCAGGGTTGTGCCGGATGGGGTCGTTGGTTAATCTGGCTAGGTCAGGTAGATTGAGGCTAGCCATGTATGGCAAACTCGACGAAGGGTGTGACACGGTTGTGGTTTGGATCAAGTTGGGGCCGATGCCCCCAAGTGGGGGGGTCATGTGAGGGAGGTTGCCCCCAAGTGGGGGAACTATGGTGGTACAGGACGGACCTGCACCCCCAGGGGTGGTATGAGTCACTAATGGAGTGGGGACCGGTGTTCCCGCTGCGGGAATCGGTACTGTGAGGGGGACGGTAGAGGGGGCCCCCGTGGAGGGCATACCCAAAGTAGGTGAGGTACTGGGTGTCGTGGTGGGTGTGCCACCAACGGTCCCTCCCATTAAGGGAGTGGGATTCACGCCGGCCATGGGGCTAGTAGGGGCGGTGTAAAGGGTGTTTTCGGATTCAGGCTCCGAGTAGGATGTAAAATAAGGGGCGTCAGAGTCTGGTGACGGTGTCCTATGTCGCTGACGAGTGGAGTCAAGTGACAAGGCTTGAGATCTACGATGAGTGGTATCAAGTGATCCGTGCTGTGGGGGCTCACCTCAGAGGTGCCGAGAATGTCTCGGGGAAGCAATGGTGATAAAATGAGGTCAAATCTGTGTGGGTTGAACTAACTACAAAATAGCTCAAAAAACTCTAATGCAACCGAGTGTGCAGAAGGAGAGCTCAACAAATGGGGCGCTCAGGCCAACAACAACTCAAAACACCCACTGTAACTGCATGCTACAACAGGCGAAGTATCAACAGAAATGGTCAGAATACCAAAAAATAGCAGGTTGCCTACAAAAATAAAAAAATGGTGGACTCGCTAAACCAAAAGGAGGTAAGGGAGCATGCAAACACCTAACTAGTAGTATTATGACTCAACTAGACATATCCTCTGCAAGGTGATGAAATCCAAGTCAGACAATATGAAGAGGAAAGTCAAGTGGCTAAAGTATCCCCCTACCGGGAGGGACACCGGGTAGTCAAATCCTAGAAGAATGGCAACTAAGATACCCCGTTCATGACACGTCCAGAAAGGTAAATCTGCCGCTTGGTCCTTTAAGTGCAATATTCCCTATACAGGGATATTCTGAGGACTGTGAAAGGTAGCCCTTCAGTTACTGAATGGAGTTCGGTATTCCACTCAGACCTCCGGAACCAATCTCACGACTTCAACCCTCCTAAGGGAGAGGCCTTCTGATAATCTGGTTGTGACCGTGTCAAAAAATACGAGGGGATTTTGGTTCCCTAAAGGACAACAGCTATGTCTCAAGTGTAAATAACCAAGGGGTGTTATTGGAAGCCTATCCCCTTGATCCTACCTAACTACAAAATTTCTTTTATGTTCCCCAAGTGGGATTAAAGTGTTGGTTGAGTTAAGTAGTTTTTTAGGTCTCACTTGATTTAGATGACAGAGTGTGTGCTTGTGAAGTTATAAACCCAGAAAAGAAGTGCCAGGGCGACTTCGTAAATATCAATAATGCTGAATTAAAAAACTTTTATCATGCCAAATTATTGGAATAAAGAATGCTAATTTTTTTTTAAAACAATGCTGTAAAAAGATAACAGGAATAATGGTGCAGAAAAGGCTGTAGGACTGCAGGAAATAGGGCAGCAAAGGGGCTGGTGTCAAAAACAGCAAAAAATTGCAGCAATCAGGCCGCGGGTTTTGACGAACCAGGCGTGCTCAGATTGCGGTTTTTTGGTTGACAGCGGCGGTCGGACCACGGGTTTAAACAAAACAGTCATGCTCAGATCGCGGTTTTCGGGCTAACAGCGGCGGTCGGACCGTGGGTTGGAAGGCAACAGTCGCGGTCGGGACGCAGGTTTTTAGCTAACAGCGGCGGTCGGACCATGGGTTTGAAGGCAACAGTCGCGGTCGGGACGCGGTTATGGGGCGGAAAGTTGCGGTCGGCGGCGGCCGAAAGTAAAAAACGGAAAATAAAAAGACTAAAAAAGCCAGCGGAGTCGCCAAAACTGTAGCTAGGGTTTTCTCCCTAGCTTGTACGAATGAGTACCTACTAAGGACAATGGATTCCTTAGTAGCAGTTCAATGATTTATGAATTAAAAGCTATAACTTGAAATAAAAAGATGCTAAACAATAATGAGAATTAAATCTAAACAAGTGCATTAAACAAAACAGTAGAAAGTAAATAACATAAAAAGAAAGCAGTAAATAGTAAATAATGATATTTATTGATGTTACCTCCAATGTGGAGGTTGGTGAAGTCCGTTGCGTTGGTCTGATGTCGGTGGCTCTGAGCTTCAAGCTGCTTCTTCTCTTTCTCCAATGGTGGAAATGGGCCAAAAAGGGCTCTTACGGTGAAAGTAGCTTCAATGGTGAGCTATGGTTTCACGGTGAAAGTAGCTTCAATGGTGAGCTATGGTTTCACGAGCAATTTTGGCAGAGGAAGGATGCTTATGATTGTGGATATGGAATAAGGGGTTTCCACCCCTTATTTATAATTGAAAACCATGCGGTTTTAGGGTTAGGGTTTCAGCTATTTAGGGTTTTTTCCTCATTTCCTCATTATTTTATATTTTTTATTCCTTTTTGGATATTTTTGCTTTTTTGGAGGAATTTTGGATATTTTTAGCTGAAAAGAAGGTTTTATGGCCTTTTGGAGGCATTTTAAGCCTTTTGGAGGCTTTTTGCATGGTTTTATGGGTTTTTGATGGAAATATGGTAGGAAAATGGACAAATGAGCCATGTAATGGGGCAGATGAGGCAGTGAACCATTTTTAGGTGATAACAGGGTCGTGATATTCTATTGCATTAGTGGTTTCTGGATATGAGGTACTAGTGCTACAATGAAACATTTTTTGTGTTGAACATCACTCATATCAAAACTAACTCATGCCATCAGTGTCTTAAATCTCTGGTTGAAGTTGCAAATGGTTTCATTAGGGAATTGCTTAATCTCCTCTAATTTTTTAATATAATGCACTTCATATTTTGGTTTCCCAAATCCTTCAATTAGTCCTTTCCTAACTTCATCCAATGTTTTTGCAGGGGTCCTTGTAGGAACTTGTATAAATTTCATGTACCAATCCAGTGCATGACCTTGAAGAGTAGTCACCAGTTGGCCTTTCTTAACATCATCATCCATGGCATGTCTAATAGTCCATACTATCTCACATAAGAACCAATATTGCTCAGGATCATCAGTCCCATTTCCATGGAACAAAGGTAACTTTGTATCGTTGTCCGCCATCCTGGGCCTTCTTCCTACAGATGTTGATCTACTACTAGAATGTTGCTGGCATGTCGGGCAAGTTGACATGGAATTTGTGTTTCTTCCCAAATGTGGAGTAGTGCACCAAGGTGTCGGTACGCTGCTATTGGGGTTTGATCTTACTACTATTATGTGCATAGTCTGGGTTTGGTCATCCTCTTTGTCGATGTAGGGTCACTTTGTCCCATGTGGTCTTCCTTCACGGTCTTGTGTTTCGATTGCAACAGGACCTTCCCCTGTCCTCTACCTCTTCTCTTGTCGAAACCTTGCTCCTCCCCTCACAAGAACACTTTCTTCCTCGGCTTCCATCACAGTCTCATTGAAACTTCCACCTATCTACCCCTTATCTTCCCATTCATATCCCCCCTTTCATCACGGTATCCAACGCCTCTGTACACCGTAGTTATACTACTCGAGGTGCATCTTTAGTATACCCTTTTCACAGACATGCATATTAATTGACAATTGTAGAGACAACAAGAACCTACCTTTGGGCTGTTGAAAAATTTCCTTTCCACTTTGTTGTAGAACTTGGTAGTGTCGACTACAAATTCAGTGATATATCCTTCTAGGACACTATCTAGCTAGACCTCAACAGCTCAATATGCTTTGTTGTCAGTTTACTAGAGTTCTTGGATCAATTCATCGGTCTAGGATGTTGGCTCTCCTCCTTGGAAATTTGTCTTCTTGTACGTGAACCGTGCTAACCACTTATACAATATGATGGGAAACTTAGAGAAAGAGTATTCGTGAGGACCATCATGTATTATCTCGTCAACCACTTATCCGTTGTTAATCCAGGGTTCTCTTTTCTGCTTTAGCAAAGTCTTGTAGCTTCTGATCAAACCAATATTGAATTTTTGGTGGCATCATATGCCACATATCCTCTTCTCCTCACAATAAGGTCCCAGAAACGGAACCATTTGTTGGCACAAACCCCACCAACGAAACCCAGTCGATAGGGGTTCCCACTCTATCGATGCTCAACTCACCGTGATCTCCCTAAGCATCGACCCAGATGGAAAATATTCAAAAATAGTCTATCTTCCACTTTGCACACCATCTTTTCCTTACGTGGTGTCTTCTGAGCTTGCACAACACTCATGGTGTCGTGCAACTGACTTGTCCCAAAACCCCTGCCAACATCATGGAGAATGTCACAAGCACATTCTTGAGTTCAAATGGCATCACCGTGTACTAATAACATCCCCATTCAGTCACAAAAGTTGTCTTATGTCTATCCTCTTTCGCAACCTTGATCTGATGATAGCCAAAAAATCCATCTGTGAATGAATAGGTTTCTTGACTACCGACTCCTTCTAATACTTCATCAGTGAATGATGTTGGAAACATATCATGAAGGCATGCATCATTCAGCTTCCTGAGATCAACATAGATCCAAACCTCGTCTGTCTTCTTATCTTGCACAACCATAGGACTAATCCAATCTGATTCTTCAACTAGTTCTATGATTCTAGTGCTCAACATTCTATCGAGCTCAGGCTTTACTCTCTCCTTGTATCACGGATTCAGGCGATACAACCGTTGTTTCACAGGCTTCACATCTTGCTTCAGTGGGATTTTGATTCCTCCCAAATCTCCTAGTATCCCCTTCATTTTAGAAAACTTTGTCAAAAACAAGTCTTGAAACTCATGCAACATATTAGTGACCTTGTCCATCATTCTTCATCCCAATAGTCTCCAATATTCACGAATTTTGGTTCCACCTCTATCCCAATGTTGACCTTCCAAATATTGAATGGCTGGTGAAATTTTTTCTATTGACATCTATGGTTCCGCGATATCCCGACTTCCTTCATATTCTAGAATATTGATGTTCCTTAGGTCATCTCCATCATCAAGCCCTCTTGTCACATTGTAGCACTCCATCATTGACTGCATCATTGGTGCTTCATGCAGGTCCATAGGATATGCGAATGGAACTGCCTTCAAAACAACATCATGAATATGTTGTAGTGCACTATGAATCACAGGATCAGAATCCACAAAACTAAAGTTGTGACTGAAACAAATTGAAAAGTATTCCTATGTTGTAATCTCTTTGCGAAGCTTGGCTGATACATACCAATGTCATGGCATTTCATCCAATGTGTGCACAAAATCATGTATCCGCTTATTCCTTGTCCCTAACACCCACATGGTATGGCATGTAATCAAATGATCATTAGGATCATTACGCCCTTCATACTTCTCATATTGGTACTGTTCTATTCCATCGAAGTGAACTTCCAACAACCTATGACATAGCGACCTCCCATTAATCAACTTCTTGTGTGTTTCCCACAACTATGCTAGAGTAGCCTCCAATGCTTCATCCAACATGAATAACCTATGTGGTTCTGACACCCTATCTTCAAAATAAACCAAAAATTTAGATAAATCAAGAAATCCCTCATAGGTTAGAAACTCAACAATCTATGTTGTGACTCATTGTAGTGACTAAGTATTTCTACCACATTTTTGAATTCATGCCTCATGCATATAATTCTACCAATTTTCCAAGGAATCATCAGAATCCGATGATGTAGAGCTAGAGATTTGCTAGCCTAGCTCTCCGTTGGAAGTAGGGTGGACATAGTATTTTGATATATTGTACATATGATCCCATCCCCCTACAACTTCTTCCTTAAATGGTTCAACATACCTCCTTCCTTCATTTGGATCCATCGAGGCTATGACTATGATATTGCAGTTCTCAAATGTCATCATGCGCTTCTTGAAGTTGATAACTGCCAATATTTCATTAGCCCATTAAATCTCCAGCAGTGCTAGATACGAGCTTCCTTCATCAATACTATCAATAACATCAAAATCCGTGTAAGTCCTCATTGCTTCAACTTCCATTGCTAGACATGTTACTCACCCAATCGGTGTAACTCTGCCTTGGTTAGCCAATCGTAGTTGTACAGAGGACCAAACTAGCTATGGTTTCCCCATATTTTCCCATGTCTAATTTGTCAGAATGTTGACATTCGAGCTTGTTGCAGCTGCAACCGTTCTCCCCAAATTTCTAAAATATTGGGCCCCTCCTCATGATTATGCATTGGTTTTAATCGTTGGATCATTTGAGTTTTGGTCATGTTTGATTGAAGATGATTTTGAAAGCTTAACCTCACCCAGGATTCGATTTTGATTGCGTTTGGGATTTGTGGTGAGTCACAGACTCTAAGTTGGTTTTTTCTTATTGATCGAGCCATTTGTTCTTTACTGCGGGTTGCTGATGCGGGGGGATAACAAGTTTTCTGTCCGTCACCGAGTTTAAAAAACTGTCCGAAACACTTAAGTCATTTTTATCGATCTTTTACTATGTTAAATTGGTGGCTAATAGCCTTTCCCCGTCCACCGTTGCGGCTCCCAAACCAATGTTCCATCCAAAGTATGAAGTGCTCTGCTAGCCGATGCGTCGAGTCTTTAGCCACTTGCCCATAACTTCTCTTCTTCTGCCGTTGCGGCTGGGAAAGCCATTTCATGTCCGATGTCAAAAGTCTTCCGACTTCCGATTTAGAGTCTTCCCACCCTCATCCCTTCCGCTGTTGCGGCTCGCAAAGTCCTTCGTCTTCCAATTTAAAAGTCTTCCGGTGTCTGATTAAAGCCTTTTGCTCGTGTTTCACTTACCCATAACTTACAGCCCCTCCGCCGTGGCGGCTCTTAAAGCCCTTTCATGTCTGATGTAGAATCCTTCCGACTGCCGATTTATGAGTTTCCCGTCCAAGGCTCGATTGAATTTCTTCTCAGAATCAGAGACGCACCAGGCCATTTTTCTTGTGGAATAGTCATTCAATTGATAGAATCTGATGCTTTGTTTGTAACCCCTCTCCAACAAGTAATACTTGTCGATTGATTGCAGGTTGGTTTGGGAGATCGATCAAACTTCCGTGGCATGGAGGAAGATGGACCGTCTAGTAGGAGCAAGGCCGAAACTAGCAGGATCATAGATGAGAAGGACAAAACGAATGAAGGCAAAGAGACAGACTAGAAAGACCTATCAGCTACTGATCAGGAGATAAACACTCACAGAAAATGATTGGGAAGAAAAATGGCCAGAAGAGGAAGTTGAAACGTTGAAGAGACTGGAAAGTCACAGGCCGCCAGGATCCCTAAGGATGGAGGGTGTATTTTAAATACTGAAAGTATAGGACTGAGAAGGGGCTTTTTCCCTGGAGAATTTTGTAATGTTTACTTGTAAGAGGAACTATTTCGTTTTGCAAAGAAAAACTGCAAGTTTGCCTGCTAGAGAGAGTGAAATGTGGAATGTATCAATGCAACTCAAGGAATAATGCTGAAGAGGAACTATTTCGTTTTCAGCCATGTTTCATTTACTGTGAGAATGTTTAATTTCCTAAACCTATGTTTTTGTTAAATGTTCTTCAGTATCTTCAGGATTTCTTCCACTATGAGTAAGAAATGTTGCTTATAAAATGATCGGCTATCTGGTTATTTGAATATCCGTAATTGTTCATGTGTCTTGAATGAAGTATCAGCTATCTGTAATTCTTCATTATGCACGTACAAAATGTATTACTCACCATTAAATGCTAATTATGCTCCCTAGGGATAGTTTAGATGGATAGTTTATCTTATTGTCGTATGTGATTTGAATTTTTGCGAGCCCTAAGACAAAAGGTAAGAACCTGCGCATCACATTGTGATTGCTCCCTACATTCTATCACCCCGCATTGTTAGTTAGGCACCTGCATTTCATTGTTTAAGTCAAAAATACAAAAAAAAAATCGGTGGACCGGGCTGCAACCGGTAAACCCTTTGTTTGTTGTTTGACCTACGGTAGCCAGACCGCAAACCGGACGGATTCCCTACACCAAATAGTCAACGGGCTAGTTGGGAACGTTGATTGGGGAGAATCCCTTACTGTTGCAGCCTACGAATTTCCAAGCCTCAACAATTTTGGCACTAGAAGGAGGGCCGCCAGTGCATGGCTGGCCGAGGAAACCCGTTTTCTCGAGATTATTCCGCTGGTTACAATTCTGAAAGTAGTGGACCACGTAATCCAATTTCGGAAGAAGAAAACAGAGAACATCTATATGCTTTTGGTAACGAAGTAGTTAACGACCTAAGAAGACACACCCGGGCATACGTAAAGAATCTTGGAGGGTTGCAAATTATCCCTGACTTACCTAGAAGAGAATACAAGAAGAAAGACCGTCCTATAGTAGAAGATTCAGTGTTGGTTGGAGACTGGGAAGAACTTGTGGAAACTGCCTTACAGGAGGTTGAATTACCTTTGAACCAAGTAGGCCCAGATACCCCTTACAGTTCTCCTGTTCACACCCCTGTGGGTTCACCTCTTCACTCTCCACCTCAACTCATGGCCGGCGTTAATGTAAATAAACCTCCACCTAATCCTCCAAACCCACCACCTACATGGAGAGCCAGATCACCTCTAAATCTGACCCCGCCTTTGCATGACCTACCTCAAGCCTTTGAGAAGTTACTGCCTAAATTTGACCCCAATGAGAAGATCCTAGTGGATGATCATCTACAAAGTTTCTACTTGGCAATAGAAGGTCTGAGGGCTGGGGAACACGAAGATGTGGTGTGTAGACTATTCCCGCATACCCTCAAAGGAGCTACGGCCTCGTGGTATTTTGGATTGCTCGCTAACTCTATCCCAAACTGGGATACCTTCGAGAGAATGTTCAGAAGTAAGTACGCAGTCCAAAAGACTCATGCTGCCCTCATGAAAGGACTATGTGCATTGAAGAAAGAGAAAAAGGAAAAGGTGCACAATTTCACACAAAGGTTTGCAGCATATCTTTAAAATTTCTATGAAACAGATAAGCCTTCAGACAAAGTACTGATTGAATACTATAGTCCAGCTCTGGGCCCTGATTTGGCCATGTTTGCAAAAGGTAGGGCCAAGCCTACTTTGACAGAGACATATGAAGAGGCAGAAGTGGTGGAAGCGGAAAGAGAAAGTATTGAAGACTATCGAGAACAATCAGGAGAGAAAGGTGCGGGAAGAAAAACCTTATTGTTCACTAAGCCTAAGGAAGAAAAGTCACCAGATTATGAAAGTATGGCCAAAATGATGCAAAAGCTGTCTAATAAGATCATAGACTTAGAGAAAGAAAAAGAAGCACAAAAGTTCTACAGGCCATATTATAAGAAAAGAGAGGACAACAATCAGCCCCAACCTCCTCCTCAAAAAACTGCATCCATGAATCTGACAGAGATAGGGATGGAAAATTTCTGTACCTTTCATCAACAACCTCATTCCGAAAGGAACTATCCGCAATGGATAAATTCAATGACATTGGTCATGAATCAGATGTTGGATTCGAGATTAACGGAGGAAGATGATGAGGAAAAGAAAGAAAGTGCTTCTTCTACTTCTACAAAAGGACAGGAAGAAGAGACCATGGCATTATGGAATTCTGTCTCCTTACTCGATGCAGAAGAGGAAAATACTCAGGGACACAAGGATGTCAGGGAAGCTAACGTGACAGCTAGAAGCCAATGGATGATTAGTGATGACAGTCTTTTACTCCCAAAAGATCAGAAGGTTGCAAAGAAATATCAAGAAGAAATTTCAAGATAAATCCTTGGCTGATAAGATTCCGGAATTCACTATTACCAGTCAAGATCCTAAGCAGAACATAATGTTTCCCAAGCCAAACGAAGAGAAGGTGAGTGCTGATAAATATTTGTCCATTAAACAACAGATCAAATATGACATTGTTGAGGATTTGAAGAAGATAAAGGAAAATGTCCCTCTGTTTGAAATGTGTAAAGTACCTCAACAGAAAGAAAGGTTGTGGAAAGCACTTGAAGCGTCAGAAGAGAAGCTGCCCTCTGACAATCAACCTCGGGACGAAGAAGAAATTGGAGAAGCTAGCACCGGAGGCAAGTCTAAAACTAAACATCCACCTTTCCTCGTGACGTTTGAAATCTTTAATCATAACGTGCACAATTGTCTGGTAGACTCAGGGGCGTCTATCAATGTCATCCTCGTATCAGTATGTAAGAAAATAAATGGGCATCCTAAGCCAACCACGTGGAGGGTGGTGCAATTGGATAGGACAGACGTTAAGGTAATTGGTGAGATGGAAGACGTCCTAATCCGTCTGGCATCCGATGACAGAGTATGCCAAGTTATTAACATCGTGGTGGCCGATATACCAGACGCTTACAGCCTGGTCCTGAGCAGAGATTGGTCAGCTAAATTAAATGGATATTTTGCTTCAGATTGGTCGCATCTGTGGTTACCGTACAAAGGGAGTCCCAACCAGATTAAAATTTTAAGAGAACCTCACATGAAGTACAATGTTACTCAACTGAATGAGAAGAATGTACCAGTTGAATCTGTGTTGGGAAACTAGTTTCTCCAACTGGAACCAGGGAATTATCAAGCGGAAGAGGCCAGCGACACATCTGACACTCAGCCTGATCTCCTTCGATTTTCTCAGGCTGATGAAATTGACTGTAAAATAGTAGATTTTGCAGTAGGAGTAGATTCATTTTCAGTAGATAATGTTTTGTGGAATTTGTTTTTTGATGGCTCAAAGACATTAGAAGGGTCAGGGGTCGGCTGCGTCCTTATTGATCCACAAAAAAATAAGCATTTCCTGTCATGTAGATTAGAGTTTGAGTGTACTAATAATACGGCCGAGTATGAAGCACTACTGCAGGGACTCAAGAAAGTGATTGAGCTAAAGGTTAGTAATTTAAAAGTTTTTGGGGACTCAGAAATAGTTGTAAAGCAAATAAGAAATCAAATACATTGTGTTTCCCCTCACTTGAAAGCTTACCAAAATGAGGTATGGGATTTGCTTAAATGTTTTCAGGCATTCAACATTATTTCAATCCCAAGAATTAAAAACGCAGCAGCTGAATTATTGGCCACTTCGGCCGCTAGGCTTTTACCCTCAAATAATTGATGTACTGTTGAATTGCTTTTCAGGCCTTCAGTACCGGATATGATCACCAATTTGCGGGTGTTCTATGATGATCAGCAAATCATAGAATGTTTAACAAACGATGAGGTATTCAAAGGAGCGATTATCGATGATGAAGAACACCAAGCAAAGATGAAATTTGACAATTTCGTCCCTAAAGGGGTCAGAACGTTAGAGAAAATGTTTGACTTGAATGAAAAATTCAGAAGACCCGCTAACGTAAAAACTCACAGCTCAACTCTACAGTTCGAGCTGATAAACTTAGGGACTGAGACGGATCCTAAGTTTGTGAACCTCGGCAAATGTTGTTCACCAGCCGAAAGGGATAAGTTCGTCAGTTTGTTTAAACAGTACAAAGATGTCTTTGCTTGGATGTACCAAGATTTAAAAACATATGATACCAGCATCATCAAACACGTTGTTCCCATCAAGGCCGGAGTCAAGCCATATCAGCAGCCCTTGAGGAAAATGCATCCAAAGCTGGATCCACTGATTCAGAGTGAGGTAAAGAAATTATTGGATGCTAGAATCATTTTCAAAGTCAGACACTCTGAGTGGGTATCAAATCTAGTGCCTGTCAGAAAGAAGTCGAGAGAAATCAGACTGTGCGTGGACTTCATAAACTTAAACCGCGCCTCAGATAAAGACAACTATCCGGTGCCTCCCATGGAGCAATTGCTGCAGATGGTCTCTGGTTCTGAATTGTTTTTGTTATTAGATGGTTTCTCTGGCTACAATCAAGTATTGGTATCTGAAGAAGACAGATTAAAAACAACGTTCAGGACCAAATGGGGAACTTTTGCCTATAGAAGGATGCCCTTTGGACTGATTAATGCTGGAGCAACTTTTCAGAGAGCTATGGACATAGCTTTCCGTAGACTGATTGGACGAAGTGCTGTAGTATACCTTGATGACATTACAATATTTTTGAAGAAAAGGGGAGAACACGCTTTTCACCTAAAACAAATTTTCGAACGCTGCCGGAAATATGGCATCTCCCTCAATCCTAAGAAGTGCGTATTTGCAGTCACAGAGGGCAAGTTGTTGGGACACATAATCTCAAAGAGAGGTATATCTATAGACCCAGAAATAATTAAGGCCATTGAACAAATACCTATGCCACATAATAAAAAGGGAATGCAATCATTTATGGGAACCATAAATTTTGTAAGAAGATTTGTACCTGATTTTGCCCAGACTGTTAAGCCACTGCAGCAGATGGTCAAGCAAAATGCGCAATTTAGGTGGACTGAAATTGAAAAGAATGCTTTCAGTAAAATCAAGACTGCTGTTGCACATGCACCTTCCCTGAAAAGCCCAAACTTTGATAAATATTTTATCATGTACACATTTGCATCTGATGATTCGTTAGTAGCTGTGCTTACGCAAAAGGAGGATGGGGGTGATGAATTCCCAATCTCTTTTATGAGCACTGGGCTACAAGGGGCTGAATTAAACTACCCAGTCATTGATAAGCAAGCTTACGCAGTATTTAAGGCAGTGAAGCAATTCAGGCCTTATATATTAAAAAACCGAACCAAGGTAATAGTCCCTTACCCAGCTGTAAGATCCCTTCTCATAAAGAAAGAGTTAGGAGAAAGAAGGGGCAACTAGGTAACAAATATTCAAGAATACGACCTTGAATTCAAGCCAGCCTCTATAGTGAAAGGTCAAGGGTTACGCAAATTGATGACTGAAAGCAGAAACAACGAAGAACAAGAATGGGACGATGAAGCCGAATTGCATGTAATGGATGTATGTACTCTGTTTACAGCTCCTGAGTCCTGGTATAGGGACCTTGTGCATTACTTGCAGTCAGGGCTATTACTAGAACATTGGAATTCCAAACAAAGAAGAGCTCTGCGTCTCAAATCGGCCTCCTATCAACTTGTTGAAGGAGTGTTATTCAGGAAGAATTATGACGGGATTCTCCTCAGATGTTTAGAAAAGGAAGATGCAAAGAAAGTAATGGCAGAATTACATGATGGTCTAGCTGGGGGACATTATTCAGGCGACACTACAGCCCACAAAATCCTTAGAGCTGTTTACTATTGGCCTACACTCTTCAAGGATGCATATGTATTATTAAATACAATGCATATGTATTATTAAATACAATGCACATGTTAGGAAATGTGATATTTGTCAAAGGTGTGGCGGAAGACAGCCTAAGGCAGCAGCGCCCCTAAATCCTGTGATGACCACGGAACCATTTGAGCAATGGGGGATGGACATTATCGGAGAAATAAAACTGAATTCTTCCCTGCTGCACAAGTACATTCTTACTGCAACTGATTATTTCACTCACTAGGTCGAAGCTATCCCACTGCGCAAGATAAATGAAGATGAAGTCATCAACTTCCTACAAGATCATATCATGACCAGGTTTGGACTTCCAATTTCATTAGTATTTGATAATGCTAAATACTTTTCATCGATTAAATTGACTACATTTGCTCATGATAAAGGAATAAAATTACATTGTTCTGCTAACTACTATCCGCAAGGGAATGGCCTGGCTAAATCCTCTAATAAAAACCTCATTAGAATCCTGAAGAAAACTCTAATAGAAAACCAGAGAAGTTGGCACTCAGCCTTACCCAACGCCCTCTGGGCTGACAGATTCACCCCTAAGTCTGCAATAGGAGTGTCACCCTATACCCTTGTGTACGGTAAGGAAGCCATCCTGCCTCCCAATATCATGCTACCATCTTCCATTCTAGCTCAGGAGTCTAGGGGGTCGGATGACAAAGTTTTACAAAAAAGAATATATAATCTCCTGAAAGCAGAGGAAGCCAGATCTAAAGCCAAAGAACGCTTTAAGCAACAGCAAGAGTCATTTAAGAGATGGTTTGAAAAACATAAAGCTGGGACGAAAGACTTTGAAGTAGGAAACTTAGTCCTCAAATGGGACCACCCCCATGATGAGAAAGGAAAGCATACCAAGTTCTAGCAGTTGTGGGTAGGCCCTTTTCAGGTTGCAACCAAGCTTGGTCCTTCTACCTATAAGCTGCAAGATTTACAGGGATGGGAGGAGAACTTGCCAGTTAATGGTTTGGTTTTCAAGCCTTACTTTTCTTGAGTTTTCTTTGATTTTTTTTGTCTTGTATATAAATAAGTTGTTTGGTTGTTTTCGAGTCATGCTTTCATTTGGTTTAAATTTGAGTTGTTGATTTTCAATAAAGGGAACGAACTTACGGTTGTCTGAGGGATATTAAGATCTTTTTTGGGAATAGAAAATATGTTGAGGGTCATCCTGTGTGTTGCTAAATGAATTCTTCCAACCTAACGATTTTCTCGAATAAAATTTTGTGTGCATTGAAGTCCTGCTTAACCCCTGTGAAATAAACAGGATTCGAGGAGTCTGGAGTACGGAGTCTGGAGTACTATGTCGAGGCTCCATCCACGTCACATTTAAAATGTTCTAAGGAGCGACAACAAAGGACCCATGGAAATAAGCAAGGTGAATAGTGTATAAAATATAAATGATCCCATGCCAAGAAACGAATGCCAAAAGGCAAATAAAGAGTCAAAACTTCTATAAAAGCATCATAAATCAAAGCGGGTGCTGAATCATAAGTACTAAATTTCCAAAAGATCCTCTCCGTCCATGAGCTGAAACTTGAAGCACACCACTCACACAAAAGGACACTATGGGATAGAGGATCCTGAATTAAAATTCAGTAAGAAAGGTGTACAGGAGGACTCAGATGAAAGGGACAAAAGTCCGAAAGCACAAAAAGTGCCAAGATGGCATGGGAATGCGGAGCAAATGAATATTTTTGTTCACCACCTACTACAATCCTGTGGTGTCCAAAGCTATTTCGCTGCCTGAAGACAACGATAATAATGAAATTCATCCTCTGGCCTCAGCAGAGTTATCTGGACTTGAAGATCTTGGTTTCCACTTTTCCCAAATTGGACTATCATCAATGATTAAAGGACACACGCTTCTGTAATTTGAGAAATCCAGATGGTTGGAAGAATTTAACAGATGTACTTGTGGTCAAGCAGCCTGTCACTCAAAGTATAATCACCCAGAGATCTAGGTTCACCAAGTAGTCGCCAGTTGTTGCAGCTGCAACCGTTCTCCCCAAATTTCTAAAATTTTGGGCCCCTCCTCATGATTATGCATTGGTTTTAATCGTTGGATTATTTGAGTTTTGGTCGTGTTTGATTGAAGATGATTTTGAAAGCTTAACCTCACCCAAGATTCAATTTTGATTGCGTTTGGGATTTATGGTGAGTCACAGAATCTAAGTTGGTTTTTACTTATTGATCGAGCCATTTGTTCTTTACTGTGGGTTGCTGCTGCGGGGGGATAACAAGTTTTCTGTCCGTCGCCAAGTTTAAAAAACTATCCGAAACACTTAAGTCATTTTTATCGATCTTTTACTATGTTAAATCGGTGGCTGATAGCCTTTCCCCATCCGCCATTGTGGCTCCCAAACCAATGTTCCATCCAAAGTATGAAGTGCTCCGCCAGCCGATGCGTCGAGTCTTTAGCCGCTTGCCCATAACTTCTCTTCTTCCACCGTTGCAGCTGGGAAAGCCATTTCGCGTCCGACATCAAAATTCTTCTGACTTCCGATTTAGAGTCTTCCTGCCCTCAGTCGTTGCGGCTCGCAAAGTCCTTCGTCTTCCAATTTAAAAGTCTTCCGGCGTCCGATTAAAGCCTTTTGCCCGCGTTTCGCTTACCCATAACTTACAGCCCCTCTGCCATGGCGGCTCTTAAATCCCTTTCACGTCCGACGTAGACGCATTCCGACTGTCGATTTATGAGTTTCCTGTCCAAGGCTCGATTGAATTTCTTCTCAGAATCAGAGATGCACCAGGCCGTTTTTCTTGTGGAATAGTCATTCAATTGATAGAATCTGATGCTTTGTTTGTAACGCCTCTCCAATAAATAATACTTGTCGATTGATTGCAGGTTGGTTCAGGAGATCGGTCAAACTTCCGTGGCATGGAGGAAGACAGACCGTCTAGTAGGAGCAAGGCCAAAACTAGCAGGATCGCAGAAGAGAAGGACAAAACGAATGAAGACAAAGAGACAGACTAGAAAGACCTATCATCTACTGATCAGGAGATAAACGCTCACAGAAAATGATTGGGAAGAAAAACGGCCAGAAGAGGAAGTTGAAACGTTGAAGAGACTGGAAAGTCACAGGCCACCAGGATCCCTAAGGATGGAGGGTGTAGTTTAAATACTGAAAAGATAGGACTGAGAAGGGGCTTTTTCCCTGGAGAATTTTGTAATGTTTACTTGTAAGAGGAACTATTTCGTTTTGCAAAGAAAAACTGCAAGTTTGCCTACTGGAGAGAGTGAAATGTGGAATGTATCAATGCAACTCAAGGAATAATGCTGAAGAGGAACTATTTCATTTTCATCCATGTTTCATTTACTGTGAGAATGTTTAATTTCCTGAACCTATGTTTTTGTTAAATGTTCTTCAGTATCTTCAGGATTTCTTCCACTGTGAGTAAGAAATGTTGCTTATAAAATGATCGGCTATTTGGTTATTTGAATATCCGTAATTGTTCATGTGTCTTGAATGAAGTATCAGCTATCTGTAATTCTTCATTATGCACGTACAAAATGTATTACTCGCCATTAAATGCTAATTCTACTCCCTAGGGATAGTTTAGATAGATAGTTTATCTTATTGTCGTATGTGATTTGAATGTTTGCGAGCCCTAAGACGAAAGGTAAGAACCTGCGCATCACATTGTGATTGCTCCCTGCACTCTATCACCCCGCATTGTTAGTTAGGCACCTGCATTTCATTGTTTAAGTCAAAAATACAAAAAAAAACTCGGTGGACTGGGCCGCAACCGGTAAACCCTTTGTTTGTTGTTTGACCTACGGTAGCCGGACCGCAAACCAGACGGATTCCCTACACCAAACAATCAACGAGCTAGTTGGGAACGTTGATTGGGGAGAATCCCTTATTGTTGCAGCCTGCGAATTTCCAGGCCTCAACAGAGCCTAGATCCAGAATAATTGAATCTACCTCATAATCCCCAATCTAGATATTCATTCTCATTTCTTTCCCAATTTTCTTCTTGTGTAGGGAGTTCATGGCAAACTCCTTCTGCCCCCTTTCTATCTGATTCAACAAGATCACGATCTTGGCGAGCGCATCAAGATATTTTTCTAGCAACATGCATCATTCAAAGAAATTTTGCAAGGTACCATGCTATCGCAATGGTCCTATGACCAAAGTTGAATAAAAAAAAGGTGGAATTTCATAAACAAACAAATCAATCAGATCTCTTCTTATAGCATCACGTGCTTCAAAGAAAATATCCCTATCAGTGTTGACATAAAATTGCACCTTTTTTTGTCCAACCAATTGAACTTGTGGAGTCGGGATATCATCTCCTGTCATCGCACCTCCATGAGTAATAACAACAACATCAATAGACTGAACTCTGGGTTCTTCTGAGATATTCGAAACCATTGGTCCTTGGTTCTGGTTTGGTGGTGGATTCAATGGATCGTTCACATTTTGATTAGTGTTTTGGTTCTTTTTCTGGTGTAATAACCCAAAATTCCATAAAAATTAAAAAAATTTGAAGTCACATAAAATGTCTTAAATCGCAGTTTAGTAACTGCTAGCAGTTACCAGAAAATGAAACAGTTTAACAAATTTTTAATGATTAGTTTCAAATACAGAAAAAACTAATACAACTTTAATTTTTATAAGTTATAGAAGGAGGACTTGCATTTAGTTGCTGCTAGCTATACTGATGATTTACTTTTGTTAAGTAGGTGAGAAACCATGTTTGAAATCAGGGCTTGCTTAGCATTTTGCTAACTCAAATGGACTGTTGGTTCTTACAGGTTCAGCAGGTAAGCATATGATCAAGTAGGAGTTTATTTTAAATCATGTCGAGAAGTACTTCTTTAGCATGTTAAGATGCTAGTATATAAATTGATTATTAAGCTGCAAGTCTCAGATGAGGTAAAGTAAATTCCTTTCATTTTTTGGATCTATGAAAGTATTTATATTTAACCCATAATGACTTTTATCCTTAACATAAAACTGCTATTTACAATAATGAGTTCATTCTAGGTTTCTTTTTGTCGTAAGATGATTATCTTTTATAAATTATACTACCTAGTCAAATCTAGATTTCCATAATGAGCATAGAGCTCATGATCTTGGCATATAATTACTTCGACGGTTTCCTGATCTTACTGCTATTGTCATGTTTAATACTCAAGTGTACTATTCTTTGTGTAAGAACATATTCTTATGTTTTTCAAAGGTTAAGTTTACAATGAGTTATTAGTTTCTTTTTTATGAGAAACTCTTGCAATGAGGTTTGTATTTAGTCTCCTTGAAGACTCCTTCATTGATCAGCATCGAGTTTTATGTGGAGAAGTTTAGAGCTCTTCAGTTTATAAAAATATTGTAAATAACAACATATCTCTACTTTAATTCTCCTTTACTAGTCATGAAACATTACCAACTTGTTTTAATTCTTTGCAATTATGATTAACTTCTTGCACAACTAGTATACAAGTTGTAATCTTAAACTCTAGGTTATAACCATGCTACAAGTGTTATTGCAATATTACAATACTATGATGATATATGATTTAACATTATCAAACTATACTCATCATCCTAACTTATAACCTAAGGTATTTGTATCTACCTATCAACTACTATATGTGATCGGAACTAATGGCAATATACATTAGAAGATTTTCTCCTCTAATATACTAATTCTAAGGCATAGTATAATATTTCGATGGAAAAGTTGAAATGATGAGCAATCATATGAAACGTTATACTATGGTTGATAGCGAGATTTTTAATATTGGCAATGATATGTTTCATATTTGAATGTGCAGCGTTGACAATAGAAATCGACCCACACTTGGTTAAATTTCTAGAAGGCACATGGACCAGCCTCCTCCATGCATTGGTTGACTTAGAACGAAAGAAACCCTACTCCTTTGCATTTTACTTTGAGGGTTTGTCTTCCTGCAGGCTATGCTATGAGACTCCTTACGGCCATGAGAGGTCTACTCTTCCTTAATCCTCGGTACTAAAGTCTGCATTACTGTGCAAAGTGGTTTATGGTATCATGGTTGGTGTTTTTAGTTTCTTTTGTGAGTTAAGGAAAACACAGTGTGAGTGTTTTAAACTTCTTCACATTGCTCGAAATCTATAACTGGTTTTACCCTTTTATCAGTTTTTTCTTTTCCTTGGCATCATGGAGTTTGAGACTGTCTCTTGCTACCTCTATTGCAGAGTTGGCTTAAGGGTATTTTCTTGCTTCTCGGTTTTGTGCATTCGAGTTGGATGGCCGTATCTTGTCGGTGCTGATTTCTTCTTGCTCACAGGTAAATTCTTAATCTCTACTCGAAAATCCTTTTGTCAAATTATTTACTAAGTTAGGGTTTTAGTAATTTATGACTCAGTGTTTTAAATATTGTTTGGATTGTAATCTTGCAGGCTCATGCTGACAGCTCTAGGCTTTATGTGGAATGCAAACTCATGCTTCAGTTAACTTCATGGGCTTCCAACTGGTAAGCCCTGATCTCGTCATGGGTTCTCCCTGCTTGCGATTTGGGTTGTTGGATGAAGGTTCCTATGGTTGGAAACATGGCTTCAAACTCTCTGCTAGTTAGGATATTTAATTTGTTGTTTATTACCCATGCTTTATTTAAAAACCCTTGCGATACTTCACTGGGTAGCACAAGCTCTTGAAGCTATGATGTATATGTGGTTTTGGTTAAGCATTTTCAGCCTTATGGCTTAAGTGATGTAATGATGTTATTAAGATTATAAATAACCTCCTCTGTGCTCAAAGATGCTTATGTGATCTCTCTCTCATTTGCTTCAATTTTCCTATTTGAACGTCAAGAAAATGAAGACTGTGAACTGGGTTTTTCTTAACCTGTCCATAGTGTATTTTATTTACAGTTAATATAAAAGGATTATGTCTATTGGTTTATTTAGCAAGCTGGGGTTTTGACCCATCGTTTCTATAGGCTATAAGCCTACCTTTGATTAAGGATTTATATTGCAATGGTTAATAATTATTAGTTTATTTTGGTCACGATTTACATATGCATTGTATTTAATAATACTATGTAATTATAATTACTTTTAAGCATTGTTTTGAACATGCTGTTTAACCCTATAGTTTTTAATAAATCCTTGTTTATATTTACAGCATTAATAACTCTGTTTTCAAAATAGAATAATGAAAGATTATATGACTTACAGTTATAAGTATGATGCTATCTATGTATGAAATGAAAAGATTCTAAACAGTTTTGCTTCTAGTTTTTAGTTTAAGAAAAATACTTAGGTTTTTAGTACAACATACTCGAACTAGGTAGTATTGAATTTCAGTATTTTTTGTAAAATAAAAGGATTATAAAAGGATCCTTAGGTCCTGAATAAGACACACTCTATTCTATATAGTTAATATTTATAAACTATTTTATTATTTCCTTTTTACATGTTTTCTTAAATATTACTTTACTTTACTTTAAATATTAGTTGTTTACTTAACTATAATATCTTTATTTTTTATCAGTATACTAATACTGAAATAATAAAAATATTTACTATTTTTTTTATACCTGTGTTTCCATTTAGTTGGTTGTAGTAAAATAAGTGCCAACAATACATAGCACTGCTATTCAGTGAAATTCATAAACATTGAAGTAAAATCTATTTATCATTTACATTCAAATTAAAGAATCATATCTACTGTTTATATTCCAATAAAAGAATCATTTCATTTACCTAAGACAATCCAACTGTGCTAGAGTACGACCTAAGTCCAGGTGTGGAAAAACAAAGCTTGGAAATTTAATTTCTATTTGTTTCACTATTTACATATCATATCTATTTCTACTAGAATCTATATATTCACTGAATCTAACATTACATAGCTACTTTTCATTCATAAACCTCAAAATACTAACATGTCTGTAGTAAATAAACTATGAATTACTTAACTAAAAACAATAAAATAAAATAGAACCTATTGAGAACAAGATGACAACAGCTTCAGGAGGCTATTCCTCCCAATGAAACTCCTAGAGAGCACTCAAAAAATGTTTCCTCAGGACCCCCGGGTTTGTTTATGGTCTTCTTGGCTAAGAACTGGGTGGAGAATACAACTATAAGACCTCTGTCACATAAATGGTCCAATTACCTCAGTAATAAAAATCTACTCTCAGTAGTATGATCTTCAGCTTAGAAGTTGCAACTAGATCAATATCAGTAGTTATCCCCTCAAACACACTCCAGACTCCCCTCCATTGAATTTCTCTTGAGTAAAATTCATTCACCCTGAATGATCACTTCTTTAGAATGAGTAGCCTCAACTCTCTTCAATGGGAAATTTTATAGAAATGCGTAGGCCTTCTGGGTTAGTTTTCATTAAATGAGCCACCTGCTCTGATTCCACTTTCTTAGGGAATCATGACCACAAATATAGGGAAGTTTCCACCTACAACAGTTGGAAGTGGTTTGAGGATGTTGCCACTTGTCAGTTTTCTCTCCACCTAGTCTCCTCCACCAATTGAACAGTAAACACTCTTTTAACAACATCCCTAAGATATTGTCTCCTCATTTATTTATTTATAAATAAAATATTCTGAATTTACATTAAATATTCTTGACCCAGCCACTGGGTCATCAGTTACAACTTAGCGTAAAATTTAACACAATGTCCCTCAAATATTATAAAATTGTTTCTGCAAATTGGGGCATGTGACATACACACCCCCTTAAATTATAACATCATCCTCAATGTTATTTATTCCTCTTCCTTAGAGTTCCCCTAAAATAGAATTGGATATGCATCCAGCATATGACTTTCCAATTCCTTGGTGGCTTCCTCTAGACTAAGGTGCTTCCATTACACCTTCACTTGACCAATGGTGCAGTTCCAAAGTGAGATCTCCGTTCGCTAGAGGATACAGTATGATTCCACTAGAAAATCTCCTTCAGGTTCCACCTACACATCATTCCAGTTAATAACATGAGTAGCATAATGCACATATTTCTTTAAGACAGAAATGTGAAAAACATTGTGAACTTTTAAATTCGGTGGTAAAGCTAACTGATAGGCTACCTGTCCGATCCTGGAGAGTATTTTGAAAGGACCACAATAACAAGGTGCTAGTTTGGAACAGCTACCCAACCTTAGAGAACTCTTCTTGGGTCTCACCTTAATGAAAACATGTTCTCCTACCTGGAACTCCTTTGGAGTTCGTTTAAGGTCTGCTTGACTTTTCTATCGATCTTGCGCAATTTTCAGATTACCTTGTACCTGCTTTACAATTATTTCCATTTATTTCAATAATTCAGGTCCTAATACTAACCTGTCCACTGGATTAATCCAAGAGATGGGATTGTTACATTTCCTTCCATACACAATTTTGAATGGACTATATCTAGCTGAAGCTTGATAATTATTATTGTAAGCAAATTTTACTAGGTGTAAATAATCTTCCCATTTACCTGGCTCCTCCTTTACATACATTCTTAGTAAATATTCTAGTACATGATTTACTCTTTCAATCTATCCATCAGTTTAAGGATGGAAGGAGGTACTAAAATTTAATGTGGTATTTAATCCTTTAAACAGAGATCTCCAAAAGTTACCTATAAATTTAGGGTCTCAGTCTGACATTATGACCTTCGGTATCCCATGCAATCGGAAAATTTGCTTTAAGAAAATATCAGCTATATTTGCATCTTTATAAGTAGTTTTTATAGGTATAAAATGCGTTGCTTTACTCAATTTGTCAACCACTACCATTATGGAGTCATTTAAGTTCTGATTTTTAGGAAATCCAGTAACAAAATCAAGGCTAGTTATCTCCCATTTCCAGCTAGGAATGGGCAAAGGATGAAGTAGCCCAGCTGGATGGTAATGTTCAGTTTTCGCTTGCTGACATTCAAAGCATCTAGAAATATATTCTATTAGTTTAGTTTTCATGTTTGGCCAGAAATAATCTTTTCTTAGCATAGTTATAGGTTTTTGATAACCCAGATGCCCTGAATAAGGCGTCTTATGGATTTCATCTAAAATTAATAACTTTATCTTAGGTATATTAGGTTGATATATTCTATCTTTATACAGTAATAATCCTTTTGCATTCAAGTTGTACCCTGTACTTAGACTTTCTATTGGATTTTCCTTTGCTTTTGCTTGTAACTTTAGATAATTTTCATCTTGTTCTATCCCTGTTTTAAGTTGTTCTTCCAAATCTGTTGTATAAGTGTTGATAGCTGTTGTAAAATTCAGCTTTGCATTCCTACTTAATGTATCAACAACTTTATTTTCTTTCCCTTTAATGTGTTGAATTTTGAAATCATATTTACTTAGAAAAGCTAGCCACCTAGCTTTCCTAGCATTCAGGTTAGGTTGATCTAACAGATATTTTAATCCCTTATTATCCGTCATTAAGATAAATTTTCTTCCAATTATATGATGCCACCACATCTTTAAAGCATGTATGACAGTATCTAATTCCAAGTCATAGGTTGCATAATTATTTTCATGAATCTTCAATTTCCTAGGCTCATAAGCAATGACATGTACTTCCTGAGTCAATACTCCACCTAACCCATCATTGTAGGCTTCAGTACATACTATAAAATCTTTATTTGGATCAGCAATTCTTAAAATTGGTGCACTAGTTAATAAGGTTTTTAACTTTTTAAAACTATCCTTGTACTTCTGATTCCAATCAAATTTCTTTCCTTTTTTCTCAAAAGAGGTTATCGGATTTGTGATTCTTGAAAACCCTTCGATGAACCTCTGGTAATAACTGGTAATCCCCATGAATGATTGGACATCAATTACATCTTTAGGAACTGGCCAATCTTTGATTGCCTTTATATTTTTGGGATCCACCAAAATTCCTTGTTTAGTCACCACATGACCTAAGTACTGGATTTTATCTTTAAAGAAGTCACATTTACTAAACTTCACAAAGAGTTTATGTTCTTGCAACTCTTGCAAGACAATTTTTAAATGTTCTTTATGTTCTTCTTCATATTTCAAATAAATTAATATGTTGTCGATAAACACGACCACACATTTATCCAGGTATTTATGCATTACATAATTCATTAGACACATAAAAACAACTGGAGCGTTAGTAATCCCGAATGGCATGACAACAAACTCATAATGTCCATATCGAGTCCTAAAAGTTGTTTTAAAGATGTCTTCATATTTAATTCTAACTTGCTGATATCCAAACCGTAAGTCAATCTTTGAAAATACTACGGCTCCACGTAGTTGTCAAATAGATCATCTATGCGAGGTAACAGGTATCTGTTCTTGATAGTAATCTTATTTAATTGGCAATAATCTATGCATAGTCGTAGAGTTACGTCCTTTTTCTTAACAAAGATGACAGGTGCTCCCTAGGGAGACACACTGGATCGAATATAATTCTTGTCAATAAGTTATTTTAACTATGACTTAATTTCATTTAATTCGAGTATATTCATCCGATAAGGGGTGTTTGAGCTGGGCACTAAAACAGGTACTAGCTCAATGGTAAAATCTAATTCCCTCTTCAGAGGCAGTCCCAAAATTTCTTTCGGAAATATATCTGCATATTCCTTTAGAACTGGTATATCCTCCATTTTTAATTTATCTATGTTTTTTAGATTTTCTTCATTGGTTATTGTTACCTCATAAGCCTTACAACCTTTCCTAACAGCTCTCTTAAGTTGCAGAGTAGAAATCTACCTTACGTTTGGTTTCCTTGGGATTCCCTTTACGCTTATTAATTTTCCATCATTATTTATACAAGTAAAGGTTTTATCAAAGCAATTCAAGATCACCCTATGCTGCTCTAACCAATCCATACCAATTAATATGTCGTATGAACCTAAAGGTAGTACATTGAGCTTAACAAAAGTTTCAAATTGATCCATAGTTACAGCACAATTATTTACAAAGCTAATTACCTTTCTCTTTGCACCAGTAGCTAACTGAAATCACCAAGAACTTGTAAACTTTTCAACTGGGAGTTTACACTTTTCTACCAAGTTAGGAGAAATATAGCTTAAAATAGATATGGGTGTTTGATTTATCTTACCTTCTACTTCCACCATAGAAGTTTGATAGTCTGCTTGCCGATTCTCCAAAGCTGCATTGATCCTGGGCATAGTCCTCGTTAAATCACCAACAGACATCTCCTCCTATATTGTGTGGATATTGTTGACAGTCTTTTACTGATTGGGACAGACTGAGGCATAATGTGGACCATTTCATTCCCAACACTTTATGGGTTTTTTTCATTCAAATTTCTTTGTGTAGTAATTATAGTGATTGTTAGAAGACTCTTTATTCTTTTGACTGTTCTGATTGGTCTGTGAATTATTCTTATTCCCCTGGAAAATATTATTAGGAAAATTTATGGTATTATTATTTTTAGAATTTTGATTAGGCACAAACTCTTTCTTATTTTGATCAAAATTATTATTTCTTTTGGCCTTCCAGTTGGCCATACCCTCCTTTTTACGATTCTGTTCATAACAGCAATTCACTTTCCTCATGGCTTCTTCCAGGGTTTTCAGATTGTCATACTCAATCCTATCCTTTATGTGATAAGGTAAATAGCTGAGAAACCATTGTACCTTTCGTTTCTCATCTACAATGTATGGCATATACCTGAGCATACTTAGAAACTTACTGTTCAATTCTTTCATATTCACTGTACCTAGTTTTAGCTTATAGAATTCTTTAGCCCTTTCTTCATAGTACTGTTCAGATAAAAATTTATTTTTGAATTATTTCTTGAATGTACTCCAATTTATGTTCTTCTCTCTTATACCTTTCACTCTCTTTAAATATTGCCACCATATATTAGCTTTCCCTGTAAGATTATAAATAGCCATCCTAGCCTTTAATTGGTTAGAATAGTTATAAATCTGGAAGTACTTCTTCATCCCAAATAACCAATATTTCGCTTCCTCCCCATTTTCAGTTTCTCCATTAAATGTTGGTGGCTTGATCTATTAAATTTTTCATTCAAGCTACCATTATGATCTTAGGATCTTTAACTAAGAGAATAACATGCACAACAATAAAACACAAGCACAACACAAGAGACAAGAGACACAAAGAATTTTCCTTGGGGAAACCATAAAGGAGAAAACCCTACAACTTCCTTAGAGATAGAATCAACACCAAAGGTAAAACCGGAAAACAGTAAGATGAACTCCCGACAACAGAAGTCTCTCTCTCTCTCTCACTGAGAGAGCTTCTCCTCTCTCACCACTAGTAGAAAATGAGAAATTAATGACTAAAATCAGGCTATAAACGACTATTTTTTAGTCGGTGACTAATAGTAGCAAATTACCACTATCTTATAGCTAGTCGTATTTCACTAGTCATTAATAGCTTAACTTAGTAGTCATTGATTTAGTCATTGATTGTCAATGATTTAGTCATTGATTTAGTCATTGTTTTAGTCATTGATAGTTAATGATTTAGTCATTGATTAGTCACGGATTTAATCATTGATTTAGTCACTGAGTGAGTCATTGATTTAGTCACTGATTGCAACCATTAATGACCAAATATACGACTAAATAAACTACTAGATTTAACATATTAATGACTAATCTAAATATGACTAAGATACGGGAAATTAGCTACTAATAGTCATATATATGCGAATTTAGTCGTTTTTGTAGTCACAAATTTATGATAGATATCAATCTACAAACTACATAATTATTACTATTACAACTTACCAGTAACTAGTATTTATGATAAACTAATTCCTGAGCGCTATGTACAATTTTCCCTGTAACTAAAGCTAATAAAAATACTACAAATACTCTTACCAAAGAGATTTAGTAATAAGTAAATCTTCCCATTCTTCATCACTATCATTCTCATAGTCCAAAGAAGAATCCTTCCTGAAAGGATTTCGAAGCCCAATGGCATCACTGCATAAAAAACAAAGAGTTAGAAACAAAACTTTCCCTCTTGTCTACTGCAATATTAAGAATCCATGAGCTTCAAGGTGTTTCAGATGTTATTCATCATGGGCTATCAAAATTAAAACACAACCTGTTGCTTTGATAATTAATAAACTTAAAATTATGCAAAGTATATTCACCTTTTCTTTGAGAAGGTTCCATAATAAGCAGGTCTATGGTTGTGATCAAACTGCAAAAGGTTTTTTCTCTTATTATGAAGCCCATTTTAGCTTTAAATCAAGTGATAAACATTCTAAGAGCCAGACAGATTCAGAAACTTATTGCTAATGGATACTTGATGATTATCATTTGCAAAATTAGATACTTGACTCCCTATGCACCATAATGTCTTGCAAAAATGATCTCTAGACCTAGAATTCAAAGAATTGCAAGTATTTTGACTTGGGGAATTGCAAGTATTGCAAGTATTTAGCATTGAATCATTTAATGTTTCAAAGGTACCATTTTGTATGGAGGAGCTATTTTCGTGAATCATTACTCCTTGTCTATAAGGGCACCTAATAGTGGATTCAATAATTAAAGAGTCACGTTGCAAATATAAAGAGAAATACCCTGCTCCTACAACATTGTGTCTTTAGAGAAACCTTTAAAGGGTTGTATATTTGGCTTCTAGGTGATGATGCCAGTTATTTGAAAGGCAGGACAACTGGTTAAGCATGAATTAAACTTGAACTATTAGGTATAACAAAATATATATCAGCTATGTGTTGAGATGTACAGGATCTGAAACAACTTCCATGATGATTGGACAACAGTTCACAGAGAGAAATAACCATTGATAAGAAATGAACTTTCCTTAGAATGTATGGTCACCTAAAATAATACTACACTATAATTTAGATTCTAGTAAGCTTTTGAGATTGACTATACCTATTGAAAAGGTTGGAGAGACTGGTATTCTACAGTGTTCTTATAATGCACAGTTGCATAAAGGCATATTCTTATCAAGATTTATGACTTTCAAAATGAAGGAATTTACTTGACCATGAAATGCACATTTATGATGAAGCAAAGGATAGAGAAAATCACAATGAGGTTCATATTCCCTATTTGAACTACCTACAAGAAACTATTTCTTCGTAAGGTAAATAAAGCATGTCTCCATCCTGCTTGAGTGGAATTTGAAAGTGCCCTGCCCTGATTATCTGATTATAAATTAGTTTTAAGTTCCAATTCCCTTCAAGCCCTATGGCATGTTTACGCCTTCCACTTTGACTCCACACGTGGGATGCGTTGCTTCTTCAATGGAATATAAGAGCCTCACTAAGACCTGGGTCTCGTATTTTGGTGTGGGAGTTATATTTACAAGTACAAAGTTCAAGGTTCATGAAGAATTGTTCAAAACCTACCATTAGTACAACATTATAACATAGGGTATGTTTATCCAGGAGGATAGAGGCAGGGTAGAGTAGACGGTAAGAGTAAGAGAGGGTTTGACCTCCCCAATTACATTTTTTACTTGCCAAGTCGAAGAAGTTCAGTGCAGAAGTCAACTTCAGCACTATGGACATTGAAGAAATCAGAGAAAGGGATATGGCTTCCATGCCCAACAAGAATCACTCATCTATGTGGGGACAATTTATAAATTAGAAGGTGTCCATACCTTGTATTGGAGAAGGATATCATTATCTTTCATAGTCTATCTAACAATATTGCCATTCTCATCTTCTACAATCAAAACCTCTTCTGTCTTATCCATACGACAAATCATTAGCATCTTGAGTTTTGACATTGGTCCATCATATAAATTCCTTAGTTGCATAAGTTGAGAACCTATCCCATCAACCATGCCTAAAATTAATGGAACCTGCATGGGCAAGAAATTGATAAGCCACTTTAATATTTTTGAAATATCACAACAAATAAAATAATCAAACTTCTATCAATGTTTTCATACAATTTAAGATCATATAATTAGATAATCATTAGTGAAGTACTTAACCATTAGAAACTATAAACTATCAATATCCAATACAACATTTGGAACCAAGAACCCCAATCTAATCCAAATAAATTATAAATCCATGATAGATATAATGAAAATACAAAATAAGTCCCTTAGTCGAGGACAAGCTAAGGGAGTCCGTCCCAAGAATTTGCTATGAGTGGGACAAACAAGAATCATATATTATTGCATGGACACCTATATTATGATGTATATGTTAAGCAATAAAAAAGAGAATTAAGAGGTCAATGAACTAAATAGTCCTATGGATGCTTGACAGCATAGAACAAAGAAAATTGACAATACTACTGAAAAGAACCATACAAACTTTAATGTTCTTTACAAATCAGAATTTTCTTGAGATAAAGAAGAACATAGGACATGGATTATAACATGGTAATAAAAAGTAGCAAATATGCTTTTACCTAGAGGCCCATAACATTGGAAACTACACCAATATTGTCAGAAGAATGGTGTGCTTCAAAAAGTTCTGAAACCAAGGCATTCCAACAATCCAGGCAAACCTGTAGCAAAACCAGAATAATTAGAAGAAACCCATCTTTTTTACCATGCAGTCTTGAAGAAGGAAACACTAATTCACATCAAAAACCTACCTTGAAAACTTCTGTATCATCAACATAAGAAATGTTGATTAAGTATTGAAGACCCATAAGTATTGCTGCCCAATTTTCAGGCATAGTTTCAAGTATGCAAATGTGTGACTGCAGTGAAACAATCAAAGTTACAAATACTATTGCAAGAAGCAATGCCACCATTACAA
This sequence comes from Pseudotsuga menziesii, assembly GCA_001517045.1. Classification (NCBI taxonomy): domain Eukaryota; kingdom Viridiplantae; phylum Streptophyta; class Pinopsida; order Pinales; family Pinaceae; genus Pseudotsuga; species Pseudotsuga menziesii. The sequence goes on along the minus strand of LPNX010158256.1, from coordinate 215,938 downwards.
ATACTTTGAGTCATGATGTTGACTATTAGTTTCAATCTTTCAGAGAACATTACAAGGAGTTCAAGTCCAACATAAATAATTAATATTGTGATTGAACTCATAACCATGCATCACAAAAATAAATGAAGATGTAAAAATAGGTAAGACGATCCTTTACTGTAAAGTGATAAAAACCTTACCTTGTAAAATGAGGTGAATAAGAGTGCCAAGTTAGAATTTAACAGTTAGGCATAAATTACTTTAATACCCAATGAGATCAATCTAACCTCAAAATGCCCTATATAAAACATAAGTTTAATGAAATAATGTGTTCTACAACGAAGTACTTCCAAGTTTTTAAAATGTAAAATACCAACAATAAAATCTGTGAGATCTTTTAATTTTAATTTTGCATAAGATCTTTTATCTAAAATATATTTGCAAGAAGAGCACTAGTAGTGTGGTTATAAGCTCTACAATTGGTTTAGAAATCAAGTTGTACAAAAACATTGTTCTGCAGGGTCTCTATCAGATAGAACTCTATGGACTGTACTTCTAACTTCATAACTTTATTACTCAAGCCTATTCTGTTGTTCTGAAATAACTTTACTATTAAAGACTATTCAGTTGTTCAGATATAACTTTACTAATAAATTCTTTTCTGTTGTTTTTCATCTGCACTTGCTTCAGTCAATGATGCAACTGCCTAGTATTTATACTAGAAGCAATAGTCACTAGATGTTAATCTTATCCATTGCGTTTACAATGTCACACAGCCTTTATTAGTCCAAGAGGCATCATTTGATGATGCAGATGTAGTTTGAAAGAAGGTCCAGGAATAAGAGAACTTTTGTTCACTCCAATTTTTCCTGTTTTTTTTATTCTAATCTCCTCAATAGTAACACCATTAGGGCAGACGATTCGGACATCCCACCAATGGCAAGAATGTGGTATTAATAGGCACAGAACTACCTTTAAGCCCTGAGCATTTTCAGCTCAAAATAAATCGATTAGAATCAATAGATGAATGATTAATCCAATGCAGAGATTATACTTTTATTCTTAATGGATTGGAAAAAATAGTTCTTGCTAATTATTTGTAGTACTTCTTTGATCTAGGAATCGAGGATCCTTGTTCTACTTCAACAAGGAGATAGATTTGATCTCAAATGTATACTTATATATTCTTTATAGTCCTCAGTATTTTGTTTCTTTGATCTAGGATCTCTGCTATTAATTGTCCTTAGTTTTCTATTTTCTGTATGATTCAATTTCCTAGTTTCCTGTGAATTGAACATTGCTACTAGCTAACATAGCAAGTATTTATCTATCCATCCAATTTAAATTATATGATTTTCATTGGACTGCAATCTTTTAGGTCAGGAACAAATTGAAGGAGAAGAGAAAGCTGAAAAGAGTCATAGATCCAGAGGTGAATAAGGATTCATATTGCATGGAATCTGTGTCCATGATAGGGAATCTCTCTTATCGCTGTGTTAGGAAAGAGGCAAACAGGAGGCTTGCCATGTCTGAGTGCGTGAATGAGCTTGAACAAATTTGAAAATTGAACGAAAAAGCAATTGGGATTGAAATCACTACATTGTGTTATCAGTTTTCATGATTAAAAGGGAAAAACATTTCTATTGAATGCTTTTGACAGTCCCCATGAAGAGGCCATGGCTGATGCTATGATGTAATTATCACCCTCTCCCTCAATATTGAGGACACCATGTTCACCAGTTGAAGAATATGTGTTGGTATGTTATAAGAATGTACACCAAAGATGTATCATCTTATGTTACAATATTATACAATATTCACGTGTATGTAATAATGGAAATCTACAAGTTTTATTATAATATTTTCTGTAATGCTTACATTTTTATGTGTATGAGATTTGAAATTTCTTAGCAGCTATTCCAACCCATCAAACACTAACACAGAACAGATAACTAACCTTTAACCTTTAATGTTACATATGGAATCTTGCAAATTTAATCGAGGTTCTGTGCTCATAAGGATTGGAATCTGGATCATTAACATAGAAACTCACTGTCTCTAACCATTAAACCATCCATTTAACAGGAAGAGCTATCTGAAGCTAGATTCATACCTTTTTCCTTTGTTGTTTGTGTTTTCATGTTTCTCCTTTCACAACATAATGAAGAGTAGTTTGTTGAGTTCTCTTACTAAGTTGTCCACATCTTCCACCTTTCTCCCTGTCAGGGTTATTCTCTGAACTGAATTCCTCCTCTGGCTTGATGGGTACAAGCAACCCCGATACTCAAAGGTTTCAGCAGCAGCAACATTGTATTCCCTACAGACTCAGAGCTCTTCCAAAAACAGTTACCTTTCACAATGGTAAGATGAAAAGTTGGACTCCAAACAATTTCCATCAAAACCCCTCTAGATCTCCTTTTTTGTTTCTTTGTTCTACTTAGGGATTTCGATTAATGGTACAAAATAGTACAAAATCTCTCCTAAGGGAGGACTGTTTGGGTACTTAACCTGGACTGTGGGCCTTTCAGTGTGCAAAAACATGTATTTTGAGATGGATTTGAAGCAGCATCAAACTAAAGCTGATGATAGCATGATTTCCAACCATTGAAAAGAAACAGATAGACACATCAGAGTTGTAACTACTATCTAACAACATGAACATGGTTGACATAAATGCCAAATGTTCCCCTCAAGGGGTATCTCCTTGTGCTCAATTGGATTCTTTTTGTCTCCACCTTCTTGAGCATTTTGATGAAACATGCCCATTGAGCTGAAGCAAGGAAGAAGTTTGTCTTGAGGTATTGAGCTCTTTGTCAATGTAATTCATCTTTTTTTCTAGCCTTTGGTGATATTCCCCCAAATTCTCAGAGTGGAGGGATTTCCTTTCCATGGTAGCAGCAATATACTCTTTGTTGTCCCAGAATAAATCCAATAGGTGTTGGGCCTTTGTGTCCCTACCCCGAGTTTGACTAGGATCCTTCAAAAAGGTGCTAACATACTCTTGGAGAGCTTCATCCATCACTGAATTCCTCTTAGCATTGACAATATTCTCTAGGTCCTTCAGTTCCTTCAGGGTGTTCCTAGAATGCCTTTCTTTATGCTCAGAAATAAAACCAGAGAGCTCTCTACAGAATTTTGCACGGGAAGAGCTGTCTGAAGCTAGATTCATACCTTTTTCCTTTGTTGTTTGTGTTTTCAAGGCCACCAAGACTTCCAGACACTGTGTAATAAATCAATTCACAAATGGCTGCATGAAGAAAAAAATTGTATCATCTGGGTGAACAGTCAAATATGTTATCACATAGCTGACAATTCTACTAATATTCTACCAAAATGCACTACATGAAATAAAAGGTGAATAAAAATACAAAGCAAATGCCTCAAACACCTCCTTAGATATTGCTCTTAATCACCATAATTCATGCACTTCAAAAGATTTGACATGACAACATATAATGTCAGCACAAAAATTGCAGAGACAAAGTTAAAAATTACTGAACAATTTCCTTTAGGAGAAATAAAGCAGCTAAGATCACTAAATACTAAGAGCATGTTCTAGCTGAATATTTTTTGTCCATGCAAAAATTATTAAAGGTTGCAGCAGTACACAACAATAAACCAATAACTAAACTGGCAATCTTAATTGCTGAATATATTTCTTGAGATTTTAGGAGATAGACGTTGCAACTGCCTAGAGTCAACTATAGACAAAGCAAGATATCAAAATTGAATAATCTCATTGTTGTTTACAAATATCCATTCATAGAATGGAAAAAATAACCAATAAAAACTCTCAATAAAGTAGTCAGTTTCATACCATTCACTGCTGCATCAAAAAGTTGCTCAGAGTTCAAAAAAAAAATAACCATAAGGACCAATGGATGAGAAACAAGGGTGGAAGCTGGGATCCTGACCAAACAAAAGTATGTCTCTTAGCCACCTTCACCAATATAAATTAATGACATTTTAAAGCCTTGATTTACTAAACAAATTTAAAACAGCATCTCGAAAACCCTGTAGTCAATCACTCACCCATGGCTCAATCTTAGCCAGGATGCAAAAGCATCCAAAACCTGTCAACCAAGACAGACATGATGCGCTTAGCAATAATGAGTAACATGAGCACAGCTGGATATGTCCAAAAAGAACATCAGCTATGTACTTTCCTAAAAGATTGAATTTCATTATATAAGACCATTATAGAAAAGTAAAAGAACTCATCAGAAAACATACAGTAAATAATAATGAAAGAACTGAAAACAGCATGGCACACTGCATGTTAATTAATTACAATTCAACCAAAAGGCAACAGTGGGATTTTAAAATATTATATGACAGGGAATACATCCAGCTTTTAGGTCTAGTAGATTATTATCACCAAACAGAGTTTACTATTTGGGAAGACCTCAAACATAGAAATTTGAATCTCTCACCATGTGCTTTGAACGTGCACAAATCCTTCTGTTACCCCTCACATTGCATGAGGCTTGCACTTGTGATTTTCATCACAAGAGATTTTTTTCTCACAAAAATCGAGCTTGTAGGATCACATTGCTATATTTTTAATGAACAAGGGATGCATTTGGGTTTTGGCTGAAAGATGATGCTAACCTATGATTGATTTGATGCTGTAATGTGTGGGATGAGATGTTCTAATGGTGGTCTAGTGGATGAGATTGTTGATGTTTGGGGCAGCTGCGGGAAGACATCCTCCTAGATGTAGTCATGGTGATTGGCTTGACAGGTCATGGTGGTTTGACTTTGACCTATGGAGGATGATGATGGTTCACTCACCAGTGTATGTGAGGCCCCTGGAGGTAGCCTTTCTTGGCGATGGTGCTTGATCAAGTGGTAGAAGGCTTGGATGCATGCAGATCTACTCCCTGGATCTGGCAGGCCCTGGTATAGTCCTTCTTGATCATGAAACTTGATGAAGTGGTACAGGACATATGGACTCTTCGTTGAAATATTTCAATAACTTGAGTTCTCTTACTAAGTTTTCCACGTCTTCCACCTTTCTCCCTGTCAGGGTTATTCTCCGAACTGAATTCCTCCTCTGGCTTGATGGGTACAAGCAACCCTAATACTCAAAGTTTTCAGCAGCAGCAACAGTGTATTCCCTACAGAATCAGAGCTCTTCCAAAAACAATTACCTTTCACAATGGTAAGATGAAAAGTTGGACTCCAAACAATTGCCATTAAAACCCCTCTAGATATCCTTTTTTGTTTCTTTGTTCTACTTAGGGATTTCGATTAATGATACAAAATAGTACAAAATCTCTCCTAAGGGAGGACTGTTTGGGTACTTGACCTGGACTGTGGGCCTTTCAGTTTGCAAAAAAATGTATTATTGAGATTTATTTGAAGCAGCATCAAACTAAAGCTGATGATAGCATGAGTTCCAACCATTGAAAAGAAACAGATAGACACATCAGAGTTGTAACTATTGTCTAACAACATGAACATGGTTGACATAAATGCCAAATGCTCCCCTCAAGGGGTGTCTCCTTGTGCTCAATTGGATTCTTTTTGTCTCCACCTTCTTGAGCATTTTGATGAAACATGCCCATTGAGATGAAGAAAGGAAGAAGTTTGTCTTGAGGTATTGAGCTCTTTCTCAATGTAATTCATCTTGTTTTTTAGCCTTTGGTGATATTCCCCCAAATTCTCAGAGTGGAGGGCTTTCCTTTCCATGGTAGCAGCAATATACTCTTTGTTGTCCCAGAATAACCCCAATAGGTGCTGGGCCTTTGTGTCCCTACCCCAGGTTTGACTAGGATCCTTCACAAAGGTGCTAACATACTCTTGGAGAGCTTCATCCATCACTGAATACCTCTTAGCATTGACAATATTCTCTAGGTCCTTCAGTTTCTTCAAGGTGTTCCTAGAATGCCTTTCTTTATGCTTAGAAATAAAACCAGAGAGCTCTCTATAGAATTTTTCATGGGAAGAGCTTTCTGAAGCTAGATTCATACCTTTTTCCTTTGTTGTTTGTGTTTTCATGTTTCTCCTTTCATAGCATAATGAAGAGTAGTTTGTTGAGTTCTCTTACTAAGTTGTCCACGTCTTCCACCTTTCTCCCTATCAGGGTTATTCTCTGAACTGAATTCCTCCTCTGGCTTAATGGGTACAAGCAACCCCGATGCTCAAAGGTTTCAGCAGCAGCAACAGTGTATTCCCTACAGACTCAAAGTTCTTCCAAAAATAGTTACCTTTCACAATGGTAAGATGAAAAGTTGGACTCCAAACAATTGCCATTAAAACCCCTCTAGATCTCCTTTTTTGTTTCTTTGTTCTACTTAGGGATTTCGATTAATGATACAAAATAGTACAAAATCTCTCCTAAGGGAGGACTGTTTGGGTACTTGACCTAGACTGTGGGCCTTTCAGTGTGCAAAAACATGTATTATTGAGATGGATTTGAAGCAGCATCAAACTAAAGATGATGATAGCATGAGTTCCAACCATTGAAAAGAAACAGATAGACACATCAGAGTTGTAACTACTGTCTAACAACATGAACATGGTTGACATAAATGCCAAATGTTCCCCTCAAGGGGTGTCTCCTTGTGCTCAATTGGATTCTTTTTGTCTCCACCTTCTTGAGCATTTTGATGAAACATGCCCATAGAGCTGAAGCAAGGAAGAAGTATGTATTGAGGTATTAAGCTCTTTGTCAAAGTAATTCATCTTGTTTTCTAGCCTTTGGTGATATTCCCCCAAATTCTCAGAGTGGAGGGATTTCCTTTCCATGGTAGCAGCAATATACTCTTTGTTGTCCTAGAATAACTCCAATAGGTGCTGGGCCTTTGTGTCCCTACCCCGGCTTTGACTAGGATCCTTCACAAAGGTGCTAACATACTCTTGGAGAGCTTCGTCCATTATTGAATCCCTCTTAGCATTGACAATATTCTCTAGGTCCTTCAGTTCCTTCAGGGTGTTCCTAGAATGCCTTTCTTTATTCTTAGAAATAAAACCAGAGAGCTATCTACAGAATTTTGCATGGGAAGAGCTGTCTGAAGCTAGATTCATACATTTTTCCTTTGCTGTTGGTGTTTTCATGTTTCTCCTTTCATAGCATAATGAAGAGTAGTTTGTTGAGTTCTCTTACTAAGTTGTCCACGTCTTCCACCTTTCTCCCTGTCAGGGTTATTCTCTGAACTAAATTCCTCCTCTGGCTTGATGGGTACAACCAACTCTGATACTCAAAGATTTCAGCAGTAGCAACAGTGTATTCCCTATAGACTCAGAGCTCTTCCAAAAAAAGTTACCTTTCACAATGGTAAGATGAAAAGTTTGACTCCAAACAATGGCAAGTATTTATGGAATTCTCATCCCTACCAGAACACGATTAAGTTGATACTATGTGGAGGTCTAGGATGCTATGCATAAAAAGATAACTTCAAAGCTCTGTATTTGTGATCTCCTCATCCTTTGGTAGGAGCAATTGCTACCACGCAGAATAGAAGAAGAGGAAAAGACATAAATAGGCAGACTTCCTAACATTTTGGAGCTCTCTAATTTTACAAAAACATTTCCCAATTAGGATATTATCTAGGAAAATATTCCACTCGGAAATCATGGTTTACATTGAAATTTACAACTCAAAACTTAGGGGGGGGTCTCTTGTCAAAATTATCTGCCATAATCACAGCCTCAACACATATGTGAACCCAGAGTACCCACAAAAGATCATTGATTATTTTGCTACTCATTCAACTTACTGTTCCCAATAATCCCTGCAGGAACAAACCCCATCCTCGAAATGATGGAAACGATTTGTATCCCTAACCACAATTTCTCTCTTGACAATCTTGTATATGAACTTAATGGCATTGTGGCAATCACCACACATTCGTATATTCTTCATGATCCTTATAGTTTTCTCCATGGGCGTACTGATAATCCCAAAGGAAACTGCCAGCTTCTCACTATGAAAGCAAAGAAGGGCTCCCTTTTGTTCTTCTTGCACATCATGAAGCACAAATTTTGTAATTTTAGGCACATATCCTGCTGCCTTCATCTACTCATTCAATGTCAACTTACATAGTCAACTTGAATAGCAGAGATGAATTACAGACTAGTACCACACGACTTGGACTCAAGAATGTGTTGTATGCGATCCGAAAGGATAGTTCTAATCAAGAATTCTGTAAGACTCTCATTGGCCATCCTTCTAAAGTAAATTTCAAGGTCCGGCAAATATGCTTCACATACGTATGGAAAGGGAGTAAGGAAATGGGTGACATCCGACTCCTCTATTTGGAAACATTATCTAGACTAAAAGAATTTGGGGGATGGGGCATCAAACACATTTGAAAATTTTCCACTGCTCTAGCTGCAAAGAGATCTTGGTCATGATAATAAAGGGATATGGCAAAAGATCTCTGTCAAAAAGTACATGGCTCTATAAACCCTAGAAGACTAGACTGCTCAGAGAAAGCATCCTGAGGATGCTCTAATTATCATAAGTACATCACATCCTCCTTCCACATCATGAGCAAACACCTTTGTTGGCAAATCAGAGATAAGAATTGGATTGTATGAATGCATTTGCAAGGATGGCTTACAAAATGTCTCTCCAAATTATTAGTGCTCTAAGGAACAGGGATATATTCACTCTCAACCATGCTGCTGCCCCATTAGCCCACCCAGACCTAGATCAACCTTGGTTGGCCTCTTAAGATATAGGTTTTCAGGGAATTGAAGGAAACCGATGACAATATTTCTTTGTCAGGTTATCCTAGGTAGGGATTAATATAAGAATGGAGAAAGATGATGTTTATAGGGTGCCAATCATACTCAAGGCTCAATACATAGTCAAGCTTGGATATTCATCACAACATACAATACAACAATCAAGCATGGTGGTGGACAAGCTTCGGAATATCCATGCTCCCTCAAATGTCAGACTATTTACATGGTTGGCCCTTAAAATATTTGTGCTGACATGGGACACACTTCAAAGAGAAGGATGGAAAGGGCCTAGAAAATGCCCTATTGTGTGAGAATTTCCCAAAATCCATCCATCACCTCTTCCTCCATTTCTACTTCTCAAAAGACGTATGGGTAGTTTCCACCTTACTCTTAGCACATAGAAGGTCTTGGGAAGGAGAAGATTTAATCAATAACCTCCACACTCAAATTGAAAAAAAATTGTAGGCAATCAAGCATTGGTACTGGAAATCATATGGTCCATTTGGATAGAATGCAATGAATCCAGTTTTGAAGATAAAAATACAAACCCCTATTGGGTATTCTACATATTGAATGCAAGAAAGAAGGAAAGCACTCCATGCCTCCTCTTATGCCCCCATGCACCCTAATCCAGAACACACCAGATCCAAACATAACCCATGGATTCTTTGATGGTGCATCCATAGATAATCCAAGAATCAATGGCACTGGTAGGTGGCTCCTTTTCCCGAACGTCACAAAATCATTCTTCAAACTAGGCATCGGGCACACAACCAACAACAGGGAAGAACTATTAGCAGCAAGCACACTACTAGACATTGCATAGGAGAAAGGCACACAAGATATGGATATGTATAGTGACTCAAAAATTATAGTAGGATGGCTCAATGGGACCTTGAGCACATCCATCATTAGTCAAGCATGAGAAGTATCAAGCAAAGGATTCAATGCTTGAACATCATAACAATCTCCCATGTCTACAGAGAACTAGACACAAGTGAAATTGTGCCTGCACCTTGCCTTGAAACAAGTTCAGAACTAATTTTCATTTATTAGCTAGAATTTTTAACTAAAAAGGGCATACCCAATGATCAGATAATTTTCCTTGTCTGTATAGGTTTCCATCCACACAACAACCACTTTAGATAATCCTCTTATCCAATAAAAATCACTTTTGTCTTCTTGTTTTTTATGACATTAACTACATTAGCAAAAGGATTAGTCCACTAGAATGTTGCCCCTATTAGTTCTTGCGAGAGCTAGGGTTAGAGCTAAATCATCTGTAAAATGCAATTATGGGTTACTATATGCCTCACCATCCTTAGCCCAACTAATTTTGGCTATGGTATGGGCGTCCCTAGCTCGATAGGGAAGCTCCAACAAGGAAATTGGAACTCAAGGTCCCTAGTGTACTTAATTGTATTAAATAGATGCACCTCTACTGAAGCAAAAAAATTTACTGAAGACAAATGTTCTTGGTAAGGATTTGGACGAGTGGACGTGCATTTAAAGATGCTTCTTAGATTGGCTAGTTGCTTCCTATTTTCAATTTTTTTGATTTGATTTTGGAAAGGATTCTATCCTATTAGCTTTTATCCAATTTGTGAAGACAGAGAGAACTGTATGGGAAAGAGAGACATCAACAAACACTATGGTAGCAGATAAATCATCAGACCCAAAAGTAGATGTTGAGTCAGCAGTTGCTGAACCAGAGGTTGATGTAGCTGATGATCCAATAGCCCCTGTTTTGGGTCAATGGAGCTATTTTGGGTGATCTCCTTAGACTAAAAAAAGTTTAACCTAATAATGATCAAATTAATATACAAATTGAATGCTGAAACCAGAAATAGTGCATGTCAAATGAAACAAATAGATCATTCAAAGGAAAATGAAGAGAAATGATCTGGAGTATGTTTGGATTTCATGTGAGAAATATCAGAGATGTCAATGAACCTATTCATTTATGGGGAAAATAGGACAAACACCATAATCCCTCATGTGGCTTGACTACTATAAGATTTGGAAGACATCATTTCCAATTACTTGCTTGCAATGTAAACCTTCGCCATGTTTAGTTGCTTATTGGTCGCTTAACACCCTAGTGTTAAATCTACCAATGATCACATTAATATACAAATCTAAGACTAAAACCCTAAAAAATGTATGTTGAAGGAAGAAAATAAAGCATTTGAAGGAAAATTAAGTGAAATAAACCTGGAGATTGTTGGCTTTGAAGTATTTTGATATATTTCTAATGGCTTCCATGTAGGGAATCTAAGAGGCGGTGAGGACCTCTTCATTTTATGTTGTGAACCATATCCCCTTTTCCACATTCATAGTAATTTCTTTCCCCATCAACTTTGTCTCTATGGCCATGGTAGCTCGACTGTTAAGCTTTGGAATCCTCCATTTCCAATCTGCTTGCTCTGTAAGCCATTACATAATTGCATGAGACCCCACAAAGTTAAATCTACCAATAATCAAATTAATATACAAACATAACACTAAAACCCTAAACATTGTGTGTCAAATGAAGCAAATAGAGCGTTCAAAGGAAAATTAAGTGAAATTAACCTGCAAATGGTTAGCTTTCTTGTGCTCCCAAATATTTATAATGGCTGAATTCTGTGAGGGAAATTTCATGAAAACAGGAGAATCTCTTCACTTCAGGAGAAATGGTGATAGCCTCCATAAGCTCTCTACCCTTTATGACCTTCATAATGTTTTCTTCCACTATCGACTATTTTCTTGCAACCAGGGAAATGCCACTTTGATTCCATGATTTAGAAGCCACCATTTCCAACCTCCCTACTTTATAATCCACCACCATTAGTTTTTGGATCGTCTCCTAAAACCCCATATAAGACATCACCATTATTTTTTGGATGGTCTACTAAAACCCCACAATATTATTCCACTTTTATTTGGGATTTTCATCCTTGGAACTCTTCCCTACCGGTAAACACTGCATATCGAATTTATGAAATTATTCCCTTCTACCTGTGCATTTTACTCTACAACTCGCCTGTAGCTGGCCACCTGCAACACAACAACCCTAAAACTGAAAACATTAGACTTTATAATGGTGTTTCTAGTGTAACCCCACTAGGCACTTAATAGCTAGACATTCCTGCAAACTTGGTGGTGACAGTCGTAGATGCCTTGCCATGTTCAATGAGATGAGAAAAGCTTAAGTCACCCAAACAAGCATAAAATTATTGTTTGCAACAATGTTCTCTGCTCTCATTCTTTGAGCAATGCCGAATACTGTGTTGTTGAAGAAAGTAACCCGAATAATGTTCTCTGCTCTCATTCTTTGAGCAATGCCATGTCGTTGAAGAAAGTAACCTGAAAACTAAACAATCATATTTGCAATCCTTTTTACAATAAATGAAATCCATTTAGAAACCTTGTTTTTGTCTCGTTTAAGACAAAAACTCAAAGAGTCAAATTAGAACCAAAAAAGGTTGGGTAAGTAATGAGCAAAAAGGATATTGTGTAGTAGTGCAAAGAGTTACTTTATGGCAACTCTCCTTGCATGCATGTTTTTTTATGGGGTAGAGTGCATGATAAAAGTAAGTCTCAACATTTGAATGGACTGTGACATTTGATCCTATGTAAGATACACTTAGCATGGCTGCATTGTGGGTTAGCCTTCCAACCCTAAAATGGTGTGGGGGCATAGTGTATGTGAAAAGTAAGCCTAAACATTTTAATGGACTTGGATATTTGATCCTATGTAATATACATCCAACATGGTTGCAGTGTGGGTTAGCCTCTCAACCTTTCAGTTTAGTTCTTAGACTTGACAAACTTTGGACCCATCAGAAATACTCTGGAAAAACTATCAAAAGTGCATAAGCAACAAATAAATGGAATATACCAAAGGCCACAGGGACATTAGTTGTGATCCAGATATAGAGAATGGTTTGTCAGCTTTTTTGAGTTTAAATTTGTTGGAATATTCCTGGAGAAAAGTAGGTGATTAGGAGGCATCCCTTTTCAAATTTTAATGCAGAACTTACCTTGAGCATGGACACATGACCAAAAGTTATCCTAGACCAAAGGAGTAGGATACAAGGACTCATTGGGTAAAGGAAAATATGTAAGAAGAGCTAGGAAAAGGAAAGAGATGGTAGTCTAAGAACCTTTTCGAGTCTTGCAGTAAGTACGCATGAAGGAACAAGAAACCTAAAAGAACAAATAAAGGAAAATCCACCCAAAGTAGGGATGAAGAAATATTGATAAAAGAAAAAATTTCAAAAGGTAGGAATGTGGTTCTACAACAGCTGGTGCCAAAAGATCACATAGAAGCCTTTTTGTCCTTAAAGACCAAAAGGATCCATTTAACAATCTAAGGAGACAATCATGCCCAAGTTTCGACCAAAAGAGAACATTGGTTATAAATGGTTATAAATACCACAACAGAAAACATTGGTTATAAATGGTTATAAATACCATCTCCTTAAAAATAAAAAATAAAAGTATTTATAACTATATGAGACAGTAGCTCCTACATCAGTTGTAGATGGTGCTTAAAAGGGTTACACACAAGTTTAAAATAAAAGTATTGACTTGCCAACAACAAAAGAGAACCACTTGGCAATCAACTGCCATGAAAGAGAGAATAATAACTTATGAAGATTGAAGGTGTAGAAGGAGCAAGTCGACGAAGTCGACTTGAACGAAGACCGACTTAGTCGATCAGCCGACTAAGTCAATGGGCTGACTTAGTCGATCAGCCGACTAAGTCGGTTGGCCAACTAAACTAGAAGATTAGTCGACTTAACTAACAGTCGTGTCAGTTCACCGAACCGACAGGTAGTTATGTTGTAACTGTTTGTAACTTGTATATATTAGGCTGTTGAGCCAAGCAAGAACTCAGTTCAGTTCTCTGGCTTGTATGAACTCATTACATTAATATAATCCATTTTCCTATCTATTCTTGTCTCTTGTATATGATTTATAGTTATGTTTTAGTATGTATTATTAGTAACCTTATGTGATCTGTGAGATTACAACATTGGTTCCATTGCCGGTAGTACATGTCTAAGATATATGCTCACATATGATACCAGAGCAGGAGATCAAGGACTGGTGGGACCGTAAAGTTGTGAACTACTTACAAAATTATGCCAGAAGGAATAGATTAACAGTCGCTGAAGCTAGAGTCATATTTTTCACAGAGACACATGAAAAATTTGTCGATTCTGTGCCACAACTGTTGAAGCAGCTTCTGGATGAGAAAGCCGGACGCGACTAAAGAACAGCAGTTGCTAGATAAACTGATTCAAGGAGGTCGAACAAATTTGTCGGAGTGGTTCGAGAAAATCGCCGATGACTTCTGTGAAGAGCAAGCAGTTGAAGACAGAACATCGGTAGAAACTGTCAAAGCGAAATTCTACACAGATTTCACAGAACAATTCTTGTGCTCCCTGCCGACCTTGCTGTTCAAATTCTTGATAGAGAACGGAGCAGGCCACATCATCAAACCTAGACCACCACTGTGTGAACAGCCCCCAAACACCAACTGGGCGGAAAAGCAGAGGAAGTGGGAGAAATTTATTACAGAAAGGGAGTGTGAATACTTCCTGAGCAAGTAACTCGAACTATCTGGGATTTCTAAAAGCGTCGGGTAGGCTATGGGGGGGTAGATGGTCTTGTGTCGGAGGTAGAGTATAGTGGATCCTCATCGACCTAAGGAGGATAGACGTCACCAGTGATGAAAAGTCGACCGTAGAAGACTTCAAGAAAATAGTACTGTACGAAAGTATGTCGGACATTCATAAACAAGAAAGGGATGAAAGACAGCAGAGAAGGGAAGCAATACGTGAAATAGCCGACGGGCTACGCAGATAACAAAACCCTAGGGAGACCGACCGTGAAGAGAATCCGCCAGAGTCGGGTCATTACCGATAGGAAGAGGGCATAGAATAAGAGGTGTCCCTTACGGAGGAAGAAGTATGGATAGAGCAGCCAGAAGCTCTCCAATTAATAGCTCCCGGTGAAGGAATGACCCTTTCCCCATTAAATCCACATACCAGAATACAGACTATTGTCGAAGATGACCTCTGACTAAGAGCTGGTGACTATAGTATCTGGAGTCAACTAGGTGACGATACATACACTGGATGACATCTTGTCATACACCGACCATTCGAAAGGAAATGGGTGACGATTCAAGCGGCACCCTCCCTCCGAAGTATCCACTTGCTCTTACCAACATAGGAAGGAGCCCCCCCCCCCCCCCCCCCCCCCGCAAAATACATATTTTGAAGGAATTGAACACGTAGCCCTATGTACACAAAGTTTCAGTGGACCATCGACAGTAGAAATACACAACAACCCACTGTACGTCGAAGATGACTCGACCACCGACGGAGGCACCAGTTTCGTCGACCAAACTTTCGCAGGAGCGACTACATCAACAATCCCACCACTTTCACCACCACCCACACCTCCGACCCCACCAACTTCTGAGAGCAGCGAAAGTGACTTAGACATGGGTCACAGAAAAACTCACATTCCTCTCTATGAGGGGGACGAAGATCCCAGATGACATTGGTTCATCTGCGAGTCGACCTGGGAAGCAAACCAGGTGACGGATGAAGACCGACAGATGGCTCAGTTCATAGGAGCCTTACAGAAAAGGGCCCTGACATGGTACATGAACTTTTCAGAAAGGAAACCCAGAGCAACGAAAGCTGAGATTAAAGCACAGTTCTTATCCTTTTTCAAGACCCCAGACGCTAAGCACCTGGCCGCCAAAAAGCTCAAGACAACGCAACAAAATCCAGGGGAGACAGTCCGTGACTACAACAAACGCTGGAAGGGCCTATTGAGCCAATTAGATTGTGTTATTGATGAGAAACTACTAATTCAATGGTTTCTTGTAGGATTATCACAAAAAGTACGCCGACACATCAGTCTGGAAAATTTCAAGACATATGAAGATGCGCTGACCAAAGCTCTATAGGTGGAAATGGATGAAGACATACTGGCCTATCCGACGGACCACAGACTAGAAGAACAGCTTGAGAACATGCAGAAGTCCTTGAAAGAACTGACCCTCAAAAATCAAGAAATCTGGTGTACAAAATGTTCGACGACCGGACACTCGAAAGATAATTGTCGACACGAATATAGCCGACAAGACGTCCGTTTTGTGCAAACTAAAGTATTTTGTGACATTTTCCAGGAGCACAGAGATCATTCTATGAAATATTGTCCATTTAACATGAAGAATGCCAAATCTTCCTGGTGCGCCATCTGTGAGACAAAAAGTCACAATACGGCCGACTGTCAATTAAACCTGAAAAACAGACAAAACTATCAGGTGGTCTACCAGACGAATGCAGTGGCGCAAAGCAATGAGAAAAATAATACTAATGACCAGAATGGGCAACAATACGAAGGCCGATTGGTACGAAAATCGATGACAAGGGTTTGGAGGAAGAGGTCGATTCGTCGGGAATCGCGACATACGACCGCGTCGATCTACCCAGTGCTTCATCTGCTATAAAGAAGGGCACCGATGCACAGACTATCCATACAAGGACATAACTGACCTTAAATTCTATACACATTGTGGAGTAGGCAATCAATCTCTAGAGGATTTTCCTACAATGTTAGAAAAAATCAATAATAAGAAAAATGTTAATGTCTTGTCTTGTGTACAAAAGCATGATGTATTAACTACTAAAAAACTGCATATTGTCACTTACCAAGGCACAAAAATAGGTCATGATAACCCTCAAATTAGTAAAATTAACAACACAAATGGTTATTCGGATCCTCTGAAGGAAAAATAAACCTATCAAGAAGCCACCCACATATTTCAAGACATTGCACAGCAAGAAGACATTATTACCAGTCGACTTAGCACGACACAACAATTAACTCATCTCATCCAAATAGACAAATCCGTAGCCCAGTTCATTGATTTATTACATGAAATAAAAAGCACTAACTTTGGAAAACAAACTAAGAACATTTGCAGCCTAAATCAAAAAGACAAAAATGATGTCGACCCACTTGTTGACCTGGAAATTGAAGGTTATCACGTCCGACAAGTGGTGCTCGATTTCGGGTCTCAGGTAAATATCATGACCAAAGATACACGGGAAAAGATGGGCCGACCTCGACTCTATGAGTCAGGAATTTACCTAAAACTCACCGACCAAGGCCTCATTGAACCCATTGGGGTTTGGAAAGATGTCGACACGACCATCAAAGGAATCTCGACTAAGGTTGATTTCGAAATTATCGACCCAAAAGAGGGATCTAGCTCCTTTCCCACACTAGTTGGTCGACCTTGGGGATGAAAGATGAAAGCCTACATATCCTTAGACAAAGAATGAATTAAGTTAAAAGGAAATGGCCAAAAAGTCATTGTACCCATTAATCCATCACAAGGACAACCTTGGATAGAACCGATTGATGAGGAATTCAATGTCAGACAGCTTTACCAAATCCATAACAATACGGACTATACCGAGCCAAACATCTATGGGGAGATTCACTTAGGTAACCAAGACTCAATTGGTTATAATTCAGATGCTGAATTATATGATTGGGAAATGGAAAATTATGAAACACAAGCAAGAGGGTGCTGGACTATACAAAAAGTACAGAAAAAACCCACCCGACAGTGCTTCATTGTATCAATTCTCCCCAAAGTCTTTGAAAAAAAAATCAGGGAACGACCTACATTACAGCCAACCAACTTACATAATACCCAACTTCCCAAGTATAAGGAATTAGAATCCCCAATCATGCATGTCGAACAAGTATCTAAAAATATTGGAGAACATGGCAGACTTCAAAGCTTAGTGGAAAAATCTACAGGTCAAGCAGCTAGATGGTGGGACACCCATCAGACAAAATTGTAGACCTGGACAACTGCTTCAACTTTATTTGTCGAACGATTTGGTGGGAAAAAGTTAACTCAGGAGGCTCAAATCCCTATCTTTGTCCAAGGCCAAGACCCAGAAGAACACATCAAGCTTTGTGAAAAGGAGTGGAGACGGCTTGGATACTAAGATGAGCGAGCCTGGCCACATTTGTTCCCTTCAACCCTATCCGACTTGCCTAATAAATGGTATAAGATGGAGTAAGCTAGAGGAGAAACCTTATTTTGGCATGAACTTAAAGAAAATTTTATTAAGGACTTCTAGTTCATACCTCAAAACAAAAGATTGGCTGGGACAGCACACCAAATCAAACAGTTTCTTCAACCGACAGAAAAACAACCCATCCAAGACCATCGACAAATCAAGGACTGTAACAATATACAAGCTGAATCAAAATCACAGTCGACACGTTTACACTTAGAAAATGAACACACGGAAGGTAAGAGATTTAGATGGAAGACCGACCACATTGAAACAACTAAACCGATCTACTCAATCCTGAAAGTTGAGACCACCGACAAACCAGACCTTGACAGAATGACTGCAGCCGACTTTCCGGCTACATTCTCACAGTTCAAAGAAGGAAGTCGGTTGATCAATGAAGCTAAAGCACTAGAGTGGCTGGATGCCAAAGTGAAAACTAAGGAGGTCGACATTTCAAACGACGACCGTCCAAAAATAGCTAAGATTGGGGACTACTGGAACGAACACCAAACCACCGAAATCATAAAATTACTTAGAGAATTCCAAGATGTCTTTGCAAGGAACTACAAAGACTTAAAAGGGTTAGTACAAGAAATGGGAGAAATGAAAATAGATACTAAACCTTATGTCCAACCTGTCAAGAAATGACCTTACAAACTAGCTCATAAGTATAAGGAGATAGTTAAGAAGGAAATAGACAACATGTTAGTAGCAGGGATCATTTACCCTATTGACCAGGCGGAATGGGAAAGTCCCATGGTCATACAGCCCAAGAAACATGACCCGACCAGGTTAATAATTTGTGTCGACTTTAGGGAGCTCAACAAATTCACACTCACAGATCCATTCCCCACCCCCTATGCTGATGAAATCCTGAATGAAGTTGCAGGCCATGAATGTTATTCATTCACAGATGGATTTTCAGGATATAATCAAGTACCCATAGCAAAAGAGGATCAAAAGAAAACAACATTTGTATGTGAATTTGGGTCCTTTTCCTACAGAGTTATGCCTTTTGGGTTGAATAATGCACCTGCAGTATTCTCTCGAATTGTTGTCAAAACATTCTAAGAGTATATCTATAAGACCATGGCAGTATACTTCAACGACTAGACTATATATTCCACCCTAAAGGATCACTGCACATGGCTCCGACTTATGCTGGAGAGATGTCGACAGATACAACTCTCCCTAAATATTAAGAAATGTATTTTTATGACTCCCATAGGAATTCTCTTAGGGCATATTGTTTGCAAAGACGATATAAAGGTCGAATTTGCCAAAATAAAAATCATCCTTGACCTAAAACCCCCAATAAACCCTAAACAGATCCGGGTGTTATTGGGCCATACAGGATACTATAGGAAATTCATCAGACACTATTCAGATATGACTTACCCTCTGCAAGAACTGCTAAAAGAAGATCAGGAGTTTACATGGACAGAAGAATGCCAAATATCCTTCGATAAATTAAAAAGAAAACTGGTCGAAGCTCCCATACTTAAATTTCCAAACTGGTCGACCAAATTTCATGTGCATATTGATGCATCAAGCATCGCAATTGGAGCCATCCTTACTCAGCCAGGGGATGATGGGATAGATTACCCTATAGTCTACAACAGTCAAAAATTAAATAAAGCTGAAAGGAACTACTCAACCACTGAACGAGAAGCCCTAGGTATGGTCTTTGCCCTCCAAAAGTATCGACATTACCTATTGGCAAACCCTTTCATATTTTATACCGACCATCAAGCTTTGAAGTACCTTGTTAATAAACCCCTTCATCATGGAAGAATTTGTCGATGGTTACTTATTTTTCAAGAATTTGAGTTTGAAGTGGTGGTCCGACCAGGAAAGCTAAATGTCAGACCTGACCACCTATCACGTATAGACACAGGGGAGGAACCGACCGGAATTGACGACAACTTTCCGGATGCACATCTATTTCGTATAGAAGCAGTACCTAAAGAACTAGAAGAAATAGCTCAGTTCTTAGAGACAGGTCAGGCACCCGAAGGTCTGAACACCAAGAAGAAACAAATCTTAGCTATGAAGGCTGCACTCTACAGCCTCATCAATGGATTTTTGTACAAAATGGGGTTAGACGACATTCTCAGACATTGTGTACTCGACCATGAGAGAGAACAAATCATGCATGAAGCACACTATGGACCTGCAGGAGGACATTTTCAAGCAGATACAACTGCAAGAAAAATCCAATAGTCGGGCTTATGGTGGTCGACAATCCACAAAGATTGCAAAAACTTTGTTAGTCGATGCGATAGATGTCAATGACTTGGTCGACCTCTGCCGAGCATAGAAATGGCCTTGATATCTGTAAACCCTAGTCTCACATTCAAAATTTGGGCTATAGACTTCATAGGACCTTTTCCTATCCTATCCAAACAATCAGGTGCAAGATATATTATCACAGCAGTGGAATATGTTACCAAATGGGCAGAAGCTGAACCCATAGATGCATGTTCAAGTGAGGTAGCTGCTAAGTTTATCTACGAAAAAATTATCACTAGATTTGGATGCCCACTCACATTGATTAGCGACCAAGGATCAGAATTTATCAACAAAACCATAAAAAATTTGACCGACCAGTTTCACATCGACCACCGACGAAGCACTGCATATCATCCTCAGTCGAACGGCGTGATTGAAGCTTTTAACAAAACACTAACAAAAGGGTTAACCAAAATATGCAGTACCGACAAAGATGACTGGGATGAAAAAATCCCTGGGGTTCTCTGGGCATATAGGATAGCATATAAGCGGTCGACTGATCAAACCCCCTTCCGACTAGTCTACGGGCAAGAAGCAGTCGTCCCCCTACATTTTCGACAGCAGACACCTATTATTGCACAGATACTACATGTCGATGTCGAACAGGAAAGAAAGGACCGAATATTTTAACTCAGTAAGCTAGAAGAACATAGAATCATGGCTATCCAGCATCATGAAATTCACAAAAAACAACAAAAAGCCTGGCACGACCGTAACATCAAAAACAAAAAACTCTCGGTCGACGACCTTGCTTTACTTTATAATAGTCGAGTCAAAGGAAAACCCAAGAAATTACACACAGAATGGATGGGACCTTACGTTGTTGAAGAAATACATCCCAACGGTTCAGTCCAACTGAAGACATTACAGGGCCTAGTATTTCGGAAGCTCGTTAATGGAGCCCGACTCAAACGTTATAGAAACTGGAAAAAAATAAAATAAAAAAATAACGACCTTAACCGTCAATCAAAACCCATAAAACGATAGAAAAATTACAAAACAAAATAATACATCCGCCACAACAAGCCATGACAACAACTCATTACTTCGACACTCGACATCACCACCATCGACCATCTCCATCGACCAGTCAGGACGACAATTTTCACCAACGACACCAACCATCGACTTCAAAAGTCCCATCACGCATTGATGGCCTCAAGCGCCGAAACAGATCCTCCATTAAGTCGCACTCAATTATTGCAGTTGGACTATCAAGTCCGCCATTAATACACCCATTTCGACACTCAAACACACCCACGCCTATAAATAATGGACAGTCAAAGGTTCATTCACCACACCAATTACCCTCAGAGCACCCGTAATCTCAGTCGACCAAAGACCAAGAACCCTGTCAAAACCCCAACCAGTCCAACACAATGGCACCCAAACTAACCAGAGCCGCAACCAAGGCAAAGGAGCTGCAAGCGGAGGACACCCCCTTGATCAGCCACTTAAAGAACATAAAAAACGCAAAGGTACAGGAGGGCCCATTCTAGAAACTATGGACAGAGATCCAAGAGTGGGCCTATGTTGACAACAGAATGACCCAGGCCACTGAGAAAATTTGGAAGAGCACCATCTTCAACTACCCTAACGCACCACTGATGGCAAGCTTCGGTGGGACGAAAGAAGCAGCTGTTAAATTCATTATCAGTCGTTACCACAACGGCCGATTCTACTTCGACCAACCGATTGACATCATCGAGGATGTTATCTCCAAGCTTACGGGTCTGTCCAACCAAGGTAGCCCTGTACCTATTGGGATCAAAGATGGGTTATTCCAAGAACTTATGGGCTCACCGTCGGGAAAGAACTCCAAAGGATTGATGATCGGACAAATTGCGACACGGACGCCCCAAATCATGGCTAAAATCATATCAATCACCCTTACATTGGCAGGTCGAGGCAGCGACCTTAAACTGGAGATGCTAGAAGCTGTCGACACAATCGCGACCGATGGTTGGATCTACCAATGGGGAGATTATGTTGCCGACATGGTCAAAACCATCTGCGAAATATTCCAAGAGACGGGAGGTATGATCAAGTTCCCCTCTCTTATTCTCTGGATTGTTATGTACCATATTTTTCCGGAAGGTAGTCCAGTCTTTCGGGAGTTGACCAAGTTCGAAATGCACCGCTTTAGACCCTTTTCACAAAAAGGAACCCTGCATGAGCTGGCACAAGGGAAAGTCTTCTTGGAAAACTAGTTCCAGCAGTTGAAGGTTCACACGACGAGGTGGAAGGTGCCCCAGAACATCCGACGAAATCTCCCTGCTGAGTCTCATATATAGTTAGAACTTGATCACACATTAGTATTGTACATGCGAGGTCAGGACCCCAAAGCTCAGGACCTCGACTACTATCCGACGGTCGACCAGATTTTTTGAGAGTTGACCTGACAGGTCGACTTCTCCATCATAGAGCCACTCATCGACCAGGAAAAAGAAGAATACTACGAGCTCAACTTATACATCAGCACATTTGTGTCGGAGGATACCCCAGCCGTGCCCACTAGTCGGGTACACATCACTGTCAAAAATTCGACTGCAAAGGTAGTCGACCCCCAGCCAATAGAACAACAACAATCAACAGTACAACCACAGCAACAGACAACCCCTCCGGCTCTAGCAACCGTCGACCCCACTCAAGTACCGACAGGTGAAGTTGAAGGCGACGACCCAGAATATGCTTTATCCAGAAGCATCATTAAGAAGCTGGCTAAGGAGATCGCTGTCGCCAGGAAAAAAATCAAGGCCCAAAAACTACAATAAGGTAAGGGTAAGCGCAAGCTTATTCTGGCTGACTCGTCCGGCGATGAGGAGGAACTAGCAGCCGTGGCCGTCGATGTTGTCAAGGATGCCTGTGCAAATAAAGTATCAGTTGAAATTCAGTTTCAATGGTATCTGGATGCAGGAGCTCTGGAGGGTAGGCCAAAGAAAGCAAAAATGGCACTGACACCTGAAAATGTGGTCGACCTTGTGTCGAACCCTCCCCCCCATCACCGACAACCATAGTCGAGGAGCAAGCACCAGTACAGCAGGCAGACAGTCCCCATGATGAATATCAAAGCGCCATCCCGGAGGCACTCAGAGCCAGGGTCGACCAGGATGCTGAGCTTAAAGATTTCTTCATGACACTTCCTGCACTGTTTAAGTCGGCCCAGAAAATACAAACAAAAGCTCCTCTCTATGCAAGCAAAAAACCCTATGCAACTGTTACGATGAAATTCACCCGAGACCAACAAGGTGACATAATAGGAGCATCAAAGTCTATCACGGAGCCACTCATCCCCGACGACCTACCCACTACACCGCCGGAAGACAATATTTCTTCCGACCAAAGCTCACAACACACCCCGGCCAATCCCTCGACCCCTGTCCATACCCCCACTCCATCACCAACACCTCCATCATCAAAACCTCCCTCGCCACCACCACCACCGTCAAACCACCCAACACCACCAGAAGCACAGCCAAACCCTTCACAACCACCTTCATCTTCACCACCGGAAGTCATCAGACCAACCCCCCAACCAGAAAAACCCTCGACCTCCATTCCACCAACCACAGACCCAACCTCAACTGCTACAGATACCCAAGAGCAACAGACAGACAAACAGAAGAAAATGAAAGAGCATCATAGAACATCTGGTCTCCGGATTAACCTAAGGGATGCAAGTTCCTTGGACGACACAGAGGTCGGCCAACTCCTTAAAACTGTGGCCAAAGAGTCAAAGAAAAGGACAGATCAAAAAAATAAAGAGCTTGTAGCCAAAAATGCAAAAGAAGTCGAGTTTCTCGGCATATGCAGAGATCTAGTATAGACCGTGATACCAGTCCCTATTGAAGTCGACACAGATCGCCCACTTGAAAGAGCATATCAGCTCTTCCAGACGATGGTCTCGACCGTCCAGACCCGGATGCAAGAGACTAAGGAAGAAAAAAAGGAGGAGACTGTTTGACTGCTCCTAGCCCAACACACTGCATTCTCGGAGGCATACAAGGTTCTTCAGGATCATATGGAAGAATCAGTTGTCACTGAGGAATTATTACGAGACTAGCCTAATCACTATGGGCAGGTGTATTAGTAGACAAGGCAGGCGCGACAGGGCATTCAGGATTTGGAGGGCCGGAAGTCGACAGAGGCAGAACTGAGACAGACCATTGACGAATAGATTGTGATGGAGACCAACAAAATATAGAAGCTGGAACAAGAGGCACATCAGTGGGTTCAACAGGCCCTTCCCAACTTAGAGAAAGTCAACATCATCTGCCTACAGATGAAACGACTCATCAATGCTGCAGAAGAGTAAAACAACTTGTTGGGTCCCAACATGGAGAATATTGCAGAAATTCCCATGTCCGAAAATATGTCGATCCTTTCAAGTCTCACTACCTTAACAATCGATATCTAGAAGGCATTACAGAGTTGGACCGACTTTCAGCATCATCTTGCTATCACAGCTCCAGCTATCGTCGAAGTCTGCGTCTAGTGGAGACCAACCATCCGTCTGCAAAGTCCATAGCAAGAGCAAGTTTGAATGGTTCAACAAGAGTTCATTTTTTTGTACCTCCCTGTTTCTTTGGGACGAAGAAACATTTTGTTTGTGGGGGAAATGTAGAAGGAGCAAGTTGACGAAGTCGACTTGAATGAAGACCGACTTAGTCGATCAGTCGACTAAGTCGATGGGCCAACTTAGTCGATCAGCTGACTAAGTCGGTTGGCCAACTAAACTAGAAGATTAGTCGACTTAACTAACAGTCATGTCGGTTCACCTAACCGACAGGTAGTTATGTTGTAACTATTTGTAACTTGTATATATTAGGCCGTTGAGCCAAGCAAGAACTCAGTTCAGCTCTCTGCCTTGTATGAACTCATTACATTAATATAATCTGTTTTCCTATCTGTTCTTGTCTCTTGTATCTGATTTATAGTTATGTTTTAGTATGTATTATTGGTAACCTTATGTGATCTGTGATATTACAACAGAAGGGGATACATGGAATCATGTAGACAGGCTAGGTTGGTTGAATTGTATTCCCAAAATTGAGTTATAAGACACTGTGTAAAGTGACCTATCAATATATACATAAAACTACGGATAAAAACATACACGTATAATCTACAATCGTTGAGAAACATACCTTTCATGGAATAAGGTTGTTGAAATCCCAAGGACTTCTTTGGTGTAACTTCATTAATACGCATAGGTATCGATGATCAATAAATACCATTCATTTCAGTCATAGCTCAGTTTTTTCGCGTTCTCATCACCAAATTTGACAAACCCATAACCTAATTTGGTGCGAGCTGTATTTGCATCTACCACAACTTTAGCACCTTTAACAGATGAATATCAGCTTTGGAAAGCCTCTTGCAAGATAATATCAGTGACCTCATGACCCAAGTCCCAAACAATTATGGAATACCCAACTCCTGGTTCTATCTGTTTGTCACCAGCTCCAAAAGTATCCCAATTCAACCTAAAAGGTTGTTGAGAAATGGCCATGGGTGTACCATGGAAATTCTACAAAAATCTCGCTGTAGTTGCACGAGAATCAAGTTCCACAAAACCATAACCCTCTGGAGAAATAGAGTAGAAAAGAACATGAAGAGAGCAAATAACAAAATTTTGTGATGTATACTAAATCAAAGTGGACCACTTCACCTAAAATCTCAAATTAAAGTCATCAGTACCAAGGAAAATTTAGTATCGGTGTTTATCTCATATAAGTGGGTTCAAGGAAAATTTAGTACCAGTGTTATCTCATATAAGTGGGTTCAAGGAAAATGGACATACCAGAAAATCATTAGTACCAACTTTTTCTCCATCCTTCTTCTTTTCCGTAATACCCATTTTGAGCTCTAACTGAAATATGGCAATGTAAAAGGTTATGAACTATCAAAGAGATTTTTCAATGTCATAGTAAAATACCGTGAGCTATCCAACTGATAAGAATGACATGAAAAATAAGCTATACCTATGGAAAATATCGTAATCCCATGAATCATAGCAATGAAAAAACAATAATATAAACACGGTTATCAACAATATGAAAGGAAATGTGAATACAAGGACCAAAGATAAGCCGTATATGGAACAAGAAATCCCTCGAAGTGAAAATGTCAAACGGAGAGCAATAATTTAATTTTTTTTTTAAGGAGATGCATTCAGAAACTGAATTGAAACCTACATGTATAGGAAGAGAGAGGAATAGCGCCAACGACAAAAGAAACCATGTAAGGAAGGAACCTTGTTCCCTTGATAAAGATCTCGTCCCTTCAAATGTAAGATTTTACCTCCTGCTATGTGACTCTGATATCCCCAGTTTTTAGCTCCCAACTTTCAAGTTATGCAAAAGCTTGCCACAGTGATGCTTAAACCCTTAAATTAGGTAACAAATGTTTGGACTGAACATATTTTTTATTCTACATATACACAGTATAGATATTATTGATATCTTCTTGGTTTTTCCGTGTTTTTTATCTATCTTTTTCTTTGTGTATTGTCCTTGTTATCTCACCCTTTCCTCGTGTGTTTGTTGCAACATTTATATGCTAATACTTTGGATCAATAGTTTAATTATTATTTTTTATTTTTATGATTGTTAATTTGTTCTCATCGACATTATGACATGTTGAATTTTTGCATCCATGGAAGTGTTCCTTTAGTGATTCTGTGCTTTGGTCACTAAAAAGGGGACAAGTTGTATGACCCTTGTATTAATAATTAACCTAAAGAGGTCATGAGACCTATAAGAGGTCGAGGAATCAAAATATTTACCTGAAACTCAGAGATGGGGTCAGGCCTCTACCTTTCTACTGCATATGGATCTGAGACTGGTTCTGGGTCAGCACCCTAGTTTAATTATAATTGGATCAACTGCTACGATGTTTAAAGGAACTGAGCCTAGTGAAGCTACGTTGATTGGTGCAACTAGTTCGATGGTCACAGATCATAATACTTATACTAAAGTTAGAAAAGCACCTCAGTATGGGACTTGCAAGGACTCTTACATTGAAGAACCAACAACTAGCTATGATGCTTCTAGCTATTGATATGGTACTGGTTCTAGTACATAATTCATAATTGACGTATAAGGAACCTAATTTTCCTTTGGCACGCACTTAATGGGGTTTGCTTCAATGGTGCATCAGGGATAAACATGCTCAAGAGAAAATTTGTGCAATTGCTTTGTTGGATCTCTGAAGATCGAGGTGCATGGCACCAATATTACTAATAGAAGGTAGACAATTTACAAAATTTTGACTTTATTGTCAAAATTGCAATAGTCCATGACACAATTAAAAATGACTAACATAAATGACTAATTCATATTCTTTTAGCTAGTCATTTTTTATGTCGTGACTAAATTAGTCGCTTATGTTAGTCATTTTTAACTCTGTCACGTATTATCTAGTCATATTTGTTAACTGGTGACTAAATTAGTCGTTAATTTTAGTCGCTTATAGTTGGGTCAATCAAAATTGCTCATATTTAGTAGTAAATTACTTGAAAAACCTGTGGTGACTAGAATTTTTAGTCACGTAGTGGCTAATTCCTCATTTTGTACTAGTGCACTCATGTGCCCCACTGATTGAGTGTGTGTGTTATAAATAGAGAGACTCACTCTCTATTTATATTCTTCCGTTCACTTCAAACCCACTCCAACATGTCGGCCTCACTTAACAATTACTTACTAGAGCCGACATCTATAGGAGTGTCTAATAACCCTAGTGCCCCACAACTTGTGGGGACTTTGCCTCCTCCGACCAATAGGAGGGTAACACAATGGTGGGGACTATTCCCCCAACTTACAATGACTCACCTAGGGTCGAATTCACTAAGATAGTCTAATAACCCTAGGGCCCCACAACTATGGGGACTTTAACCCTTGAGCAATAGAATGGTTACCGACAATGACTTGACATGACCTTCACATTATAGAAAATTCCTGGAATAAACATCGGGGTATGACATGACTCAATTACATCCTGGAATAAACATCGGGTTACAATATATAAGAAATACAAGTGAATGTTGAAATATTGTAACTTTGAAGAATATTCTATATGTATCTTTTGTGGTCCCCGATGGTCCTACCGGGAGAACCACTTGTATTATCTTGTACCCCGATGCTTCTAATCGGAAGAACTAATTAGAGTCATGAGGTTGTCCCCTCTAATTGTAAAGGTGGGTCATTAGCACCCTAGTGTGGTTATTTGAGCCTACATGATTAACTCGAGCCTACCTGTCAGATGAGTTAATTGAAGTGAACGGATGAATATAAATAAAGGTGTAGCTCTCCTCATTTGTGACACACATTTTCACTTGTGTAGCGCATTAGTGGAGAAGAGAAGTAGCTGGAGAAGGAGGAGGATCAGGCTTTGATCTCCTTGCTAGTTTTATCTTTTATCTTTTTGGGACATCTATATTGAGGAAGCTTTTGCTGGGTTTTTCCCTTTAGGTTTTTCCCAAGATAAATCTTTGTGTTCCTTTTGTATGGTTGTGCTTGTCTATCTTTCAGTGATCCTGTTTATATGCTTTTGTTATAAAAATGAAATGAAATACTGATGTCTTAGCTAAGCATATGAAAATTTAACATGGTATCAGAGCCACCCTGAAAGAAGATATTGTGTAGCTACAGAAGCTAGGGCTTCTTACTTTTTGGTTCTCTCTCCACAATCAATCAGCAAAAGAAGGCTAGGCTGACTCTCCATTGAAGGGCACATCTTTCTTTGGAAATGGAATTCGATTCCGAGCATTTTCAGTTTTCGGTGCGGGAAATTAGGGCTTCTTGCAAAAGAGGAATTTTTGAGTGAGCCTAGCATAGGATTTCTCTCCTCATCAAAATCGAATCTTAGAGACCTGGATCAAGATTTTTGGTTGGATGAAACTCTGGGAAAGTCAAACCCTAGTTTGATCCCGAGCTAGAAAAACCCTAAATACTAAAAGTGCTAAGATTTGGTACATTCGCTATATTCTGCGATTGGCGAAGGTTTAGAAGCTACAAATTGCAGAGGATGAAGATTAAATCTGGATGTACATTATCTCCAAACTTCAGCCTCATATGTGCTATATTCTGGGAGATATGATCCCTCCAAGTTAGGGTTCCAGCCTCTTCTAGAATTCATCCCTAAACAGGACACCTAGGGAACATTGCTATAGCTTGGTCTACATAAGTCCAAATTGAATTCCTAAATATGTCATAGAAATATCATGGACTTTCATTTCTATGGTCCAAATTTTAGAACCATAAGATTAAAAAGTGACACGTGGCAGGCCGTACAACTTCATTATTTTGAACAGTCCTGTAACAGGTCACCTTGGGAAAAGGATCATAAATCCAAATTGGGGAAACCAATTCTGATTAAACCTATGGTGTTGGATCAGGGACATTCGAGGTTACCTTAGTGAAAAATTTCATATACATAGGAGCATTAATTTAGGAGATATCACAGAAACAGTGATAGGAATTTCTGCAGAAGAAATTGGAAAACTAGGGCTTCCTGTTTCGGGAGCTTCCCTCCATTGTTTTCAAAAAAGGAGTACATTGGATAGCTCCATTTGAAGAGATATATATTTCTATCCAATCATATCTAAAATATTCCAAGTTTTTAAAATTAGGGTTTCTCTGACAAACCCTAGATCAGCCAGCTCCGGAAGCAGGATGGACACCTCAAATCGGTAAGATCTAATCTTTTGCTATTTGCATTTGGGGTTCTCATTTAAAAGTGATATATCACATCAGCTTGATGACAATATTGGTGAATTTGAAAACTTCCAAGCATGGAATTATTTGATCTCTTTGAAGAAAATGAATTGGACACCTTCATGAGTAGA
Organism: Pseudotsuga menziesii; assembly: GCA_001517045.1. NCBI lineage: Eukaryota > Viridiplantae > Streptophyta > Pinopsida > Pinales > Pinaceae > Pseudotsuga > Pseudotsuga menziesii. The sequence continues at coordinate 186,007 of LPNX010158256.1, read as the reverse complement.
GAGGTTCCAGTTCCAGAAGGAGAGGAGGCTCAAAGACTTACACAAGAAGAACTTGATCAAGGCCAAGAAGATCATTGTTGATTCAACCACGGATCAACTTGTACCGCAAGTGTCTTACCTAAAAATACCAAAGATGTTTGATTCCTTGATCAATCTATTTGAAGATAAGAACATAAATCAGAAGATGGCTTTGAGAAAATTGTTGAAGAATGTGAAGATCCAAAATGCAGAACATCTTGAAGCGGTAGAAGAAGAATTGGAGAATGCAGAAGTGGTGATAGCCACCTTGAATGGTCTCCCAGGATAATAGAATTCATTCATTCAAGGAATGTGTGCCAGAAGGAAGTAATTACTTTCAACAGAATCTGGGAAGAAGAAGAAGCTCGACTCATAAGAAGAGAAGAAGAAGATGGAATCAATTGAATATCAAGCTCTCACCATTCAAAGAAGATCCCTCAAGCGATGAGGAATGTGAAGAAATCAATTCTTAAAGAACCTCTTATCCATCTTATTATTTGGATAAGAAATGATGATGTCATGAATGAAGAATATGATGAAGTAGAAGGATCAAGAAGGAGTCTACCCAAGAAACAAATAAAAGATAAGTATTCAATTGTCATTGCATGATATTGTTTTGTTATGCATTTGATTATATTTAGTTGATGTGTTATGCTTGATAGATTGTTTGCATTAATGATTGTATACTACTAATATGCTTGTGATGGGTAAGTAGCTCATGGTGCCATACAACTCTCCATTGCTACTTATCAAACCTCTTTGCTGACATATTGGATTAGTGCACAATCTCAATGATGTCATGGTAAAGATGGAATACATCTAGAAAAGTTTCCATGAGACATGGATGAATGTTGTATTGGATAAAATAATTTGTCGTTATGCATATGTTTTATAGTTCTAACCATGTAACGGGTGCATTTGAATTGTAGGAAATGTCCTGTACCTACAAGAAAAGAAGGATGAGACTTGTTCCAAAGAACAAGTGATGACATTTCAAGATTCACTCCAATAAACATGAATATGAAGCTCCCAGGGTACGAGACACCATGATGAAAGAAAGAGCTTTAGAGAGCAATAGATCCACCTTGAAGGATGAATACCACCATGGGTATGAGAGATAACTTAAGATGAAGAAAAGAATGCTATGAAAGAAGCTATTATCAAAGAATAATAGTTGATCATGGGGAATGATGTATACGATATGATTTCAAGACATAAAGGGAAGTACGTAGTATCTTCCATATGGATCTACAAGAACAAGTGTACAAATCAAGGTTCGTGATTTGCCTCTGAAATAATAGACTATGACATGACATACTCTATTGACAAGTATATGTCAAGCATAGAACCACCTATACAGAATGAAGAGGGAAGATGATACTCCACTTCAGGGGGAGTGACTATAAAAGATATCTGAGTTCGACATGGTATGACATGATGGACAACTTCCTGATGGATCAAGACTTTACCAAGAGTAAAGTGGGTTCCAACCTTCAAGGTTGAATGCAGAATACTGGGATATGTTGATGACCTAACAAGATGAACTCATGAAAGATGTTATGATGAAAGAATACTAGAATGATGTTTGGGATATAATACTCAAACTAGAAAGCAAGAATGTGGTATCTTCCAAATGGATCAGTAAGATAAAATATGCTACTGATAGAAATAAGGAAAGGCTTGTGGCTTCTCTCAGAAAGAGGAAATTAATTTTGAAGAGACACTTACTCCAAGAAGCAAGCCATACTTCCTTCAGAACTATCATGGTAGTTTCTTCCATGATGAAGTAAAGACAAGCATTCCTTAATGGTATGATTAAGGAAGAGTTTTACATCGAATAGTCATAAGGATTTGAAGTTGAAGACAGATGGACTCACGTATGCAAGTTGAAGAAGGCCCTCTATGGTCTGAAGCAAGCTCCCAGAGCTTGGTATGGAAGAATAGATAGTTTCCAGACGAGCATGGGATTTTCCAAGAGTAAAGTCGATCCTAACCTTTATCTCAAGGTTGTAGAAGATGAACCTGTCATACTGTTATTATATGTGGATCCCCTATTTCTGACAGGGAATGAGAAACAAATTGTAGAATGCAAGAAGAAGTCTGCTGAAGAATTTAGACCTTGGTCTAATACTTTATTTCCTAGGTCCAGAAATATGAAGGAATCTTTCTCAATTAGGGAAAGTATGCAGTGCAAAGTTTGAAAATATTTGATATGTTGGAATGCAAAGTCATGGCCACACCCATGGAATCCAACCTAAATTTGATGACTCATCGGAGTTAGTGGATGTGACTCATTATAGATAGATCATTGGGTCATTAATGTACTTAACAAATTCTAGACCAGACATTTGTTTTGCTGTGAACACCTTAAGTTAATATCTTGTTCAACCAAGAATGTTTCACCTAGTAGCTGCAAAACATGTGATGAGATATCTGAAAGGGACTATAGACTTTGGTCTATACTATGATGGTAGCCATGAGTATAGATTGTATGGCTACATAGATGCAGATTGGGTTAAAATTATCTCATACAGGAAAAGAACATTAGGTAGATGCTTTTGTTTGGGGTCTGCTATGAGTTCATGGTTTAGCAGGAAACAGTCCAGTGTTTCTCGTAGCACGGCTGAAGAAAAATACATAGCATATTTCTCTGCTAAGTTTTGAATTCATATGGCTTTAGAAGCTGATATCGGGTCTCTTTGACCTGAAGATGGATACTACAATGATTCTATGTGATAACTAGATTTGTGATGACAGAGAACCCTGTGTTTCGATTGTAACACATAGAAATCTGGTATTTCTACATACGAGATAAGATGCAGATGATTATGCTTTCAGTATTCACATACTGGAGATATAGATGGTGATAGTTCAGTATTCACATACTAAAGATGTATATAATGATGGTTTGGTTGTTGATGTGCTAACGAAGCCTCTGACTCGAGTAAAGTTCGAACACTTTCGAGACAAGCTTGGTGAGGTTCAGAAGAACCTTCCTCGAAAGGGGGAGTAGTGATGTTGCAATGGGATTGTATCATCCCTAGGCATCTACCCTAAAGTGATCCAGTGACCTCAGTCCTCGAGAATGAAGAGGGATTGTATCATCCTGGGACATCTGTCCAAAAGTGATCCAGTGACCTCGGTCCTCAAGAATGAAGAGGGATTGTATCATCCTGGGACATCTGTCCAAAAGTGATCTGGTGACCTCGGTCCTCGAGAATGAAGAGGGATTGTATCATCCTGGGACATCTGTCCAAAATAGATCTGGTGAATTCGGTCTTCGTGAATGTGGTGGGATTGCATCATCCTTGAAATTCGGTTCAAATTGTATCCAGAGGTCTCGGCCCCCGTGAATGTGGTAGGATTTCATCATCCCTGAACTTTAGTTCAAAATGTATCCAGAGGTCTCGGCCCCCGTAAAAATGGTGGATTGCATCATCCTTGAACCTTGGTTCAAAATGTATCTGGAGGTCTCGGCCCCCGTGAAAGTGGTGGATTGCATCATCCCTGAACCTCGGTTCAAAATGTATCCGGAGGTCTTGGCCCCCGTGAAAGTGGGGGATTGCATCATCCTTGAACTTTGGTTCAAAATGTATCCAGAGGTCTCGGCCCCCGTGAAAGTGGTAGGATTGCATCATCCCTGAACCTCGGTTCAAAATGTATCTGGAGATCTCGGTCCTCGTGAATGTGGTAGGATTGTATCATCCTTGAACTTCGGTTCAGAATGGATCTTGTGACTTCGGTACTTGAGAACATGTTTTGATCCCATAATTCCTAGAGGAAGGATTGTCTGAGTTCCACATATGTGTTGATCCCATAATTCCGAAAGGAAGTATCATTCAATTGATCCCGTAATTCCAATAGGAAGGATTGTCTGAGTTCCACAGATGTGTTGATCCTGTAATTCCAATAGGAAGGATTGTTTGAGTTCCACATCTATGTTGATCCCATAATTCTGAAAGGAAGGATCATTAGTAACTCCGTAAAGACCTAAATCTCGTAATTCTGAAAGGAAGGATCATTGAATTGATCCCGTAATTCCAATAGGAAGGATTGTCTGAGTTCCGCAGATGTGTTGATCCCATAATTCCAATAGGAAGGATTGTCTGAGCTCCACAAATGTGTTAATCCCGTAATTCTGAAAGGAAGGATCGTTAGTAACTCCGTAAAGACCTAAATCCCATAATTCTGAAAGGAAGGATTGTTAGTAACTCTGTAAAGACCTAAATCCCGTAGTTTCGAAAGGAAGGATCATTGGTAACTCCGTAAAGACCTAAATCCCGTAATTCCGAAAGGAAGGATCATGTTGATGTTTTGATGATAATGATGTTTTTATGATGATGATGACGTACTTATCAAAATATCAGTGTATGATGATGATGATGTACCGATCGAAAGATCAGAGTATGATGATGATGATGTACTGATCAGAGTATGACGATGATGATGTACTGATCGAAAGATCAGAGTATGATGATGATAATGTACTGATCAAATGATCAGTATGTGATGATAATGATGTACTAATCAAAATATTAGAATATCATGATGATGATGCTATTTGAGAATTGAAGTATGATTATGGTGCCGATCACGATGTTACCGATCAGGTTGCTGATTGAAAGAACAAAATGCTGAAGAAGTTGTTGTTGATTGAAAGATCAAAGTACTGAAGATGTTGCTGATCGAAATGTTTAAGATGTTGTTGATGATCGAAATATCAAAGTGCTGAAGATGTTGCTGATCAAAATGCTGAAGATATTGTTGCTGATCTAAAGGTCAAAACACTGAAGATGTTGCTGATCGAAAGGTCAAAGTGCTGAAGATGTTGCTACTGATTGAAAGGTCTAAGTGCTGAAGATGTTGTTGTTCAAAAGGTCAAAGTGCTGAATATGTTGCTGAAGATGTTTCTAAAGGTGTTTCTGATCAAAAGGTCAAAGTGTTGAAGATGTTGCTGATCAAAAGGTCAAAAGATGCTGATGTTTATCCAAGAGTTGATGTCGTTGAAAATTGAAGACGAAGACTATATGATGTTGAAAAGATTCCAATGATTTATAGATGTGTTACCCTGATGATGTTGATGATGTCCTCTCCTACTATTGTTGTTGTTGTTGTAGAATACCTTTTTTTTAAGGGGGAGTGTTGAAATATTGTAACTTCGAAGAATATTCTATATGTATCTTTTATGGTCCCCGATGGTCCTACTGAGAGAACCACTTGTATTATCTTGTACCCCGATGCTTCTAATCGGAAGAACTAATAAGAGTAATGAGGTTGTCCCCTCTAATTGTAAAGGTGGGTCATTAGTGCCCCAGTGTGGTTACTTGAGCCTACATGATTAACTCGAGCCTACATGTCAGATGAGTTAATTGAAGTGAACGGATGAATATAAATAGAGGTGTATCTCTCCTCATTTGTGACACACATTCTCACTTGTGTAGTGCATTAGTGGAGAAGAGAAGTAGCTAGAGAAGGAGGAGGATCAGGATTTGATCTCCTTGCTGGTTTTATCTTTTATCTTTTTGGGACATCTATATTGAGGAATATTTTGCTGGGTTTTTCCCTTTAGGGTTTTCCCAGGATAAATATTTGTGTTCCTTTTGTATGGTTGTGCTTGTCTATCTTTCAGTGATCCTGTTTATATGCTTTTGTTATAAAAATGAAATGAAATAATGATGTCTTAGCTAAGCATATGAAAATTTAACAGTGAATACATTCTAAAGTTACAATTACATCAACACTCCCTCTTAACTAGGAAGGTATTCTCTCGACATAATTTATCAGCACGAGTCTTCTTCTCTGTATCATATGGATCATCATTGAGTTCTCGTCATCTTCATCTTCAAGTCATATTCATCTGGATCTGGATCATCACTCGATCTGGATCATCATCACTGGATCTAGATCATCACCTAATTTGGATCATCATCACTGGATCTAGATCATCACTCGATCTGGATCATTATCATTGGATCTGGATCATCACTCGATATGGATTACCATCACTGGATCTATATCATCACTCGATCTAGCTCATCTCTAGAGCATCATCTTTGGATCTAGATCATCACTTGATCTGGATCACCATTACTAGACATCATCACTGGATCTGGATCATCACTGGATATGGATCATCATCACTGGATCATCATGGGTGCTATCTCATGATTCTTCTCATCATAGGAAGTTCTACAGAGCCAGCCCTTTTTCATGCTAGTTGTATGCCTAGCCTCCATGTAGGTATTCTTCAGCACTTATATATGGCCTGCTCATCAGAATGGCCCGCCCAACACTTACATCTAACCTACTCATCAGAAAGGCATACCAAGCACTCACATTCACCAGCATGATAGGACACAAATAATATCATCTGTGAAAAGGCTCAGCACTTACAACCAACAGCATGGTAGGACACACCTACTACCATCTGTGGAAAGGAACATCACTTACAATCACCAGCATGGTAGGACACACCTACTACCATCTGTGAAAAAAGGCACATCATTTACATCCATCTAGGTGGGAACACATCCTACCACAGTGATGGAAGGGTTCTGTACTTACATCCATTCATGTGGGAACACATCCTATCACAATGATGGAAGGGATTTGCACTTACATCCATCCAGGTAGGAACACATCCTACCACAATGATGGAAGGGCTCTGCACGTACATCCATCCAGGTGGGAACAAATCCTACCACAATGATGGAAGGGCACTGCACTCATACCTGATCTTGTAGGAAGCAATCCTACAGTCATATCAGAATGGCCCCCAATCCTCGACTGAGCTACCTGGTAACTGACCAGGTTCCTCCATTCTCCTAGAGAATGGTAGTTGCCCTTACATTTGACCTGCTCATCGGATAGGCCAATACTCACATCTGACATGGGAGAAACTTAATCCTTTAGCCATGATAGAATGGTTCAGCCCTTACATCTGATCAAGTGGGAACACATCCCTCTATCAAATCAGAATGGATTCTCAGTCCTAGATTGAGTTTTTCTGGTAACTAACCAGGCACCTCCGTTCCCATAATGGCATTGTCCTTACATATATCCTACTCAACAGAATGGCCAGCACTCATATCTGACATGGAATGAACCAATCCTCTCACCATGACAGAATGGCTCAGCCCTTACATCTGACCATGGAAGGAACCAATCCTCTTACCATGTCAGAATGGCTATGGGTCTCATCACTTTCCCTTGGAGGAAACATCAATTTGGAGAACACCAAGCTTCTCCCTGAAGTACTTGAACTTCATCCTAGCCAATGGCTTCATTAATACATCAGCTATTTGTTCCTCCATTGCAACATATTAGAGCTTTACTACTCCCCTCTACATCATATCCCTGATATAGTGATACTTGATCTTGATATGCTTCAACTTGTCATGGAACACCAATTTCTCTGACAACTTCACACAACTCTGGTTGTCGCAATGTATGCAAGTAGAATCAACTAGAGATCAAATAAATCATACAGTAGCTTCCTTACCCATACTACCTCACAACTAGCTCAACAAGCTATGACATACTCTACTTCAGCTGTACTCAGTGCCACACAGGATTGCTTCTTGCTAAACCAAGAGATCACACATGATCTCGTACTGAAGCAACACCCTGAAGTTCTCTTCCTATCGATGGCACTGCCTACCCAATCTAAATCAACATAACCCTCCAGGTTAATCTTCTGATTCACATCGTACTTGAGCCCATAATCAACTGCACCCCTCAAGCACCTCGGAACATGCTTTGTAGCAATTAAGTGAACATTTCTTGGATCTGTCAAGAACTGGCTCAAGGTGTTCACAGCAAAGAAAATTTCTGGTCTCGTGTTCATCAGGTACATCAAGGACCCAATCATCTGATGATACATTGTAGCATCAACCAACTTTGATGATGCATCGCCTAATAGCTTAAGGTTTGATGCCATAGGTGTGGCCATAGCCTTGCAGTCCATCATCCCAAATCTTTTTCAGGATCTCTACTACATACTTCCCTTGTCCAAGGAATATTCCATCTGTATTCTTCCACACCTCCATGCCTAGAAAAATAGTACATCAACACATAACAAGAGCATCACGGGTCTTCTGCCTTCAACCTTGAAGAAAAGGTTGGAATCTTCTTTACTCTCAGTAATGCCTAGAGTCATCATTAATCTATCCATCCTGTCATACCATGTCGAACCTTATATTTTCTGTAGTCACTTCGTATGAAGCAAATCATCATACTCCCTTTGTCTTTTGTACTCTATGTACTGAAACATTCTGTACTGGAGTGACAAGTAGCTTCCTATGCTACTAGTATTCTATGTATCCATCTAGTGTATAGAATTTCATCTTCAACCTTGTAGCAAAGTTTAATATCTTCATCAATGTCATCATGTATGTGTTTCAATTCTTATTGGCTGCAAATTTCCCTTCATAGTCTATGCCTTCTTTTCGTGAGAAGCCTCATGCTACGAATCTTGCTTTGTATCCCATGATGTTTCCATCTACTGCATGATGGAACTACGAACTTCTCTTTAAGTCTTGATACTGCATCCTAGACATCATTCTTCTTGCACTGGTCTTCTTGGTTACTTCTTCATAGTTGGAAGGTTCTACATCAATGATGCCACTGCATTCATCATATTATTCTTCATCTTGAACTATCATCACTTGTTCTTCAGAACAAGTTTCATCCTTCTTTGCTTGTAGGTGATTATGTATGCGATCTTTCCTACAAGTCAAATTCCTTTGTATGGTTAGAAACATTTCATAAGGAATATTCATACTGGCAAATTCTTATGCATAAATATATGATCATGCAACTATTTTAGCCAATACAACATTCATTTATATCTCATGGAAAATTTTCTAGATGCCTTCCATCTGTACTAGGACACCATTGATTTTGTGCACTAATCCAATATGTCAGTAAAGAGGTTTCATTCTAGATGAGTAGCAATGGAGAGTTGTATATCACCATGAGCTACTTACCCATCACATGCATATTAGTAGTATACTGTCGTTAATGCAAACATTCTATCGTGCATAATACATCAAATGAATATAAACAAATGCATAACAAAAAAATAATATCATGAAATGACAATTGAATACTTATCTTTATTTGTTTCGTGGGTAGACTCCTTTTTTATCCTTCTGCTTCATCATCTTCTTAACTCATGACTTCATCATTTCTTATCCAATCTCTCAAGATGGATAAGAGGTTCTTCAAGAATTGAGTCCTTCATATTCCTCATCACTTAAGGGATCTTCTTTCGATGGTGAGAGCTTGCTCTTCAATTTCTCCCATCTTCTCTTCTCTTCTTATGAGTCGAGCTTCTTCTTCTTCCTAGAGTCTGCTAAAAGTAATCACTTCCTTCTCGCACACATTCCTCGAATGAATGAATCCCATGATCCTGGGAGGCCATTCAAGGTGGAAATCACCACTACTGCATTCTTCACTTCTTATTTGACCGCTACAAGTTGTTATTTGATTTGATAGACCCTTGTAAAGTATGACTGCATGGTCTCTGCATTATGGATCTTCACATTCTTCAACTGGTTTCTTAAGGTCATATTCTAATTTCTGTTCTTCCTTTCAAATAGCTTGGTCAAGGAATCAAACATCCTCAATGTCTTTAAGGAATACACTTGTATTACAAGTTGATTCATGACTGAATCGACAATGATCTTCTTGGCGTTGACCAAGTTCTTCTTGTGTAAGGATTCTAGCCTCATCTCCCTTTGGAACTGGAACCTCTATACTCATGTCAGTGTCCAATCCATTTTCTTCAGAGAGATCATATACTTTCAGGCTTGAAAGTTGTCAACTACCCCAAGCTTGTCATCAAGCTGATGTGACAGATCACTTTGAAATGAGAACCTCAAATGAAAATAGCAAAAGATTAGATCTTACCATTTTGAGGTGTCCGTCCTGGTTTCAAAGCTGGCTGATCTAGGGTTTGTCACAGAAACCCTAATTTTCAAAACTTGGAATCTTCTAGATCTGATTGGATATAAATATAGATCTCTTCAAATGGAGCTTTCCAATGTACTCCTTTTCTGAAAACAGTGGAGGGAAGCTCTTGGAACAGGAAGCCCTAATTTTCCACTTTCTTCTGCAGAAATGATTGTTATTGTTTCTATGGTATTTCTAAAATTGATGCTCCTGTATGTCTGAAATTTTTCACTAAGGTATCCTCACATGTTCCTATTCCAAAAACACATGTTTCATCAGAATTGGTTTCACCAATTGAGAATTATGGTCCTTTTCCCAACGTGACCTTTAACAGGATTGTTCAAAACATTAAAGTTGTATGGAATTCCACATGTCACTAGTTCATCTTTTGAGTCTAAATCTCAAACCACAGAACTTACAGTCCGTGCCCTTTTTGGAAAATATTTAGAAATATCATTTGGACCTATTTATCCCAAGATATAGAAATTCTCCCTAGGTGTCCTTTTTAGGGATGAATTTCGGAAGAGGCTAGAACCCTAACTTGGAGGGATCATATATCCCATAATATAGAAAATATGAGGCTGAATTTTAGATACAGTGTAAACCTGGATTGTATCTTCAGCCACTGCAATTTTCAGCTCCTGAACCTTCACCAATATTGGGATATAGCGAATGTACCAAAACTTAACAATTTTTGGTATTTAGGGTTTTTCTAACTCGGGGTCAAAATAGGGTTTGACTTTCCTGGAGTTTCACCCAACCAAAAAAATTGATCCATGTCTCTAAAATTCAGTTTTTATGAGGATATCAATCCTATTCTGATATCACTAAAAAATTCCTCTTCTGTAGAAATCCCTAATTTCTGCACCAAAAACTAATAATGCTCGGAATCGAATTCTGCTTCGATAGAAAGATGCGCCCTTCAATGGAGAGTCAGCCTAGCATACTTTTGCTGATGGATTATAGAGAGAGACCCAAAAAGTAAGAAGCCCTAGCTTCTACAACTACACAATGTCTTCTTCTCAGGCTAGCTCTGATACCATGTTAGATTTTTATAATTCAAGCTACCATTATGATCTTAGGATATTTAACGGAGAGAATAACATGCACAGCAATAAAACACAAGCACAACGCAAGAGATAAGAGACACAAATAATTTTCGTCAGGGAAACCATAAAGGAGAAAACCTCGCAACTTCATCAAATATAGAATCAGCACCAAAGGTAAAACTGAAAAATAGTAAGATGATCTCCCGACAGTAGCAGTCTCTCTCTCTCTCTCTCACTAAGAGAGATTCTCCTCTCTCACTCATGCGCCCTAATGAGTGAGTGTGTGTGTTATAAATATAGAGACTCACTGTCTATTTATATTCTTCCATTCACTTGGAACCCACTCCAACATGTTAGCCTCACTTAACAATTACTTACTAGAGCCGACATCTCTAGGAGTGTCTAATAACACTAGTGTCCCACAACTTGTGGGGACTTTGCCTCCTCCGACCAATAGGAGGGTAACACAACGGTGGAGACTATTTCCCTGAATTACAATGACTCACCCAAGGTAGAATTCACTAGGATAGTGTAATAACCCTAGGGCTCCACAACTGTGGGGACTTTAACCCTTGACCAATAGAAGGGTTACCCATAAAGACTTGACATGACTTTCACATTATAGAAACTTCTCGGAATAAACATCAGGGTATGAAATGACTAAATTACATCCCAGAATAAACATCGGGTTACAATAGATAAGAAATACAAGTGAATACATTCTGAATTTACAATTACATCAACATGATCTTCTTAAACTCCATAGAAATTTCTTTATAAGGTTTATATTTTATTTTCCTAGTATGGTGGTTATCCTCACTACTATCACTAGTATAATGAGAGTTACATTGATCACCATATACTTTGGAATATGATATACTTTCATTTTTAATTTGTTTAGTATTTTTATGCTTATGTTGATAACTTATATCTTCTTAATCAACTTTTTTACCCTTTCCCTCAGTATGAAATATTTCTATTAAGTTTTGATTCAACTCTTCCTGAGCTCTCAGAATCCTCTCATTTTCTTTCTTAACAAATTCCATTTCTGATTTTAATTCTCTTTGTAGATTATCTTGTTCAGTATAAGGAGATTCCTCTTCCTCATATTCTTCCAATCTTTCCATACCTATCGTTAACTTAGAAACACATTTCTCTATTTAAATCATTCAAAAAGAACAACATCAGCATAATAATTTAAATTTACTATTCCATATAAGCAAGTTGGGCTTCATCAAGGCCTAGTGTTTGAACCTTGTGCTCTGATACCCCATGTAATAACCCAAAATTCCTTCAAAATTAAAAATTTTGAAAGTGACATAAAATGTCTTAAATTGCAGTTTAGTAACTGCTAGTAGTTACCGAAAAATGAAACAGTTTAACAAATTTTGAAGGATTAGTTTCAAATACAGAAAAACTAATACAAGTTTAATTTATATAAGTTATAGAAGGAGGAATTGCATTCAGTTGCTGCTAGTTGTACTGATGATTTACTTTTGTCAAGTAGGTGAGAAACCATGTTTGAAATTGGGGCTTACTTAGTCTTCTGCTAACTCAAATGGACTACTGGTTCTTACAGGTTCGACAGGCAAGCGTATGATCAAGTAGGAGTTTATTTTAAATTATGTCGAGAAGTACATCTTTAGCATGTTAAGATGCTAGTATATAAATTGATTATTAAGCTGCAAGTCTCTGATGAGGTAAAGTAAATTCCTTTCATTGTTTTGGATCTATGATAGTAATTATATTTAAGCCATAACGAATTTTATCCTTAACATAAAAACTGCTATTTACAATAATGAGTTCATTCCAGGTTTGTTTCTGTCGTAAGATGATTATCCTTTATAAATTATACTACCTAGTCAAATCTAGATTTCCATAGTGAGCATAGAGCTCATGATCTTGGCATATAATTACTTCAACTATTTTGTGATCTTACTACTATTGTCATGTTTAATACTCAAGTGTAATGTTCTTTGTGTAAGAACATATTCTTATGTTTTTCAAAGGTAAAGTTTACAATGAGTTCTTATTCTTTTTTATGAGAAAATCTTGCAATGAGGTTTGTATTCAGTCTCCTTGAAGACTCCTTCATTGATCAGCATTGATTTTTATGTGGAGAAGTTTAGAGCTCTTCATTTTATAAAAATATTGTAAATAACAACGTATCTCTACTCTAATTCTCCTTTACTAGTCACGAAACATTACCAACTTGTTTGAATTGTTTGCAATTATGACTAAGTTCTTGCACAGCTAGTATACAAGTTGTAATCTTAAACTCTAGGTTATAATCACGTTACAAGTGTTATTGCAATATTACAATACTATGATGATATATGATTTAACATTATCAAACTATACCCATCATCCTAACTTATAACCTAAGGTAGTTGTATCTACCTATCAACTACTATATGTAATCGGAACTAATGGAAATATACATTATAAGATATGCTCCTATAATATACTAATTCTAAGGCATAGTATAATATTTCGATGGAAAAGTTAACATGATGAGAAATAATATGAAACATTATACTATGGTCGATAGTGAGATTTGTAATATTGGCAATGATATTTTCCATATTCGAATGTGTAGCATTGACAATAGAAATCAACCCACACTTGGTTAAATTTATGGAAGGCACATGGACCAGCCTCCTGCATGCATTGGTTGACTTATAATGAAAGAAAAACTACTCCTTTGCATTTTGCTCTGAGGGTTTGTCTTCCTGTAGGCTACGCTGTGAGACTCCTTGCGGCCATAAGAGGCCTGCACTTCCTTAATCCTTGGCACTAAACTCTGCATTACTGTGCAAAGCGGTTTATGGTTTCATGGTTGGTGTTTTCAGTTTTTTTTTTTCTGAGTTAAGGAAAACACAGTGTGAGTGTTTTAAACTTCTTCACGTGGCTCTAAACCTGTAACTGGTTTTACCCTTCTGTTAGTTTGTGCTTTTCCTTGGCATCGTGGAGTTTGAGACTGTCTCTTACTACCTCTATTGCAGAATTGGCTTAAGGGTATTTTCTTGCTTCTCGGTTTTGTGCATTCGAGTTGGATGGCCATATCTTCTCGGCTCTGATTTCTTCTTTCTCACAGGTAAATTCTTAATCTCTACTCGAAAATCCTTTTGTCAAATTATTTACTAAGTTAGGTTTTTAATAATTTATGACTCAGTGTTTTAAAGATTGTTTGGATTAAAATCTTGCAGGCTCACGCCGACAGCTCCAGCCTCTATGTGTAATGCAAACTTGTTCTTCGGTTAACTTTGTGGGCTTCCAACTGGTAAGCCCCAGTCTCATCATGGGTTCTCCCTACTTGCAATTTGGGTTGTTGGATGAAGGTTCCTGTGGTTGGAAACATGGCTTCAAACTCTCTACTGGTTATGATGTTTAGTTTTTTGTTTATTACCCATGTTTTATTTAAAAACCCCTGTGATACTTAGTTGGGTGGTACAATCTCTTGTAGCTATGATGTATATGTGGTTTCGATTAAGCATTTTCAGCCTTATAGCTTAAGTGATGTAATGTTGTTATTAAGATTATAAATAACCTCCTCTATGCTCAGAGATGCTTATGTGATCTCTGTATCGTTTGTTTCAGTTTTCCTATTTGAACTTCAAGAAAATGAAGACTGTGAACTGGATTTTTCTTAATCTGTCCATAGTGTATTTTATTTACAGTTAATATAAAAGTCGTATGTATATTGGTTTATTTAGAAGGCTGGGGTTTCGACCCATCGTTTCTACAGGCTATAAGACTACCTTTGATTAAGGATTTATATTGCAATGGTTAATAATTATTGGTTTATTTTGCTCAGGATTTACATATGCATTGTATTTAATAATAATCTATAATCTATAATTATTTTTAAACACTGTTGTGAAATAATAATTTAGCTTATAGGACTCTGCTTTGAACATGTTGTTTAACCCTATAGTTTTTAATAAATCCTTGTTTATATTTACATCATTAATAAATATGTTTTCAAAATAGAATAAGGAAATATTATATGACTTATAGTTATAAGTATGATGCTATCTCTGTATGAAATCCAAATATTCTAAATAGTTTTGCTTCTAGTTTTTAGTTTAAGAAAAATACTTAGGTTTTTAGTACAGCATACTCAAACTAGGCAATATTGAATTTCAGTAATTTTTGTAAAATAAAAGGATTATAAAAGGATCCTTAGGTCCTAAATAAGACACACTCTGGTCTGTATAGTTAATATTTACAAACTGTTTTATTATTTCCTTTTTACATGTTTGCTTAAAAATTAGATGTTTACTTTACTACTGCTAACTATAATATCTTTATTTTTTTATCAGTATACTAATACTGAAATAATAAAAATATTTACTATTTTCTTTATACATGTGTTTCCATTTAGTTGGCTAAAGTAAAATAAGCGTCGACAATACATAGCACTGCTATTCAGTGAAATTCATAAACATTGAAGTAAAATCTATTTATCATTTACATTCAAATAAAAGAATCATATCTACTATTTACATTCCAATCAAAAAATCATTTCATTTACCTAAGACAATCCAACTGTGCTAGAGTACGACCTGAGTTCAAGTGTGGAAAGACATATCTTGGAAATTTAATTTCTATATGTTTCATTATTTACATATCATATCTATTTCTACTAGAATCTATATCTTCACTGAATCTAACATTACATAGCTACTTTTCATTCATAAACCCTAAAATACTAACATGCCTGTAGTAAATAAACTATGAATTACTTAACTAAAAACATTAAAATAAAATAGAACCTATTGAGGAAAAGATGACAACAGCATAAGGAGGTTGTTCCTCCCAACCAAACTCCTAGAGAGCACCCAAACAACACTTCCTCAGGACCCTTGTTACTGGTCTTCTTGGCTGAGAATTGGGTGGAGAATGCAACTATAAGACCTCTGTCACATGAATGGTCCAATTACCTCAGTAATAAAAATATGCTCTCAGCAGTATGATCTTCAGCTTAGAAGCTGCAACTAGATCAATCTCAGCAGTTATCCCCTCAAACACACTCTAGACTCCCCTCCATTGAATTTCTCTTCAGTAAAATTCATTCACCCTGAATAATCACTTCTCTAGAATGAGAAGCCTCAGCTCTCTTCAATAGGAAATTTTATAGAGATGCCTATGTCTTCTGGTTCAGTTTTCATTAAATGAGCCACCTGCTCTGATTCCACTTTCTTAGGGAATCATGACCACAAATATAGGGAATTTTCCACCTGCAATATTTGGAAGTGGTTTGAGGATGTTTCCACTTGTCATTTTGCTCTCCACACAGTCTCCTCCACTGATTGACCAGTAAACACTCTTTTAACAACTTCCCTAAGCTCTTNTTGAATTTACATTAAATATTCTTGACCCCACTGGGTCATCAATTACAACTTAGCATAAAATTTAACACAATGTTCCTCAAATATTATAAAATTGTTTTTACAAATTGGGGCATGCGACATCTGGGGTGGCAGAACATTCCTTGATTGCCACTTCACAATCAGCTGCAAACATCCTTCAACTATGTGATCTACAGAGGTATAGTAGGTACATTGCGACTGCAAGTTTGGAAATATTTTTGGTAGTGCCCCAACACTCCTCAATTATAACATTTCATAGGTTTGCGACATCATCCTCCTCCTCGACCAAAACCTCTACCTCGTCCTCCTCAAAATCCTCCTTGAAAGCCTCCATGTTGTTGATATTGCAATTGATTGAACTGTTGCTGTGGAAAGGGATTCAGTTGTGGTTATCCATAATGTGGTTGGGTATACTGTGCTTGAGTATAATGTGCTCTATAGAGTAGACTGCATCTAGTTGTATTACGGTTGCATCATATCAAAATACGGTTGTGGCATAAAATGTGGTTGTGGTTGCACCTGTAGTACAAACTGCAGTTGTGGTTGTACCACCTATGATGGCTGCTACAGTGACGGTCTATATACCGACTGATTGTATTTTCCCTTCATGTAATATGCATCCATCACCCTCTCCTAGAGAAAATCAAATGCCCATTGATCCACTGGAGGGAAAACGATATATCGAACCATTCTATAGTGAAGGACAGGGTGATTATGTAGACCATATCTCTCATATCAGTGCCTTAAAAGATGACTATGTCGATCCTACAGCGGATGGGAACCTGAGCTGGAGGAGTACTATCTCATCGACATTAGATTTAGGAGAGGCAATGGAGAATCAAAAAAACATATTTCATGAAATCTCTATGAGGAGATGCACCAGGATTATCAGGTCTTTGCAGCGAGTGGAGAATCAGTCGAGGGAGTTACCCACATATGATGGCTTACCTAACCTTGAGACCTTTCTAAGTGAGTTTGAAGGAATGGTAATAGAGCCCCAATGGTTTTTTGCATTAGACTATGTAATGAAAGATATACCTGCTAGATGGTGGGGTATGCATAAGCAATCCATATCAAAATGGCCACAATATAGAAGATTGTTGGAAGTCAGGTTCGACAAAGAAGTCAGATTTTTGAGTCAGAAATACACAGGGTTATCAAGCCCTATCGAAAACATTAATCAGTGTCACATGGCATTTACAAAATACCCATGATAAGAATGGGTCCATCATTTCATAGACACATTGGAAATCACACCCATGAGCTAGTATACATCCATAGTGTTGCGACAAGGAACTCATGATTGGGACGAGGTGGTTAAATAATTTGCACACACCTTTGAATTTGTTGATGAGAAAACAACAATTGATGTTGCACTTCAAACGATCAAGGATAACATATTTGTTGAAATCCCTATCGAAGTGGTGAATTCCCACCAATGTACTGCGATCATCCAACAATGGATGGCTTGTTACAGTCTGGCTAGAGAACCAAACGATGATCCTACAAACATTAACATATCAGAATTTGAGGGTACGTGCAAGGTTGAAGGAAGTGGTATTTTGAGCAAACAGTTCCTCAAGATGGTAAACATCAAGAAATTTAACATTGGTTCACCAGAAAACCCAACGTTCGCCAATATAGGAGATTATTGGGATGATGAAACAATAGAAAATATTACAGACTTGATGCATGAATTTCAGGATCTGTTCCCTACCAACGTATCAGAGATGAAGAGAATAGTAGGAGATCTAGGGGAGATGAAAATACCCCTAAAACCATATGCAAAACCAGTTAAGCAGTGACCTTATAGGTTGAATCCAAGGTATAAAGAGAAGTTTAAAGCTGAGTTAGATTGCATGCTTGATGTAGGAATCATTGAACCAGTGGAAGAATTAGAATTGATTAGTCCTATCATGATTCAGGATAAGAAGACAACAGATGAAGTCAAAATCTGTGTCGACCTAAGGAAGCTGAATGATGCATGCATGCACGATCCATTCCCAACACCATTCATAGATGGAGTACTTGAAAGCGTCGGAGGACAAGAGATGTATTCATTCATTGACGGATTTTTTGGCTATCATCAAGTCATAATAGTGAAGGAGGATTGACACAAAATGATTTTCATCACAAAATGGGTATGCTATCAGTATACGGTAATTCCCTTCACACTGAAGAATGCTCCTGCTATTTTTTCTAGAATAATAGTCTCTGTTTTCAAAGATTTTATACATAAATTTATTGAAGTCTACTTTGATGATTGGACTGTGTTTGATCTAGTAAGAGACCATATTGAGAGTATGCGCATGATGATGGGACACTATCACCAGTCTCAGATCGCGTTAAATTCAAAGAAATGCATTTTTTATGCACCATTTGGTGTATTGTTATGACATGTCATGTGTCATGATGGAATTTCGGTCAACCCAACGAAAGTTGCGATTATCCTTGACTTACCACTGACTACATCAGTCATGCAACTTAGATCAATGCTAGGATACACTGGCTATTATAGAAAATTTATTAGAGGATATGGGGAGATAACTGCACCTATGGATAAACTTTTGGAAAAACATGCAAAGTTCCAGTGGACAGAAGCTTGTTAAGAAAGTTTAGACAAGTTAAAGAGAAAGATGGCCACCACGCCAATATTGGTATTTTCAGACTAGAAGAAGCAGTTCCATGTTCATGTTGATGCATCATTTGTCACACTTGGCATAATCCTGACGCAATCGAGGGAGGACGCGCTTGAACACCCTATTGATTTTTCCAACAGAAAACTGTCGATGACAGAGAAAAACTACATGGTGATAGACAAAGAGGGACTCGCCATGGTAGATGCGCTAAAGAAATTTCGACACTATTTTTTGGGTGGACATTTTAAAATGTACACTAATCATTAGGCATTATAATTCCTAGTCAACAAGCCAGTGTTGGGGGGGAAGATCTATCGATGGCTCCTCCTGTTACAAGAATTTGATTTTGAAGTCATTGTTAAACCTGGTCCACTGAATGTGGGCCCTGATCACTTGTCAAGAATATAAAGTGGTGAAAAGCCAACCATCCTAGAGGATAACTTTCCTGATGTGCAATTATTTACAGTCACCGTGGTTGATAAAAAAATTTAGGTTATCATTCACCTTTTTAGTACAGGTTATGTGCCTGAAGGGTTCACCACTACGCAGAAGAAACAATTGGTCATCAAAGCCGATGATTTTACATTGACCACAGGGAAACTATACAAGATGGGCCTTGATGAAAGATTGCGTTGGTGTGTTTTTTACTGCGAATGACATTTGAAAAGGAGTGAAGCACATGCTAGTGTGGCAGGAGGATAGTACGCTGGAAAGGAAACAGTGCACAAGATATAACAAGCTAGATTATGGTGGCCAAATATACATATGGATACTAAGAGATTTTTTCAAAGCTGTGATATCTACCAGAGAATAGGAAAATTGCCAAGATGCGATGAAATTCCGCTAGCACCACAGATAACCCTTCAAGCATTTGATAAGTGGGTCGTTGATTTTTTTGAACCAATTAGTCCGCCAAGGAAAAGGACTGGCATGCGCTATATTATCACAGCGATGGACTACATAACTAGATGGGATGAAGTACCACCTGTTAATTATTGTATTGCTACAAAGTTTTTATTTGAAAATGTGGTGACCAAATTTGGCTACCCGAAAAATCTCCTAAGTGACCAAGGTACACATTTTGTTAACAAAATGATTGATGAGCTTACTTCAGAGTTCCAGATTCAGCATAGGAAAACGACACCCTATCATCCTCAGGAGAATGGAATGGTTGAAGCCTTCAATAAGATTTT
The DNA here is from genome assembly GCA_001517045.1 of Pseudotsuga menziesii. NCBI lineage: Eukaryota > Viridiplantae > Streptophyta > Pinopsida > Pinales > Pinaceae > Pseudotsuga > Pseudotsuga menziesii. Next base: position 165,779 of record LPNX010158256.1, on the reverse strand, counting down.
GGAAAATGCATTAACCAAAGTATGCAATGCACACAGAGATGATTGGGATCAGAAAGTTTCAGTTGTGCTATGGGTGTACCGCAAAACTTGCAAGCGATTGACAGGACACACTCCATTTAGACTGGTGTATGGATAAGAATTTGTTGTGCTGATGGAATATATTGTGCTGAGCCTAAGAATTGTTGCGCTGACGAAAATGACCGATGTAGATGTTGTCTAGCAAAGGTTGTCGCAACTCGTTTAAATGGAGGAGGAACGCTTCGTTGCACGATTCCATCAAAACACAGAAAAGAAAAGACAGAAAGCATGGCATGATTGCTATATCAGAACTAAGCATTTCGAAGTTGGAGGACTTATTTTGTTGTACAACAACAAATTTTTTAAGCATCCAGGGAAATCAAAGATGCATTGGCTAGGGTCGTATGTGGTTGCACACATCATTGACGCATGAATAGTGAAATTGCACAAGTTGGATGAGACAAAGGTCACATGAATGATAAATGGAAACCGGTTGAATCCTTACCATGATGGCTATGAAACATAAAAGAGATAAAAAAAGAGTTAGAATGACAGCTGTGACAGTGGTATGCAAATCGCAATAAGAGTGGGAATGATAGTTGGATGCCATTAAAGTGTGGCTACCTAAAAATATTTAGGAGTTTATGAAAATGAACCATCATTAATTTGACAAGTCCGAGGAAAATGGAAACGTGCTTTTTGGTCCCATCTATCATCCTCAACATAATTGTCCTTACATGTACAGATCAGAGCTCAAGCATGCGAGTTAATTTTGGAATAGGTTGAATAGGAAGCCCATGTGATTCACAAGACATCGCTCTACCATTGAATGATCACATGCAGGATAAGCACATGCCTATAAATATCCTCCTTTGTCATCAAGAATCCTTTTACTTGCACAGAGAAAATAAGAGTGAACCAGAGTCTACAACTGTGAAGAGCTGAAGCCGATGGTAATTTTGATTTCCTGCACCAGCAAACCGTCTGATGTTATCATTGCATCACCTTTTGCAATAATTGAGTAATTTATTTTGTGGGAAGCACAACACACAGAGGAATAACCAAAAACAATGGTGCAACCAATTCCATAGACTGATCATGCTGCTGCTTCGACCCCAACTCAAAATCCACTAGTTAATGTACTAGCCGCACACCCGCGACTATTTCTATCAAACGCGGACCTTTCAGGAACATCAGGGCCTCAGTTTAGGGTGTCAAAGTTCACAAAGAAGCACAAGTTCATCGAGGACACACCAGCTCCACCACCCATCAAGAGAAGTGGATGCCACTGTAGAAGAGCGGAACCTGCTACCTCCATACATTCGACCAAGGAGAGAAGAAGCACCTGAAGTGAATCTCCCGATGCGAGAACACTCATCCTTGGTTGCAACCCAGATCCTTGTTGGAGTACCATTGTTAATGAACATCATTCTGAAGCTGGTGCGGCTGCAATTTAAAGATAATGATACGCGTAAATAAGCAGAACTAGAAAGAAACATCTACATGGTCACTCTTCCATTCATGCCACCTGCGCCACAGCTTGTAGTGCCGATGGAGTGAGATCGAGGTATATAAAGCACGAGCCTAATTAATTTATTTCTCATGCTACATTTTGGTCAAAGTAAACAAGTGAGAACTTATGTGCGGCAGCTCCTCGTTTGCTTCCATGGAGGCTATTTATGGCTCCACAGACCATATTCTGTCGATGTCGAGCTCATGTCATCGATAACGGGTCTCCTGCATCAAGGAACTGACCTTGCACCATATTTGCACATGAAAGGATATACGAAAAAGATGAGGGATAAGTATTAGCTTGTCTGTGTGAACAAAGGATTCCTGATTTCTTCGATAACCAACAATACAGTGAGGTTCGCTGCAAAAATATTATCTTGCAAGCTGCTACACAAGATGCGGCCCACTAAGTGCACTGCTGGGACAATGGAACTAGTAGAATAGTGTGCATAAGGAATATTGTTCAATTGGTCACAGTATTTACTGAATGAGCTGCTAGATGATGCAGTGCAAGCACAGGAAGAATGTAAGGCAAAATTCCACTACTCCTTATTGTTGATTTTGATTTCTTTTGTAGTTTGGTCAGACCCACCAGACTACTAGCAACTAGATGTACCAGTAGTATGTCATGGCATGAAATATTAGAACCTATGGGAAGACAAGGAAGACAAGATCTGGCAGAAGGAAAACAACATAGAGTTGTTTCTGCATGTAGACACATTAAGAGACGTAGTGAAACACCAGCATAGACTGCAAGATGCGACAATCCACAGGTATGTACCTTTCATAAAATTCCATGCTGGTGTCCACAATATCATCCTACAGTCATGGTAGGACCCAAAAAAACAAGCACAACTGACACATTTCATGATTAAGGACTAGGATGTTGAAGCAGTCATCCAATACTATCTTGAGGAATGGCGCGTCCCAGTTGACGAAGAGATGGACTAAGGAAATAACCAAGGAAATAGCCAAGTTAATGGCTAAGGTAATGATGGGGGAAACGCACAAGGAAACCAGTTGTAGGAGTCAGATGACGACGATGATGATGACAGTGATCAAGGCTCTGATCAGGATGATTAAGAAGGTACGCCCACTAAGGAGGATGTGCAGAACAAAAGGAAGACACATGAAAAGGAGCAACATGAGCCACAGCTCAAGAAGCACAAAGATGATAAAATGTCTAATACAATCAACTTAGCTGAGGAAGACATGATCCTGCTTGCATATGCATTCACAGAAGTAGCAAAGACCTGCGTTAAGGGTATAGGTAAACAACAGATGAATCTAATAAACAAACTCACATAGCATGTTAATAAGCTCATGGATCCCATTAATGAGGTACGAAGCATAGTCGAAGCCAAGACGTATGGTGTTGACCCTCATGATACATTAGAAAAACCACTATTATTACCGCCACTCAAGATAGAGTTCAAAGCGCCAGCAGTAGAAACAGGACTGAACGAGTTTGATTGTTTTTTCCATGAGATGGGGACAATATCACTAGATTTTCCCAAACTAGCATTGGCCGAAGTATATGTTGTTCAGAATGCGATCGCAACTGAAATTAGAATCAGAGAAAATTCTCTTTCTTATCAGGCTAAAATGGTAACAAGGAAGGAGAAAGAGCAGGAGGTCCTTCTTAGGCATAAGGAGCAAGACATTCAGGCATAAGAACAAGTCACACTTATGTTGGAGGAATCCATAAGTGGCACAATCGCAAAGTTCCCCACAGAAGAAGGCGAAGAAGATGTATATGCACCCACAAAGGTACCTCAGCTATATAGGATTGTAGTGGATATGAAGAAATAGGTGGAATATCTTAAAGCACAACAACAACCAAGTACACCCCATGAGGTCTTATAAGAGTGCAAGAAAACAACATCTAAGGATGTTGATCTTATTAAGGAGGGAGAGAAGCTATGAAATGAAGCAGTTGACGTCGTATCTGCAATGTGGGAATTTCTCCTGGAAGATGAAACAATGGCAAAGTTCACAGAGGACGTGTGCCAAGATGGCTTAAAAATCACATCAATTCAAGCAGACATGAATAATTTTCCCATCAAGGAAAATATTGCAAAGGTATCCAAGCTGAAGCAGCTGCAACAACAGGTAAATACTCTACGCAAACACAAACAGTGTAGAAATGAATAAGTTACGGCACACCAATTAGAAGCCGAATGAGGTATAGGGATCCTTCAACCTGTACAACAGAAGCTCTCGTAGCTATCCAAGTCACTGGAATATGTATTGTCAAAACATATCAGTTCCAACCGTGTTGAGCAATTGGAGAAGCAAGTGGAGGAAGTACACGAAGAAGTTTCCCATGTGCAATTAATTTTGAAGGAATTTCAGGATAAGGTCAGTCCCATGGCGCTGCCAGTGCCACAACCATAAACATACTTAGTGGCTCAAGACAATCCACATGTGAGTGTTGGAGGCATGTTGGGCTAGGAAAGAGCACAAGGAAGAAATAGAAGTGCAAGCGCAAGGCAGGTAAAACAGGCGTGTGATGAAGTAAAGGAAGGAAAGGAAGCACAAAAGAGAGAATGATGTGACAAGGAGAAGTTTGATGAAGGAAAAGAGAATATTTGTGTTGGTAGTAGAGTAAAGGCTGGAAAGAGATAGGTAAAGAAGACCATAGGTGCTCAAGTCGATGAAATATTGAAGGACATTTTTTGCGGCTAGTTATGGCCTGTACAACATGTATTGAAAGATGTTTCTGCAGCTACCTATGGCCTATACAACATGTATTGAAAGACATCTATGTGGCTATTTATGGCCTTTGAAAATGTAATAAAAGATGTTTTTGTGGCTATTTATGACTGTAATAAATGTGTTGTACCCAGTCGAACTTGCGCAATCTTGTAGAATCTATAAATAGGAAGAAACCATTTTTATAAGGGTTCATGAAGTTGGTTGGTTGTTAGGGTTCAGAAAAAGGCATGAAATAATCGAAGGAATCAGAGATAAGTATGATAGTAGTATAAGTTTGTTGAGCCATAGATCTACAGCTATGTGCACATCGCATATTGTAAGAGTCAGTCTACAACTAAGTCTGCAGATAGTAGAGTAAAAGAGTCGATCTAGGCTATGTGCGGATCAGTAGGAGTAGAAGAAAGCATAATAAAAATTGAGAGCATGAGAGAAAGAAAGAGTCAGGGATAAAAAGACATATCCCAAAATAGTCTGCAGTCAAGTCGTAGACTGAAAGGTGCCATATATTTCTCATGATAGATGAAGAGTACCTTTGTGTTTCTTCCCGGTTGGGTTTCCACGTTACATCTTGTGTCGAATGAATGTTCTTGTTGATTATTTGTGGGTTATTTTGTATTGTTTCTATTTATTTCTTAAATAAATGTCACAATATTGTTAAAATCAGTTGATTGAATGAATGACTACAGAATCATCAAAGCATTGTGTATTATTTCCTATTCATTTAGTATTAATTTGTAATACAGTTGCACCACTTTTCTTTATTGTTAAGGAATCATTTGCGTCACACAGTTGCGATAGTTGTTAAAATTTTACGGGAAATTTTGTGTCACATTGTTGTGCCATTGTCGAGTTAGTAAAAATAATCCAACCTTCCGACTCTATCGAGATCCTTGGTTGTGTGCTAGGGGACTATAATCCCTCACCGACTATGGAAACATGCTTCTGGAAGTTACACATTAAGATATATCGGGTGAGACTGTGCCTTCCTCATAGGTGTTTCCGATTGAGCTTGCTCTATTAGGTTAATACCTTTGGGTATTTTTTTGGTCTTGTGGGTTTGTTGAACCTGGGTCGTGAGAGTGGGGAAAAGTAGCCAACAAATGTTGACTTGGATGGTTGGTGACATATTTTCCATTTTACTTTCCTTAAAGGCTTTGGGGGACATGATTAGGATTTTGAACTATTCAACACTACCATGAATAAAACCTTTCGTTTCAACAGTGAATTGATCTGACGATGAGGAAGGTTCATCAGGGATGAAAAATGAGTGATGGTGCAGGTCATCTTAAGGATAGTCATAAGTTGTGATAGATTCAAGGATCATTTTTTCGTTATGAAAGTGGCTCCTGGATAGATCAGAGGGATTTTTCGCGGCCAATGAGGGAGAAGGAGGACTAGAAGATGAGATCATAAATATGGTGGTGGTGGTATCCGAGGAAGAATATGTAGGGTGGATTTCCTTAAGGATGGTGATTTCAGATGCAAGGGAGTGCTCATGAAAATTAGTGAGGAGGGACCGATACTTGGGCAGGTTTGGGTAATGATGGGAATAATGACCATAGATTCAACAAACTACACATGAGTAGTTCATACAAAATAATTTTTTCTTAACCGCAAGGATGTTTGGTGCATTAAAAATTGGAGTGTCATCGACCTGCACTATTGTGTGTATGTGGTTGTGAAGTAACCATAAATCAATACAATTTTGAGTACTGTGTTCGAGGACATCATAGAAGGAACAAGTAGGAGGTTAATGTGGTTTTGCATGGGATGTTGGTGCCTTGCCCCTAGTCTTTGTAGGAGGAGGGTGTTTCAGGAGTGGATGAAGGAGCAACTAGTTGTGTACTAGGAGGTGGATGTGACACTGTCTCAATAGGATGGACTAGTTTGAGCATGATTTGTGGTGTCGGGGTGGGTTTGGGTGGATCGAGGTACCACATTGGAACAACCAAAGTTAATCCTGGAAGGTTAAGAGTAGACATGATGGGTTTACTCACTATTCCAGAGGCTGGAAACAGAAACAAGATGGTATGTATAGGAAATGAACCCCAATAATTCCTAGAGAAAGACTGTGGGTGGGTGCGGTATGTGGTTGAGATTGCGATTAGGTTGAAATTTTATCATATTTGATGGGTCGCAAATATGATATTTGAACCATAGAGGGAGGAGGTGGTAGGGACAAAAAGGTGTCACTTAAAGGGGCGTCGGTAAACAGGCCTAGACCAACAACATACAAGGACGGGATGGATGCTCTATCAGTGGTAGTGTTGATGGTAGGAAGAACATGATATGGAGAGGTGTGTACTTTATGATCATAGTACATCAAATGGTCAATGGTCAAAATATTCCCATCGTGGCAGAACATCATGAGTTGAAATAAGGTTGAAGAAACGAATCACATTGCATACATATAACTACGTCTAAGGAGAAGGTCACAATCTAACTAGGCATTCACAACCTTGATTTTAATCAACATAATTTTACCTGCGAACTCAATGGGGACATTCATGAAAAAGACTTGTGGTTGGGAAGCACAACCATTGTAAGCGAGTAGGGCAGTGGTTAAGGGTTGAAGGGTTGGGAATCCTAGTTTCTTCCAAACAAAGGTTGACATAATGCAAGTGGACACACCCTCATCGATGATACATTGATGAATGACCAAATCCTGAATGGTGACAAGAACCTGAAAGGTTACAGATGAAGGAATTCAAGTTTCTTCTTGATCGAAGTAGAAAGTGAACAACCTAGAGTTATAGGGGTCAATGAAACCTAAAGAAAGTAATAAGGCTTTGCATTGCATAGGGAAAGTTCTCAAGACTTCTAGAGCGAACATGGAAGAGGGAGATTGGGACAAGTCATCAAGAATAACGTAATTGAGAGAGACTCTAGAAATGGAGTTGTTTGCAACATGACACAAAGGGAACCTAGGGAATTTGGTAGTCTTGTCCATGGGGGGTCTCAATAAATGTAAGGACATATCGAGAGCAATGGAGGTATATTACGTGGAGGGGTTAATGGTTTCCGTGGTGGATCCATATTGGTTGTGTCAATTCTATAAGTTAACATTAGACGTCAGTGTCATAAGATGATGGAGACTAGGATTGATGGGTTGACTCAAAGAATTGGTTGACATATTTTGTTGTGTCAGTGGTGTCGTCACCATGAGGAGCCAAAAAGGGGAGCATCAAGTATGATGCTGTAAAGGTAACATGATTGGGCATATTTAAGATCGAACTATTGTGCTTTGAGTATTTCTTCTTCCTCGATTTATGGGTGCTCGGATGCAACATCCTTGGATATAGGAGGAGTAAGGTTTTAAGAAACTAATCAAGGAATATCCTATCATCTAACAATGTTTTGCACAAACTATGATGATAATTCCACTCATGGATGTGATATGTGATATGGGTAGCAGTGTTTTTTCTGTAGGATAGCATGATTTCCATGTCCTCATTGTAATGCACAGGTAAGTGGAAGTACTAAAGGAACATCGAGGCTAAAGAGGAAAAAATAGGATAATTGGTGTGGGGCAGCTCAATGTACCATTTGGATACAACATTAGTGAGTGTGTGTTGGAATAGCTGCAATAAGATATAATCATCTACCATGTTGTTGGAGGAACACCATAAGTGGAATGAAATTATATGGTTATAAGGGTATTCTCCTGCCTTTCCCTCAAACTTAGGGATGTTCGAAGGGAGTTTGGTAGGAATGGGAGGCCACAACAGGTCATGATGGATGGGGTCATTCGTTAACCTTTCCAAATTGGGTAGGTTGAGGCTAGAAATGAATGACAAACTAGGACCTCGACTAGATTTGGGTGGGCCATCAATGGTAATCGGGTCGATGAGCATGTAGTTACCATGAGAAAATGGGGGTTGGTAGGGATGACTTGTGACAGTAGAAGTAGTCACTGGAATGGTTTGAATAGCTAGAATAGTGGTAAAAGGGCTAGTTCCCCCATGCATGAATTTAGGAATGGTGTGAACCATGGTCGTTGGGGTGGGACCACCATTAGTGGGTAGTGAGTGAGTAATAGTGTGTGCAGTGATAAGCGGCCCACTAGGACTAGGACCTGTAGTACCATCATAAGGGATACCTGGTATGATGGGTGGGGTGCTCACAGGTCCACTACCAACAATTCCCCTGAGAAAGGGGTTGGGAGGTGCACCAACCATGGGGATAGATGGGGTAGTGAAAAATGTAGGCTTAGATTGGTAGGAATCTAAATCTGACTCAGATGCAGTGTGTGGCTCGGAAGGTGGTGAACAACATCAAATATGGATTTGATGATGGAGGTTCAATGAACTGAACTAATAGTTATTCCCCCTAAGTATCTGGAAGTATCATGGGGGAGAAATGGTGATGTGATGTTGTCCTATATGATGAATGAAGGATCAAGGGTGGGAAACACAAGATCAAAAATCTAACTGCAACCGAGTGTTCCGAAGGAGAGCTGATAAATGGTGGCACTACAATATTGTTTTGGTCCTAAAGTGAGATTACAATGTTGGTTGAGTGAAAGTTAATTTTAGGCTCAACTTGGGGTCATGGACTAAGTGTCCATATTAAGGTATGACATGTGTGCACAAATGGAGTGTGATCTCTCTACCAGAGACTAATATGAAGAAAATTAAATAATAATACTGAAAGTAAACGCTTTTCAACAATTCAAAACTAATATTTCCATATGAAATAATATATGCAAATAAATAAGCACACTAGGAACTCTATAGGGTGTACAAAACACACATGGAGTCTCAACTACCAATATCAACCAAGATAGGCTCAAATACAAAAAAATGTGGACTACAAAAACACCAAGGGGATGTAAGTAGTTATATCTGGAAAAATACAGTCAAGAAAGGGGTAAAACACAGACAAGGGGTCGGGAATGGATCTAAAACACCTTAAACAGTTGAAAAATTGGTAAGTTGCACATGTTGGTAGAACAGGTGCGATCGAGGTCACATAGGACTGAGAAACAATCACATTTGAGATATAAAAAAAATGAAAAACATAGGTTGCACTTAACATGGGTTTTCACGTGACAAATCACAGAAAACATGGTCACAGAAGTGAACTGGGTTGCTCCGTAAGGCAGAAAAAGATTGATATCGACTCTGGATAATGGTCACACGTAACTGGGAAAAAGATACGACCTAGGTCGTGCTTATCGAGAAAAAAGGTGTGACTTGGGTCACGCTTTCCAACCAAAAAGGTGTGATTTGGGTGAAACTGGAAATGTTTTGTGGAAAAGACACCAAATAGGGTCGGGAGGGAGCAGTAACTGTAAATAGAATGGTTTAGATCTGTCGAAATGGGGTCTGATCTATGACAGCTAAGGGTACCCAAGTGAAACAAACAAAGAAAGAAAAATAATAAACCTGCAAAAGCAAATATATAAGAGGATCGGGTGAGTGGAGTCACCAAAACTGTAGTGGATATTTATCTCTATCTATGTGTAAAAGAACCAACCTTAGATCAAAGGGATCTAGAGGTAGATTTCATGGTGTAAGGGAAACAATTCAACCTTGACTTACAAGCAAACAACAATAAACTATATTTTTTATATTTTTTTTAATTAATAAAATAATTGCAAGTACTTCTACCTTTATAATTGGGCCACTACAGTCGTTTGATGAGTTGGTATAATGGATTACACAATTTGGTTCTCTAATTTTCTCCAACTATGGTTGTCAATGGGAATGGAATCAAGGATTGTATGGAGTAAAATCAACATACAATGTGATGTAGAAATATGTGGCTAAATGGTGGAAAGTGTGACCAAAAAATGTTTTTGGGACTCAAAGTAAGTAAAATTCTAAGTGTTTGTGGGGAGACTTTAAAAATGTATTTCTAGGATGATCCAATATTTTTTTACCCGTGGTATTGGTTCATGGTTTTATGTAGTGCATGGTATATGACCCATTCTTATTTTAGGTTTTTTTTTTACTTTTTGAGAGATAGGAATTTTTGTTGCAATAAATGCAGATCTTCCTTGTATTCATGAGGGAAGGAATAATGATTACTTGGACCAATTTGGAGGGAATAATGATGGGATTATGATGTATAATTATGGTGTTGTCTATAGAGAGACATGTGGACAATTTTTGTGTTAACAAAGTTAACACACATTAGCTTTCCTTCACTGTGCAACATTGTAAGAAATTATCTTCTGCTTGTGCTAGAAGGAAAGCTAACATGCATTACATTTATTTCATGGTGCAATGTATTTGATGGAAATGCGGTTGTACAAGTAGGAATGATACCATGCATTAGGTTTCATTCACCATGATATTTTTTTGATAGAAATGTATTTGTACTTGAGCTATAAATAGATCTAACACATGCTATATTTCATTCATTGTGCAATGTTGTTGTATGAAATGTTGTTATGCTTATGCTAGAATGAAGGATAACATGCGTTAGATTTCATTCATGGTGCAATGTATTTTATGGAAATGTAGTTGTACTGGTAGGAAATATAGCATGTGTTAGCTTTCATTCACATGGAATGTTGTTTTTTGAAAATCTCTTGTTCTTGTTCTAGAAAGAAATATAATGCACGTTAGATTTCCTTCATGGTGAAATTAATTCGATGGTAATGTAGCTCTACATATAAGAAATTTAACACAAGTTAAATTTCATTCACATGTAATGTTGTTGTTAGAAATTCCCTTGTGGTTGTGGCTAAAAATAAATCTAACACGTGTTAGCATTCCTTCACCATGCAAAGCCGTCGTAAGAAATAACCTTGTGATTGTGCTAGAAATAAAGCTAACATGTGTTAATTTACCTTCATGGAGGAATGTATTTGATGGCAATGTGGTTGTACCAATATGAAAGCTAACAAGTGCTACCTTTCATTTTCCATGATATGTTGTTGATAGAAATGTATTTGTGCTTGTGCTAGAAATAAATCTAACATGTGTTAGCTTTCTTTCACTATGTAATATTGTTATAAGAAATGTTGTTATTCTTATTCTAGAAGGAAGGCTAACATGCATTAGATTTACTTCATGGTCCAATATATTTGATAGAAATGTATTTGTACCAATAGGAAATCTAACACATGTTAGCTTTCATTCACATGCAATGTAGTTGTTATAAATTCCATTGTGGTTGTGTTATAGAAAAATCTAACACGCGTTAGGTTTCCTTCACTATGCAACATCATTATTATAAATGTGCTTGTGGTTGTGCTACAAGGAAAGATAACACGTGCTAGATTTCCTTCATGGTGCAATGTTTTTATGACAATGTAGTTGTCCTAGTAGGAAAGATAACACATGCTAGCTTTCATTCACATGTAATGTAGTTGTTATAAATTCCATTGTAGCTGTACTATAAAGAAATATAACACATGTTAGGTTTCCTTCATTATGCAAATTCATTGTTAAAAATGCCCTTGTTCTTGTACTATGAGGGAAGTTACACGAGTTAGATTTCATTCTTGGTGCAATGTATCTGATCGTAATGTGGATGTACCAATAGGAAATATAACATGTGCTATATTTCAATCAAATACATTATTCTTGTAAATTCCTTGTATAAGGAAATCTAACACGTACTAGGTTTCCTTAACTATGCAACATCGTTGTAAGAATCCCTTGTTCTTGTGGTAAAAGGAAAGGTAACATCTGTTAGATTTCCTTCATGGTTCAATGTATTTCATGGAAATGTGGTTGTACCAGTAGGAAACCTAACATGCATTAGCTTTAATTCATCAAAGCTAACACGTGTTAGCTTTCCTTCACTGTGCACTGTTTTTGTAATAAATCATGTTATCCTTGTGCTAGAAGGAAGGCTAACATGCATTAGTTTTCTTTCATGGTGCAATGTATTTGATGGCACGTGTAGGAAATATAATGTACATTAGTTTTCATTCACATGCAATGTCGTTGTCAGAAATTTCCTTGTGGTTGTGTTAGAATGAAAGCTAACACATGTTAGCTTTCCTTCATTGTGCAATTTCGTTGTAAGACTTTCCCTTGTTCTTGTACTAGAAGGAAATATAATGTGCATTTAATTTCCTTGATGGTGTAATTTATTTGATGGTAATGTAGCAATAATAATAGGAAAAATAACATGGGTTATATTTCATTCACGTGCAATGTTTTTGTTAGAAATTCCCTTGTGATTGTGTTAGAAGGAAAGCTAACATGTGTTAGATTTCCTTCATTGTGCAACATCGTTGTAAGAAATTCCCTTGTACTTGTGCTAGAATGAAAGCTAACATGTGTTAGATTTCCTTCATGTTGCAATGTATTTGATGGCAATGTGGTTGTACCAGTAGGAAAGCTAACACGAGTTAGGTTCCATTCACCATGATATTTTGTTTCTATAAATTTTTGTGTGCTTGTGCTAGAAATAAATATAACATGTGCTAGCTTTCATTCATTGTGCAATAATGTTGTTAGAAATTTTGTTATGCTTATGATAGAAAGAATGATAACACACATTAGAATTCCTTCATGGTGCAATGTATATGATGACAATGTAGTTGTACTGGTAGGAAATCTAACATGTGTTAGATTTCATTCACATGCAATGTTGTTGTTAGAAATTCCCTTGTGTTTGTTCTAGAAGGGAAGCTAACCTGCGTTAGGTTTCCTTCACAATGCAATGTCATTGTAAGAAATTCTCATGTTACTTGTGCTAGAAAGAAAGCTAAAACACGTTAGATTTCCCTCCTGGTGCAATGTATTTTATGGTAATGTATCTATACATATAGGAAAACTAACATGAGTTAAATTTCATTCACATGTAATGTTGTTGTTAGAAATTCCCTTGTGGTTGTGTTAAAAGGAAACCTAAAATGCATTAGCTTTCCTTCACCATGAAACATCATTGTAATAAGCTCCCTTTGCTTGAATTAGAAGGAAAGCTAACATGCGTTAGATTACCTTCATGGAGAATTGTATTTGATGGAAATGTGGTTGTACCGATAAGAAAGATAACATGTGTTAGATTTCATTTTCCATGATATGGTGTTCTTTTAAATGTCTTTGTGCTTGAGGTATAAATAAATACAACATGCGTTAAATTTTTTTCACTACGCAATGTTGTTGTAAGAAATGTTGTTATGCTTGTGCTATAAGGAAGGCTAACATGCATTAGATTTCCTTCATGATGAAATGTATTTGTACTGATAGGAAATCTAACAGATATTAGATTTCATTCACATGTGACATTGTTGTTAGAATTTATCATGTGGTTGTGCTAGAAGGAAAGCTAATACATGTTATATTTCCTTCATGGTGCAATGGTTTTGATGGAAAAGTAGTTGTCCTGGTAGGAAAGCTAACACATGTTAGCTTTCATTCACATGTAATGTAGTTTTTATAAATTCCATTATGGTTGTGCTAGAAGGAAAGCTAACATGCATTAGGTTTCATTCACTATGCAATGTCATTGTTAGAAATGCCCTTGTTCTTGTGTTAGAAGGAAAGCCATTGTGCATTAGATCTCCTTCATAATGGAATGTATTTGGTGGTAATGTGTCTGTACCAATACACCTTCAATCTTGTTGCAATGAATTCCTTTATGATTGTGCTAGAAATAAATCTAAAACATGTTATGTTTCCTTAACTATGCAACATCAATGTAAGAATCCCTTGTTCTTCTGGTAAAAGGAAAGGTAACATGTGTTAGATTTCCTTCATAGTGAAATGTATTTGATCAAAATGTAGTTGTATCAATAATAAATTCACCAAATCTAGAATGTGTTGTATTTCTTTCAATGTGAAATGTTATTGTAAGAAATGTTCTTATACTTATGCTAGAAGGAAGGCTAACATCTATTAGATTTCCTTCATGGTGCAATGTATTTGATGGAATAGGTAGGAAATATAACAAACATTGTATTTCATTCACATGCAATGTTGTTACTAGAAATTCTCTTCTCGTTGTGTTAGAAGGAAATCTAACACACGTTAGCTTTATTTCATTGTGCAACATCATTGTAAGAATCACCCTTTTTTCTGTACTAAAAGGGAATCTAATGCACATTATATTTCCTTCATGGTGCAATTTATTTGATGATAATGTAGAAATAATAATAGGAAAACTAACACGAGTTAGATTTCATTCACATGCAATTTTATTGCTATAAATTCCCTTGTGATTGTGTTAGAAGGAAAGTTAACACGCGTTAGATTTCCTTCATTATGCAACATCGTTGTAAGAAATGCACTTGTGCTTGTGCTAGAAGGAAAGCTAACATGTGTTAGATTTCCTTGATGATGCAATGTATTTGATAACAATGTGATTGTATCGGTAGGAAAGATAACATGCATTATCTTTCATTCACCTTGACATTTTATTGCTAGAAATGTCTTTGTGCTTGTTCTAGAAAGAAATCTAACACATTCTAGGTTTCATTCATTGTGCAATCTTTTTGTGTGAAATGTTGTTATGCTTATGCTAAAAGGAAGGATACCAGGCATTAGATTCCGTTCATGGTGCAATGTATTTGATTGAAATGTAGTTGTACTCATAGGAAATATAACACGTGTTAACTTTCATTCACATGCATTGTTGGTGTTAGAAATTCCACTATGGTTATTCTAGAAGGAAAGCTAACAAGCATCACCTTTCCTTCATAATGCAATGTCGTTTTAATAAATTCCCTTGTTCTTTTGCTATAAATAAAGCTAATGCATGCTAGATTTCCTTCATGGTGCAATGTATTTTATGGTAATGTACAAATAGGAAATATAACACGATTTGAATTTCATTCACATGTAATGTTGTTGTTAGAAATTCGCTTGTGATTGTGCTAAAAGGAAATCTAACACGTGTTAGATTTCCTTCACTGTACAACATCATTTCAAGAAAATCCCTTGTGTTTACGCTAGAAGGAAATATAACATGCGTTAGATTACCTTCATTGAGGAATGTATTTGATGGAAATGTGGTTGTACCAGTAGGAGATCTAACATGCGTTATATTTCATTTTCCCTGATATGTTGTTACTAGAAATGCCTTTGTGCTTGTGCTAGAAAGAAATATAACATGCATTAGCTTTAGTTCATTTTTTAATATTGTTGTAAGAAATTTTCTTATTCTTGTGCTAGAAGGAAGGCCAACATGCATTAGATTTACTTCATGGTGCAACATATTTGATGGAAATGTAGTTGTACCTATAGGAAATCTAACACACGTTAGATTTCATTCACATGAAATGTAGTTGTTGTAAATGTCATTGTTGTTGTGCTGGAAGGAAATATAACATGTGTTATATTTCCTTCGCTGTGCAATGTTGTTATTAGAAATTCCCTTGTGGTTGTTCTAGAATGAAAGATAACATGGGTTATATTTTTTCAACATGAAATTGTTTTGACGGCAATGTAGTTGTACTCGTAGGAAAACTATGGCACATGTTAGCTTTCATTCACATGCAATGTAGTTTTTATAAATGTTATTCTGGTTGTGCTAGAAGGGAAACTAACATGTGTTAGGTTTCCTTCACTTTGAAAAGTTGTTGTTAGAAATGCCATTGTGCTTGTACTGTGAAGAAAGATATCATGCATTATATTTCCTTCATGGTTCAATGTATCTAATGGTAATGTGGTTGTACCGATAGGTAAGATAACACATGTTAGATTTCAATGACATACAAGGTTATTGTAAAAAATCCCTTTGTGATTTTTCTAGAAGGAAAGCTAACACATGTTAGGTTTCATTAACTATGCAATGTCATTGTAAGAAGACCTAGTTCTTGTGGTAAAAGGAAAGGTAGCATGTGTTATATTTCCTTGATGGTGCAATGTATTTTATGGAAATGTGGTTGTACCGGTAGGAAAGCTATGCATTAGCTTTCATTCTCCAAAGATAACATGTGTTAGCTTTCCTTCACTATGCAATGTTGTTGTAAAAAATGTTGCTATCCTTGTGCTAGAAGGAATACTAACATCTATTATATTTCCTTCATGGTGCAATGTATTTGATGGGACCCATAGGAAAGCTAATGCACATTAGATTTCATTCACATACAATGTTCTTGTCAGAAATTTCCTTGTGGTTGTGTTAGAAGGAAATCTAACACGCATTAGCTTTCCTTCATTGTGTAACGTCATTGTAAGAGTTTCCCTTGTGTGTGTACTAGAAGGAAAGCTAATGTGCATTATATTTTCTTCATGGTGCAATTTATTTGATGGTAATGTAGAAATAATAATAGGACAACTAACATGAGTTATTATTCATTCACATGCAATGTTGTAGTTATAAATTTCCTTGTGATTGTGTTAGAAGGAAAACTAATGCATGTTAGCTTTCCTTCACTGTGCAACATCATTGTAAGAAATGCACTTGTTCTTGTGCTAGAAGGAAAGATAACATGCATTATATTTCCTTCATGCTGTAATGTATTTGATGGCAATGTGGTTGTACCCATAGAAAATATAACATGCGTTAGGTTTCATCCACCATGATATTTTGCTGATAGAAATATCTTTGTGCTTGAGCTAGAAACAAATATAGAACATGCTAGCTTTCATTCATTGTGAAATATTGTAGTAAGAAATGTTGTTTTGTTTGTGATAGAAGGAAGACTAAGATGCAATAGATTTCCTTCATGGTGCAATGTATTTGATGACAATGTAGTTGTGCTCGTAGGAAAGCTAACATGTGTTAGCTCTCATTCATATGAAATGTTGTTGTCTGAAATTCCCTTATGGTTGTGCAAGAAGAAAATCTAACATCCATTAGTTTTCCTTCACAGTGCAATGGCATTGAAAATAAATGCCCTTGTGCTTGTCCTAGAAATAAATTTAGCGCACGTTATATTTCCTTCCCGATGCAATGTATTTTATGGTAATGTAGTTTTACATATATGAAAGCTAACACGAGTTAAATTTATTTAACATGTAATTTTTTTGTTAGAAATTCCCTTGTGGTTGTGCTAAAATGAAATCTAACATGCATTAGATCTCCTTCACTGTGCAATTTCATTGTAATAAATGCCCTTCTTCTTGCATTAGAAGGAAAAATAACATGAATTACGTTACCTTCATGAAGGAATGTATTTGATGGCAATCATGGTTATACCAATAGGAAAGCTAGCATGTGTTAGTTTTCATTTGCCATTAGTATGTTGTTGCTAGAAACGTCTTTGTTCTTTTTCTAGAAAGAAATATACCATGCATTAGCTTTCTTTCATTGTGCAATTATGTTGTAAGAAATGTTGTTATGATTGTGCTAGAAGGAAGCATAACATGCATTATATTTCCTTCATGGTGAAACACATTTGATGTCAATGTAGTTGTATGGGTAGGAAAGCTAACACGCGTTAGATTTAATTCACATGCAATGTTGTTGTTAGAAATTCCCATGTGGTTATGCTAGAAGGAAAGATAACATGTGTTACCTTTCCTTTCACAGTGCAACATCGTTGTAAAAATTTCCCTTGTGCTTGTGCTAGAAAGAAATCTAATGCACATCAGATTTCTTTCATGGTGCAATGAATTTTATGGTAATGTAGTTGTACAAATATGAAAGCTAATGTGCCTTAAATTTTATTCACATGTAATGTCGTTAGAAATTCCCTTGTGGTTGTGTTAAAATGAAATCTAACATGTGTTATATTTCCTTCACCATTCAATGTCATTGTAATAAATGCCCTTGTGCTTGTGCTATAAGGAAAGATAACATGTGTTAAATTACCTTCATGGAGGAATGTATTTAATGGCAATGTGGTTGTACCAATGGGAAAGCTAAATGCATTAACTTTCATTTTCCATGACATGTTGTTGCTAGAAATTTCATTGTACTTCTCCTAGAAAAAAAAAGCTAACATGTGTTAGCTTTCTTTCACTATGCAATGTTGTTGTTAGAAATGTTGTTATGCATGTGCTAGAAGGAAGAATAAAATGCATTAGATTTCCTTCATAGTGCAACATATTTGATGGAAATGTAGTTGTACTGATAGGAAACATAACATGTGCTATTTTTTATTCACATGCAAAGATGTTGTTAGGAATGAATTTTGGTTGAACTTAAAGGAAACCTAACATGCATTAATTTTCCTTCACTTTGCAACGTTGTTGTAAAAACATTCCTTGTTCTTGTGCCAAAAGGAAAGCTAACACTTGTTAGCTAGATTTCCTTCATAGTGAAATGTATTTGATAGTAATGTAGTTTTATTGATAGGAAATATAAAACGGGTTAGATTGCATTCACATGCAATGTCAATGCTACAAATTTCCTTGTGGTTGTGCTAGAAGGAAAGTTAACACATGTTTGCTTTCCTTCACTATGCAATGAAATTGTATGAAATTCGCTTGTGCTTGTGCTAGAAATAAATCTAACATGCGTTAGATTTCCTTCATGCTACAATGTATTTGATGGAAATGTGGTTGTAGCAATAAAATTAGCATGCATTAGATTTCATTCACCATGAAATTTTGTTGCTAGAAATTTCTTTGTTCTTGTGCTAAAAAGAATCAAATGCTTTCTAGCTTTGATTCAATGTGCAATGTTGTTATGATTATTTTAGAAACAAGGCTAGCATGCGTCAAATTTCCTTCATGGTGAAATGGTTTTGATGACACTGTATTTGTACCAATATAAAATATAACATGCAATGGCTTTCATTCACAAGCAATGTTATTGTTAGAAATGGCCTTGTGTTTGTGTTAGAAGGAAAGATAACACGCATTAGCTTTCCTTTGCCATGCAACATCATTGTAAGAAATGCCCTTGGGATTGCACTAGAATGAAAGATAATGTACATTAGGTCACATTCATGGAGGAATGTATTTGATGTCAATGTGGTTGTACCAAAAGGAAAGCTAACATGCATTAGCTTTCATTTTCCATGATATGTTGTTGCTAGAAATGTCTTTGTACTTGTTCTATAAATAAAGATAGCATGATTTAGATTTCTTTCAATGTGAAATGTTGTTGTAAGAAATGTTTTTATGCTTGTTCTAGAAGGAATACTAACATGCAATAGATTTCCTTCATGCTGCAACATTTTTTATGATAATGTAGTTGCACCAGTAGGAAAGCTATCACGCATTAGATTTCATTCACATGCAATGTTGGTGTTATAAATTACCCTGTGGTTATGCTAGAAGGAAATATAACACATTTTACCTTTCCTTCACAGTGCAACACAAATGTAAAAAATACCCTTGTGCTTGTGCTAGAAAGAAAGCTAACACACGTTAGATTTCGTACATGGTGATGCATTTTATGGTAATGTAGTTTTACGGATAGTAAATATAGAATGTGTTAACTTTTATTCACATGTAATGTTGTTTTTATAAATGGCCTTGTGGTTTTCCTAAAATTAAATCTAACAAACGTTATCTTTCCTTTACTGTACAATGTTGTTGCAATGAAATCCCTTGTGCTTGCACTAGAAGGAAAACTAACATGCATTAGATTACCTTGATGGAGGAATGTATTAGATGGCAATGTGGTTGTACTGGTAGGAAAGCTAACATGTGTTAACTTTCATTTGACGTGATATGTTGTTGCTATAAATTTCTTTGTGCTTGTGCTAGAAATAAATCTAAGATGCGTTAGCTTTTTTTCACTGTGCGATGTTGTTGTAAGAAATGTTGTTATGTTTTTTATAGAAAGAATACTAACATGCATTAGATTTCCTTCATGATGCAATGTATTTGATGGAAATGTAATTGTGTTGATAGGAAAGCTAACACTCTTTACCTTTCATTCACATGCATCGTTGTTGTTAGAAATCTCTTTGAGGTTGTGCTAGAAGGAAAGCTAACACAGGTTAGATTTCCTTCATGGTGCAATGTTTTCAATGGAAATGTAGTTGTCCTGGTAGAAAATATAACACATGTTAGAATTCATTCTCATGCAATGTAGTTGTTATAAATGACATTGTGGTTGTGCTAGGAGGAAATATAATACACATTAGGTTTCCTTCACTATGCAACATCATTATTAGAAATGCCCTTGTGCTTGTGCTAGAAGGAAAGATAATGCACGTTAGATTTTCTTCATGATGGAATGTATATAATGGTAATGTGGATGTACTGATACACATACATTTTTTTTTATAATGAATGCCTTTTCCATTGTGCTAGAAGGAAAACTAACGTACATTAGGTTTCCTTAACTATGAAATGACGTTGTATGAATCCCTTGTGCTTGTGGTAAAATGAAAGGTAAAATGTGTTAGATTTACTTCATGGTACAATGTATTTGATGGAAATGTGGTTGTACTGGTAGGAAATTCACCAAATTTAACACATGTTGTATTGCTTTCACTGTGCAATATTGTTGTAAGAAATGTTGTTATACTTTTGCTAGAAGGAAGGCTAAGATGCATTAGATTTCCTTCATGGTGTAATGTATTTGATGGAAAAGGTAGTAAATATAACACATTTTATATTTCATTAACATGCATGTGGAAATTGAACCAAAGAGATAGAACAATTACACTCACAAAACTGCTAATCAAACATGCAAAATTAACACCAAAGGAGATTGAAATTGGAGCATAACTTTAATCTATATTGAGTAAGTGTAAAATGGAAAAAATTATGAAGTAATAGGATGCTGTAATATATAATTACATGAGATATTTGAATGGATAAATATTCCATTCAAAATAGTAAAAAAGCAGGCTTACCAAAACTAGTCAAATCCCCCATAGGTGCATAAAGCAGTTTCCAAATATAGGTAGATGCTCACGAATTGGCTAAGTCAAGTGGGAAATATAAAGAGAGATGGAAACAAAAATCATACATTCTTTTATTTGGATAAAAGTAAGGAGGATGATGTGGGAAAAAAATAAGGCAGTTACAACTAGTCTAGATTTTCCTTTGCCTTAAATCATAAATAAAACAAGGCAGCTTTACAGAAAAAGCAGATATGCACTTTGGAGAATCTAGAATAAATAAAACATGCTAAAATGGGTTTCCAATATGTTTCCCAAGTGCTCCATGACTCATTTTTAGCATGTGTTGAGTTCTAGGACATGTAGAAGGCAACTAGCATAGAGTGGAATCTAGGAAACTATGTAATAAGACAAAAATGATTAAATTAATGTCTAAGGTAGGTAACTATGGGTTGATTATTCTAAAATCCCCCCTTAATCCTGAATTTATGAGTGAATATCAGAAAAATATAGGATCTAGAAACAAGGCTTAGTCACCCTTTACATACTACTTGTCCATACAACCAAAGAAAGAGGCAAAAACCCAGTGGGAAAATCCTCCCTTAAACATGGACAGGAAAACAAAATTTGGAAATATTGTTATCAATCATGCTTCACGACATGATCAGCAATCCCCAGTAGTGATTTGAGATTGCTGAATGTCTTCTCACAAAAAAATTTGGTGAAGATGGCTGCTACTTGTTCTAAAGATGCACAGAAGAGTAGATGAATGGTACCATCATGCACAAGTTGTCTGATGTAGTGCATATGGATTTCAATGTGCTTGGTTCACTGTCTTTGAACTGGATCATTGAAGATTTGAATGGTGCTCTGATTATCATAGTATATAATAGTTGAAAACTCTGATTCGAAGCCACATTCTCCAAGTATTCCCTGCAACCACAAACATTGAGTTGTTGCATTTACAACTCCTCTATACTGTTCTTCTGTAGATGAGAGTGCTATGGCAATCTACTTCTTACTTGACCAGCTGATTGGTCCTTCTACAATCATGAACACATATCCTTATGTATACTTTTTATCTACTTTTTTCACCTACCCAATCACTATCAGTAAACCCAATCAAATCAAGATCATATTTTGCTTTGTAGAAGATCCCATGAGTTCTTGTTCCTTGAACAAAGTTTAGGATCCTTTTGGATGCTCTCCAGTGGATCTCATGAGGCTGATCCATGTATATTGAAGCCACACTAAATTCAGAAGATATATCAGGTCGAGTGTGTGTAAGATAAAGAAAACACCCAATCAACTACCTATACCATGTGTTATTTACCATAGGAGAAGAACTTGCTTCTTCAAGATTAACTCCTGAAAGGAAGGGAGTCTTTCTTGGCTTACAATATTTCATGTTGAACTTGTTCATAAAATCTAAGGCATACTTGGACTGATGTACTTTTATTCCATGTTGGTATTGAGCAATTTTGAGACCCAAGAATTGGCTCAACAATCCAAAATCTGTCATAGAAAATGCATGGTTCATTGCATCCTTCAAGGAGGCAATATCTTTATTTGAACTTCATGTAATCATAAGGTCATCCACAAAGAAGACAATACTCATCAAAGAACCATGAATCAGCTCCAAATAGACATTAGGATTATACTTGCATTGAACAAAACTCAGTGATAGAAAAAAGACATCAATCTTGGCATACCAAGCCCTGGGGGCTTGCTTGAACCCATACAATGATTTCTTTAACCTGCACACTAAATATGGATTAGAAACAAACCCTTCAGGTTTTTGCATGTAAATCTCTTCAATGAGATCTCCATTTATGAAAGCACACTTCACATCCATGTGATGTACCTCCCACTGCTTTGAAGCTGCAATGGCTAAAGCTAGCCTTATGGAGTCCATCTTTTCCACTGGTGCAAAGGTTTCATTGTAGTCAATACCATGTACTTGTGAGTATCGATTGGCTACCAATATTGCCTTATATTTCAAAGGTGAACCATCAATATAAAAATTACTCTTGAAAATCCACTTACATTGAACTAGCTTCCTCCCTGGGAGAAGATCAACCAGTTCCCAAGTGTTGTTCTTTTGGAGCGAGATGAATTATTCTTTCATGGATGTTTTCCATATTGGATCATGTGCTGCATCTTCATATGTTTGTGGATCTGATTCAACCATCAGATAGCACTTCTCAACAAATAGAGGATCTTTCACACAAAAGGCACTCTCAAATTGAGATCTAGTCCTCTTAGTGTCATTAGGATTTCCAGCTTATTCCCTAGCTGCATGAATGGTATTTTATTCCCATTTGGGTCTTGTAGGAATGTTAGGATCTGCAATAAAATCTTCATTATCAGACATATCAGAATCATCAAACTCATTAGTATCTTCACTTATAATCAATGGATCTGGTGGTGAAGAAGACTCTCCAACTTCAACTACTACTAAAGGCTCTTCTTGGAAATGAACACTTCTTTCAATGAAATATTTGTTAGTGCTAAATTTGATCAACTTGTATCCTTTTGAATATTCAGAATACCCAAAAAATAGGCACTTTTGGCTTTGGTGCTACAAATCCTTCCTCTTTTCTGTTGGAATTCTAGCCCAAGCCTTTGAGACAAAAATCCTGAAATGGGTCACATATGGTGTATGCCCACTCTAAGATTAGAAAGGAGTCATACCATTAATATTATTATGAGGTACCCTATTCTAGATGTAGTATGCACAGTTTATAGACTTGGCCCAAAAATTTGGTGGCAAAGTCTTAGCCTCCATCATGCAAATTGTCATCTCCTTCAATGACCTGTTCTTTCTCTCAGCAACACCATTTTGTTGTGGTGTGTAAGGGATCGAATGCTGCATATGAATACCTACATATTTACAATACTAAATAAACTTAGACTTGACATACTCACCACCATTTTCATATCTAAGGATCTTGAGTTTCCTCCCAGACTGGTTTTCAACCAAGGCTTTAAAGACTTTGAAGAGGTCAAAAACTTCAGACTTATTCTTTAGGAAGTGAACCCAACAATACCTGGAAAATTCATCTATAAAAGTGAGTGCATATTTGGATTGAATCATGGACATATGATTAAATGGACTAGCAATGTCACTATGGATCAACTCAAGAGGTGCAGAGGTTCTCTCATTACTAGCTCTCGCATACTTGTGCTCTGGGTGTTTTTCTAGGATACAACCTTGATAGACTCCCTTAGAAAACTTGATATTTGGTAACCCTATGACCATATATTTTTCACTCAAATCAAAAAGATACTTGTAGTTAAGATGGCCAAATATTTCATGCCAAAGCTTGCTTGCCTCATTAGCATGAATCCGAAGAGTAGAGGGGTTTGAGTAGGGTAGAAAATGGAAAAACATGTATACCTTCAAAGTGTGATCAACAACACCTTTTGCTATGACTTTACCATTTGAAATCTTAGTGATTTCAATATTATCAGGGGAGAAGATGAACTTCTTTGGAGAACTAGTGTGAGTCATCTGATACATTGACAAGAGATTAGAGGTAAGACCTGGAACATACAACACATTATTGAACTTACCATGGTCAAGATCAATCCTTCCCTTCCCCAAACTATCAGTGAGAGAGTAATCTCACAAAACTATTGGTGGACCTTTTGACATTTCAAGAGAGGAGAATGCCTCTTTTTTCGAAACCATATGTCTAGAAGCTCTAGAGTCTATGACAAAGATAGGTGAGCTTGATGTGCTAGCAACCAAGGCATGTACTCTCTTTCTTTGTCCTCTGATTTGATCATCCTTCCCTCTTCTTTGAGCAATCAGGAAGGGAGATATTATTCTTCTCCAGGATTTGGGTCAACATGTCAATTTTCTTCTTCATACAAGAGCTTTCAGGATGATAGCCCTTACTGCAGTATGTGCACTTGCTCATTTCTCCTTTGGTCTTCTTCTTCTGGGAGTTCTTCTTGGAACCTTGGGGATCCTCTTGAGACTTAGACTTGTCTCTCTTTTGCTTAGGTGGATTTTTAGCTTTTTTATTTCTTTTTGAATCCACCCTTGAATCTCCAACAACCAAATCTTGGTATTTGGAAGGTTTGATGGTGCCCATCATCACCAACTTATCTTGTTCCTGTGTGAGGGATTCCATAAACTCTGCAAGATTAAGAATCTTCCAGGCTCGAGCTGTCAACTTGGTGGCATGGAAGGTCGAAACAAACACTGAATAATTAGGGCCAAGCTTAGAGAGTATGGCAAAAACTAGTTTCTCTTTTTTCTTTTCTATCCCACACTGTTTCAACTACAAAACAAGGGCCTTAAACTTGGAAAAGTAGAGTTGCAATGATTCGAAGCTACTGGGACTCAAGGAGATCATCTCATTCTCAATTTGATGTCCTCTCATCTCATATATCTTTCCAAAAATCTATACAATATTCTCCCACACTTCATTAGGTGATTTCAATCCATCAAGATCGAAGAGGAGGTCTCTTGAAATGCTCAGACACAAAAGACAATAGGCCTCATCCCTCCTGTTGTGCCATTTGATTTTCTCTATAGCTGCATTGGGATCTACCTCAGTTTCCTTAGTCACCCTATAGAGACCTTTTTATCTCAACAATATCTCCATATCAGCTTTCCACTCAAATAAATTGAATGGATTCAAGATGATCTTCTGAGATTGGTCCATAGCTCAGAAACTATGCCCTTTAGTTAGCAAAATATGCTCCCAGTCAAGATGTCAAACCTGCAATAGCAATATGCAAGGATAGAAATCAATATACAAAGGCTCTGATACCATGTGTAAATTGAACCCAAGAGATAGAACAATTACACTCACAAAATTCCTAATCAAACATGCAAAATTAACACCAAAGGAGACTGAAATTGGAGCATAACACTAATCTATATTGATTAAGTGTAAAATAGCCAAAATTATGAAGTAATAGGCTATTGTAATATATAATTACATGAGATATTCGAATGCATAATGATGCCATTAAAAATAGTCAAAAAGCAAGCTTGCCAAAACTAGTCAAATCCCCCATAGGTGCATAAAACAGTTTCCAAATCTAGCTATGTCATAACCCCAAATTTTCACAAAAATTAAAATTTTTTGATGTAACATAAATTTTTTATAGTCACAGTTTGTTAACTGCTAGAGGTTAACAGATGAATGAAACAGTTATCAACTTAAACACATATAAATTAAAACTATTTTAATTTCGATATATGATGTGAATAATATGCATTCAGTTGTTTCTAACTACACTAATAGTTTTGATTTTTGTCAAGTAGGTGAGAAGTTACTTTCTATATGGGGCTTACTTAGCGATTGCTAACGTACCTATAATTTCTGGATCTTACAGGCTTGACAGGTAAATTTTGAACCAGTAAGAGTTTATTAAGGCATTAAACCGGATATGCTTCTTTTAGCATAAATATACTACTATAGTAAAAGTTTGCTTAGAATAATTCAAGGTACTACAAGGTAAAGTAACGTTTATTTTACTTGCTTTGCAACTGTGATAGTACTTAAACTTCATGTCGTAAAGTTCAATTACTTTTCCCTATTTTTTGTCTTTTATCAGAAATACTGCTACGTTAGATAAAACTTCTTTCTATCTTTACTCTAAGCTATTTCCAGTTCTTAATAGACCTCCAGATTTAGTATATCAATACTCTTATTGAACAAAAGTTTATTGTTGTTGCTATTTATAAAATGTATAACACTGCTTATAAGTATGGAAACAAACCTAAGGATTTTCAAGAAACAAGCTTATACAGAACTCTTAGCTTCACTTTTTATTAAGCTTCAGTAGAGGAAGTTTATTGGCTTATTAATGCATTGTATTTATAAATGATCATTTGCGTAAATGTCAACAAGTTGTGATTTCTAACTTCCAAACTTATTCTTGACATAAGTAATGTGACAAAATTACATTATCATATTATTTATTTATAAGTAAAAGTGATACTATATGTATTCTTAGATAGTTTTTACTAGCCTTTACTACCAAGACTAATCTAGCCTTGATTGAATTCATTTGGAGCAATGTTTACTTATGGAGACCAAATGATTACAACTTCCATGAATTTACCTTACTTTTGGTACTATAGACTTCATACAACAATAATAATTTATTCTAGAGTGTAAATACTTGTATATACACAATATTGATTCATAAATTAAATTCTCACCATTAGTGTTTACATAAAGACTAGTTCCAATGACATAGTCCTTCAATGTAATATTTGAATCAATGATTATTATTAGAGTTATTAACTTGTACTTAAGGGATTATACCCTACCAGGGATCTCTCCATAGTTGTTATTTTTCCATCGAAGATTTCAATGTTTACATATATCAAGGTTAACGATACAATGTATGATTTGGTTCGTTACCCACGATGGTTCCAAAGTTTATAATAAAAAAAGGGTTTAACGATACCATAATAATCTCATGCTCAACGTTGTTTGAATTAATGTTATCATCGAAATGATATATATTGAATTTGTAAATTATAATATCATTATGATCATTGTAAAAATTATTAACAATAATTTGAAAACTTGACTGTGCAGTGGAGACTATATCATTCGACCCATTGTGAATGGAATAATTTGGTGGGCACGTGGATTGTTCTCCACTGTGTAATGAATAACTTAAAAGCCTCCAGCACAACCCTAACTCCTCATTATTTGTCAAGGTTTTTGGTCCCTGCTCTATCTGGTTTGCTACGGCCATGAGGGCTTGCTTGGGCTCGTCTCCAGCTTCATTGTCTGTGTAATGAAGCGTTGCCACTCTAGTGTGGTGTTGGAGAGATACATAGTTCTCATTTGGTTTTCTTCCTACTTACACTATTCTGTCATGAGGGTTGTGTAACTCTGTCAGTGTTTTCTTTTTAGTGTTGATCTCTTTCATGGCCATTGCCCAGGCTTACTCCCGATCTTGTCATCAGTGTAGCATGTATTGTGAACCCCCGTCACCTCTGTCACTTGTGCGCACTAGGGTTTGGGCTGTTCATTGTGTTGATTTGTTGTGATGATTCACTCCTCTATGGCTCCATATTACTTCACTTCCAAGTAAGGAAAATCATATTACAATTGTTACCACTTTTTCTTTGGTTACAGTTTAATAAAATAATAGACAGCTCTAACTAAAATCCTTTAGGTTTTTTTGCTTATAGGATTGCAATTTGATACCAGCTTGGAAAGAATCCACCCATCTTTGGATTGCCAAAAAACCTACAGGTAAGCCCCGATTACAATGTGGCTCCTCCCTGCTTATACAGATTAGGGGAAAAGGGGTTTCAGTGGAGAAGAAATACGACTTCGGTTCCATTTGGTGTTTTAATTCCTTTAGCTTAGTTGTTGTTTTAGTTTTTGGTTACTAAGCCCTTTCTTATAGCAGGGTTATTGCGGCCTTGATGCCATGATTTGTATCACCTTTTTCTTTTCTTATGAAAGATATACAAGAAATGAGGTTTGGTTAACTTGACTGTTAGTTTTGTCTTCAACCCACGCCATGATGTTGAGTACACCGGCCATGAGCTGGGTGTTGTAATTTTGTCATGTTTGTAAGCCTTTCATCCTGTCCAAGTAATACACTGGGTTTTTCTTAAAAAATATTTTAATTCGAGCTCTGTCTCATCTTGTATATTTTGACTCTGTGTACATCAGGGTTCTTCCTATTTGACTGTTAATGTAGAACATTACTGTCTAATATCTTTTGTAAATAGTTTATTGTTATTATAAGATTGTAAAGTCGTGTGTGTAGTTTATAATATTTATTTACTTGTTTAGATTATACAACGAGGGTTTTCCTGAAATGAAACCCTTGTCTATGTGAGTTCTTCAATTTATTAATGATTAGGTTCTGTTACTTGTTAATTTGGATAAATTATTATTATTATTATTGGTGTATTGTGTAAATGGACATTCGTTTTCAATAAGGACTGTAACAATTTACAGTAGACTAAATGTTTATTTAAATATTTATCCAAGTTAATGGTTGCAGCTTAGATGTTTTTATTTATTATATTTAAAGAACTTGGTTAGGGTTTCGACCTGAAGTTTCACATTTATAGGTATAATCCTATTTAATAATTATAAATAATTTCTACATAGGTATTATTTTAGTTTATACTAGGTATTAATTATATTTCCATTGCTTTTATCTACTAACTGTCTAGTAGAATTTACTCGGAGTTTTTGAAATGATATAGCATAAATTATGTAACTCAGTTTACTCTTTTTAATCTAAGTACTTTTAGATTTAACCCTATTTGGTTTACAATAAATATTAGTTTTATATTAGTTGATATTATTAGAAAATAAACTAAAAGATTAGTAGCTTATTGCTTTACTTAACTGGATGTAAACAATGTAACTCTACTGTGATTTTTCTGCTATATTTCATTCAGTTACTAAGTGAAAACAAAGAAGTATAATCGTATCATAACACTGTTTAACCTCCATAATATTTCACTTGAATAAAATTACTCTACTGTCTGTAAATACACAATCTTATCTACTAAGATATTCTCTTATCTTCTTAAACATTCTACCTGTTCTAGAGTACTGTTATTTCTTTTCCAGTGTGTTTACATGAATAAGCTTGTTAAAACAATAACATAAATAACCATATTATTGTTCTTTTAATAATAACCTACATACTGAAGAAAATTACTCTGCTAACTACGAAATGCAGAACCCTATCTATTATATTCAATCTCTTAACATTTTCTTTCATCTACTGTAAATATTCTATCTGTGCTGGAGTATGTCCTGGTCCTTCCAGGTGTGGAAAAACACAGATTAGAAATTATTTTCCATTCTAACACATTAATTTTCAAATTCATTTCTTCAAGATTCTAAAAAGATTACTTAATCTTAACATTTACAAACTAAATATTTAACATTCATATAACAGTCAGACTCAGATTTATCTATCTAACATAGTAAAACAAAATAATGTAGATCCTAATTAGGATAGACAACAACAGTGTTAGGAGGCCATTCCTCCCTACCAAACTCCTAGAGATCACTCAAACAATTCTTCCTCGGGACCCTCGAGCCTATTCTTGTTCTCCTTGGCTGAGAACTGGTGGAGCATGCAAATAGTAGACTGGTCCAATAACTTAGTAAAACACCTTGCACTCAGTAGTAAGATCTTTTAGCTTAAAATATGCACTAGATAACTTAGCAGTTATCCCCTCAAACTCTTTCCACAAATCCCTTCCATTGAATTTCTCTGAAGTACATTCACCTGAATGATCACTTCTCTAGAATGAGCAGCCTCAACTCTCTTCAATGGGAATTTTTATAAAGATTGCCTAGGTCTTTTGGGTCAGTTTTCATTAATTGAGCCACTTGCTCTAATTCCACTTTCTTGGGGAACCATGACCCCAAATGTAGGGAGGTATCCACCTACAACAGTTGGAAGTGGTTTGAGGATGTTGCCACATGTCAATTTTCTGTCCACCTAGTCTCCTCCACCAATTTGACTAGTAAGCACTCTTTTAATAGCCTTCCTAAGCTATTGTCTCCTCCTTTATTTATTTATAATTAAAATATTTAGAATTACATTAATTATCCTTGACTCGGCTGAGTAATCAATTACAACTTAGCATAAAATTTAACATATTGTCCTCAAATAATAACAAATAATATAAGATTGTTTTTGCAAAATTGGGGCATGTGACAAGGTAGATTCTCACGAATTGGATAAGTCAAGTCGCAAATATAAATAGGGATGGAAAGAAAACTCATACATGATTTTATTTGGAGAATAGGAATGAGGATGATGTGGGAAAAAAACAAGGCAGTTACAACTAGTCTAGCTTTTCCTTTGCCTTAAATAATAAATAAAACAAGGCAGCTTTACAGAAAAAGCAGATATTCGGTTTGGAGAATCTGGAATAAAGCAGACATGCTAAAATGGGTTTCCAGGATGTTTCCCAAGTGCTCCATGACTCATTTTTAGCATGTGTTCACTTCTAGGACATGTAGAAGGCAACTAGCATAGAGTGGAATCTAGGAAACTAAGTAATAAGACAAAAATAATTAAATTAATGTCCAAGGTAGGTAACTATGGGTTGATTATTCTAACAATGCAATGTTGTAATCAGAATTTACCTTGTGGTTTTGTTAGAATGAAAGCTAACACAATACGCTAACTTTTCTTCATTGTGTAATGTCATTGTAAGAATTTCCCTTGTGCTCATACTAGAAGGAAAGCTAGTGCACATTATATTTCCTTTATGGTGTGATGTATTTGATGGTAATGTAGAAATAATAATAGGAAAACTAACACAAGTTAGTTTTCATTCACATGCAATTTTGTTGTTAGAAATTCCCTTATGGTTGTGTTAGAAGGAAAGATAACACACATTAGATTTCCTTCACTCTGCAACGTCATTGTAAAAAATTTACTTGTGCTTTTTCTATAAGGAAAGATAACATGTGTAAAATTTCCTTGATGTTGCAATGTATTTGATGAAAATGTGGTTGTACTAGTAGGAAAGATAACATGTGTTATCTTTCATTTACCATGATATTTTGTTGCTAGAAATTTCTGTCATTCATTATGCAATGTTGTTGTATGAAATGTTGTTATGCTTATGCTAGAAGGAAGGACAACATGAATTATGTTTCCTTCATGGTGCAATGTATTTGAGGGAAAAGTAGCTGTACCAGTAGGAAATCTAACACGTGTTAGATTTCATTCACATGCAATGTTGTTTTTATAAATTCCACTGTGGATAGTATAGAAGGAAATATAACGCACATTAACTTTCCTTCACAGTGAAATGTCATTGTAAGAAATTTATTCGTGCTTGTGCTAGAAAGAAAGCTAACACATGCTATATTTCCTTCCTGGTGCAATGTATTTTTGGTAATCTAGTTGTACAGATAGGAAAACTAACACAGGTTAAATTTCATTCACATGTAATGTTGTTGTTATAAATTCCCTTGTGGTTGTTCTAAAATAAAATCTAACACACGTTAGCTTTCCTTCACTGTGCAACGTCATTGCAACAAATTCCTTTGTGCTTCCACTAGAAGAAAAAATAACATGCATTAGATTTCATTTTCCATGATATGTTGTTGTTAGAAATGCATTTGTGCTTGTGCTAGAAAGAAATATAACATTCATTATCTTCCGTTCACTTTGTAATGTTATTGTAAGCAATGTTATTATGCTTGTGCTAGAAGGAATACCAACATGCATTAGATTTACTTCTTGGTGCAACATATTTTATGGTAATGTAGTTGTACCAATAGGAAAGCTAACACGCGTTAGCTTACATTCACATACAATGTAGTTGTTGTAAATTCATTGTTGTTCTGCTAGAAGAAAATCTAAGACATGTTAGGTTTCCTTCGCTATGAAATGTCTTTATTTGAAATTCCCTTGTGGTTTTTCTAGAAGGAAAGATAACATGAGTTATATTTTCTTCCTGGTGAATTTTTTATGGCAATGTAGTTGTCGTGGTATGAAATCTAACACATGTTATATTTCATTCACATGCAATGTAGTTGTTATAAATTCCATTGCAGTTGTGCTAAAAGGAAAGCTAACACGCATAAGGTTTCCTTCGCTTTTCAGAATTGTTGTTAAAAATTTCCTTGTGCTTGTACTATGAGTAAAGCTAACATGCATTAGATTTCCTTCATGGTGCAATGTATCTAATGGTAATGTGGTTGTACTGATAGGAAAGATAACACATGTTAGCTTTCAATAACATACAATTTTATTGTAATAAATGTATTTGTGATTGTGCTATAAGGAAAGATAGCACGCGTTATTTTTCATTAACTATGCAATGTCGTTGTCAGAAGACCTTGTGCTTGTCGTAAAAGGAAATGTAACATATGTTAGTTTTCTTTCATGGTGCAATGTATTTGATGGCAATGTGTGCCATAAGGAAAATAGACATGCATTGTAT
Source organism: Pseudotsuga menziesii (assembly GCA_001517045.1). NCBI lineage: Eukaryota > Viridiplantae > Streptophyta > Pinopsida > Pinales > Pinaceae > Pseudotsuga > Pseudotsuga menziesii. Next base: position 132,984 of record LPNX010158256.1, on the reverse strand, counting down.
TTCATTCTCCAAAGATAACACTTGTCAGCTTTCCTTCATTGTGCAATGTTGTTGTAAGAAATGTTGTTATCCTTGTGGTAGAAGGAAGACTAACATCCATTAGATTTCCTTCATGGTGCAATGTATTTGATGGAACTGGTAGGAAATCTAATTCACATTAGATTTCATTCACATGCAATTTTGTTGTCAAAAATTCCCTCGTGGTTTTGTTAGAAGGAAAGCTAACACGCGTTAGATTTCCTTCATTGTGCAACATCATTGTAAGAATTTCCCTTGTGCGTTTACTAGAAGGAAAGCCAATGCACATTAGATTTTCTTCATGTCACAATGTATTTAATGGTAATGTAGCAATAATAATAGGAAAACTAAGACATGTTAGATTTCATTCAGATGCAATGTTGTAGATAGGAATTCCCTTGTGATTATGTTAGAAGGAAAGCTAACACATGTTATATTTCCTTCACTGTGCAACATAATTGTAATAAATGCACTTGTGCTTGTGCTAGAAATAAATATAACACATGTTAGATTTCCTTCATATTGCAATGTATTTGATGTAAATGTGGTTGTACCAGTAGTAAAGCTAACATGCATTAGGTTTCATTCACGATGATATTTTGTTGATAGAAGTATCTTTGTGCTTGAGCTAGAAATAAAGATAACATGTGTCATCTTTCATTCATTTTTCAATGTTGTTGTAGGAAATGTCGTTATGTTTGTATTAGAAGGATGGCTAGCATGCATTAGATTTCCTTCATGGTGTAATGTATTTGATGGAAATGTAGTTGTGCTGGTAGAAAATCTAACACATGTTAGCTTTTATTCACATGTAATGTTGTTGTTTGAAATTCCATTAGGGTTGTGCTAGAAGAAAAGATAACACATGTTAGATTTTCTTCATAGTGCAACGTCATTGAAAGGAATGTCCTTGTGCTTGTGCTAGAAATAAATATAACACATGTGTTGAGGCCTGGAAATTCGCAGGCAACAATAGCAAGGGATTCTCCCCAGTCAACATTCCCAACTAGCCCGTGACTGTTTGGTGTAGGGAATCCGTCTGGTTTGCGGTCTGGATACCGTGGGTCAAGTAACAAAAACAAAGGTTTTACCAGTTGCGGCCCGGTCCACCATGTATATTTTTGTATTTTTTGACTTAAAGTATGATATGCACATGCCTAGTTAACAATGGAGGGTGATAAGGATGCAAGGAGTAGTCACAAAGTGATGCACAGGTTCTTACCTCTCGTCTTAGAATTTCACAAGCATCTAAATCATACAAACAATAATAAAGTAAAACTAACTAAACTATCTCTAGAGAGCTGGATATTAATTCGTGAGTAATGCACTACTGTCCATATGTTATAGAAAATCGCAGATAGTTGTTCTTGTAGCCAAACATATAAACATGAATAAAAGTATATATGATAAGATAGCTCATCAACAGTTAAAAACTCCCATTACTCATAGTGGAAAACATCATAAAGGTACTGAAGAACATTCAGACAAGAACATAGGTCCAGGAATTTAGAACGATCTCATAGTTGATGAAACACGGTTGAAAATGAAATAGTTCCCATTCAACATCGCTCATTTAAACACATTGATACATTCCACATAGCACTTTCTCCAACAGGAAAAATTTGCAATTTCTAGTTTGTAAAATGAAATAGTTCATCTTACAAGCAATAGTTTACAAGTTTTTCGAGGGGAAAAAGCCCCTATCAGTTCTAAATTTCAAATATTTAAACTAAAACAATACACTTCTTGGGGTGCCCCCCCCAACCGTGTGACCTTTCGGTCCCTGAAAAATGTTTCATATTCCCACATTTTCCTGTAAGCACTCATGATATGCTTAATAACTGATAGATCTTTTAGGTCTGCGCCTTTATCGCTACTTCTTTTGTCTTCTACTCCACTTTCCCTCCTTGCAATCCTGCCAATTACGGTTTGCTTTTTATCAAACTGCCCAGCTAAGCCTTCGTGTCGTGGTAGCCTGAACAATCCCTTGAGTCCACCTGCAATTAATCAGTGTGCATCATTCACTGGGATTACATTCTCAAACAAACGTCAAATTATACCAACCAATGGCTAATCAACAAGAAAGGTCATGTGCATTACTGCTATGAGAACTCAACAAGTGCCGACACCACTATCTCGTCTACCTACGGGTTTGAAAGAAAACACCAACGACAGGAAACAAAGAACTCGTCGGTGGCTTAGAACGCTAACATCGGTAGGGTAGACCTATTCACAGCCACATAAACGGAACTTAACAGGCGATGGGTACTACGAAAACAATTAAACACATAAGAGTCGGAAGATTTAAGACCTAAGTTGTGGGCGGGAAAACTTCGAATCGGGAATTGGAAGGACATTGACATTAGAAGCCAAATGCTTTTCCCAGCTGCAACGGTGGAAGAGAAATACTTCGGACATGCGACTAAAAGACCGACATGCATCAGTGGGCGGAGCGCTTTTATATTTCGGGTGTTTAGATGCTTTGGGAGCCGCAACGGCGGAAGACGAACAAACAACAGCCTTTGATCAAATAAAACTGCTAAGTGTTTGAAAACTCAAAAGTTTAGCAATGATTAAAACTATTTCGCCACCGAGACAGCAGTTTTACAAAGAAAAAAAAGGTCTCATTCATCTTCGAGTAACAAATAACATTCAAAATCTGCGATCCACAACAAGTTCCAAACACAGGCAACTTTTGAAATCAGGACGAGAGTCAATCTTCAAATCATCCAAGAATAAAGCATGACCAAAAAGGTTCACAGATTCAAATGACTAAAAACAACACTAAATCATGAGGATGGGACCAAAATTGCAAAAATTTGGGGAGAACAGTTGCAGCTACAACAATTGGTGATTACCTGGTGAACCTAGATCTCTGGATGATTATTCCTTGAGTGACAGACTGTTTAACAACACATGAACCTATTGAATTCTTCCAACTATCTGGATTTCTCAAGAGGCAAATGTATGTACTTTTAATCATTTATGATAGTCCAATTTGGGAGAGTGGAAACCACGATTTTCAAGTCCAGATAACTCTGTTGAGGCCAAAAGATGAGTTTCATTATTAATTGTGTCTTCAGGTAGCTAATATCTTGGACACCACAGGATTGTAGCACATGGTAAACAGAAATATTCATTTGTTCCTCATTCCCATGTCATTTTAGCAATTTTCACGCTTTTGGACTTTTGTCCTTTTCATATGAGTCCTTCTGCCTACCTTTCTTTCTGAATTTTAATTTAGATTCCTCTGTCCCAAGTGTCCTTTTGTGTGAGAGGCGTATTCATGTTTCAGCTCACGGACGAAGAGGAACTTTCGGCGATTAATACTTATATGGTTTAGCATTTGTTTTGATATATCATGCTTTCATAGGAGTTTTGACTCTTATCTGCCTTTGGCACTCATTCCTTGGCATGGGATCACTTGTATTTAATATACTATTTACCCTGCTCCTTTCCATGGGCCCTTGACTGTCACCCCCTAGGACATTTTAAATGTGACATGGATGGAGCCTCAAAATAGTATTCCAGACCCTCTGATTTTGGTTTATTTCACAGGGGTTAAGCAGGACTTCAATGTGTACATAGCTATTCAAGAAAACTGCTAAACTGGAAGAAGTTATTTTAGACAAACAACAATACACAGTCTTATACCCAAGAACTTTAATCATTCCAAAATTCTGATGTTCTCCATGCAACCGTGGGTTTGCCTTCTTTATTGAAATCAAGAAAATTTAAACTAAAACAAACTAAACATCATGACTCAAAGACTCCAGCCAGGCCATATTATTTATATACAAGGTAGAAAAACACAAAAAAAACTCAGGAAAAATAGGGCTTGAGAACTAAGCCATTTACAGGTAAGTTTTCTTCCCACCCTTGTAAATCTTGCAACTTATAAGTTGAAGGGCCAAGCTTTGTTGCAATCTGGAAAGGACCTACCCACAACTGCTGGAATTTCATGTGTTTTCCTTTCTCATCATGGGGGTGATCCCACTTGAGAACCAAATCTCCCACCTCAAAGTCTTTTGTTCCTGCCTTATGTTTGTCGAACCATCTCTTTATTACCTCCTATTGCTGCTTAAAGCACTCTCTGGCTTTAGATCGAGCCTCTTTTGCTTTCAGGAGATTATATATCCTCATTTTCAAAACTTCATCATCCGACCCTCTAGATTCTTGAGCTATTATGGAAGAGGGTAGCACGATATTGGGGGGAAGAATGGATTCTTTACCATACACAGGGGTATATGGAGACACTCCTATCGAAGACTTGGGGGTGACTCTATCGGCCCAAAGGGCATTTGGTAGCGCTAAGTGCCAACTCCTCTGGTTTTCTATCACAGTCTTCTTTAAAATTCTAATTAGATTTTTGTTAGTAGACTCAGCCAGGACATTTCCTTGTGGATAGTAATTAGCAGAATAATGCAACTTTATTCCTTTCTCATGAGCGAAAGCAGTTAATTTAATCGATGAAAAGTAAGTAGCATTATCGAAGACTAAAGAAACTGGAACTCCAAACCTAGTCATGATATGGTCTTGCAGGAAGCCGATGACCGTGTCCTCATTTATTTTGCGTAGCGGGATGGCTTCGACCCAGTGAGTGAATTAATCGGTTGCGATTAGAATGTACTTGTGTTGTAGGGAAGAGTTCAGCTTTATCTCCCCAATAATATCCAAACCCCATTGCTCAAAGAGCTCCGTGATCATCACAGGCTTCAGTGGTGCGGCTGCTTTAGATTGTCTCCCACCACATCTTTGACAAATGTCACACTTCCTAACATGGGCATGTGTATCTTTGAAAAGCGTGGGCCAATAATAACCAGCCCTAAAAAAATTTTGGGTTGTAGTATCTCCTGAAAAATGTCCCCCAACAGGCCCATCATGCAAATCTGTCATTACTTTCGTCGCATCTTCTTTCTCTAAGCATCTAAGCAAAACTCCGTCATAATTATTTCTGAATAATATTCCTTCAACAATTTGATAAGAGGCTGATTTGAGACATAGCACTCTTCTTTGCTTAGAATTCCAATGTTCTGGCAATAATCCTGCCTGAAGGTAATGCACAAGGTCTCTATACCAAGATTCGGGGGCTGTGAACAAAGGACATACATCCATCAAATGTAATTCAGCCTCATCTTCCCAGGCATGTTCGTCGTTGTTCCCATTTTCATCCATTAGTTTGCACAACCCTTTCCCTTTAACTATAGAAGTTGGCTTAAATTCGAGGTCATTCTCTTGAAGAGCTGTTACCCAATTGCCCCTTCTTTCTCCTAACTCCTTTTGTACAAAAAGGGACCTCACAGCCGGGTATGGGACGATCACCTTGGTTCGATTTTTTAATATGTAGGGCCTGAATTGTTTCACTGCTTTGAATACTGCATAAGCTTGTTTATCAATAGACAGGTAATTTAATTCGGCCCCTTGTAGACCGGTGCTCATGAAAGATATTGGGAATTCATCCCCCCCATCTTCCTTTTGAGTAAGCACAGCTGCTAGCGAATCATCGGATGCAAAAGTATACAGAATAAAATCTTTATCTAAATCTGGGCCTTTTAGGGAGGGTGCGTGTGCAACAACAGTTTTAATTTTGTTGAATGCATTCTTCTCAATCTCAGTCCATTTGAATTGTGCACTTTGCTTCACCATTTGCTGCAGAGGTTTGACAATCTGAGTGAAGTCTGGCACAAATCTTCGCACGAAGTTTATTGTTCCCATAAACGATTGCATCCCTTTTTTATTATGGGGCAAGGGAATCTGTTCAATGGCTTTGATCCTTTCCGGATCTATAGATATTCCCTTCTTTGAAACTACGTGACCCAGCAACTTACCCTCTGTAACAGCGAACACACACTTCTTGGGATTGATTGAGATATGGATTTTCGACAGCGTTCAAAAATATGCCTAGGATGAAAAGCATGTTCTTCTCTCCTCTTTGAGAATATTGTAATATCATCGAGATACACTACAGTACTATGGCCAATCAAACCATGGAAGGCTATGTCCATAGCCCTATGAAATGTATCTCCAACATCTATAAGCCCAAAGGGAATTCTTCGATAAGCGAAGGTTACCCATCTGGTCCTGAATGTTGTCTTCAATCTGTCTTCTTTGGCTACTAATACTTGATTGTAGCCTGAGAAACCGTCCAATAAGGAAAATAGTTCAGAACCTAAGACCATTTGTAGTAGTTGTTCCATGGGTGGAACATGATAGTTATCTTTATTTGAAGCGCGGTTTAAATTCCTGAAATCCATGCACAGCCTGATTTCTCTAGATTTTTTCCTCACTGGTACCAGATTCGAGACCCATTCTGAGTGTCTAACCTTAAAAATGATTCTAGCATCCAATAATTTCTTAACTTCACTTTGAATCAGTGGTTCCAATTTTGGGTGCATTTTTCTTAAAGGTTGCTGATAAGGTTTGATGCCAGCTTTGATGGGGATAACATGATGGATGATACTGGTGTCATATGTCTTCAAGTCTTCGTATGTCCAAGCGAAAACATCTTTATATTGATTAAAAATATTGATGAACTTATCTCTTTCTGCTGGTGAACAACATTTTCCAAGATTCACATATTTAGGATTTGTCTCAGTCCCTAAATTTATCAGCTCGTACTGTAGAGACGAGCTGTGAGTCTTCACGTTTGTTGGTCTTCTAAATTTTTCATTTAAATTGAACATTCTTTCTAAGGTTCTGACTCCTTTAGGGATGAAATTATCATACTTCAGCTCGACCTGATGTTCTTCATCATCTATAATTGATCCTTTAAATACCTCGTCATTAGTTAAGCATTCTATAATCTGCTGATCATCATCGAACACTCGTAGGTTGGTGATCATATCAGGGACCGAGGGCCTGAAAAGAAATTCAACGGAGCATCGATTATTAGTAGGCACAATCCTAGCAGCTGATGTGGCTAACAAGTCAGCTATTGCATTTTTAGTCTTGGAATTGAAATAATATTAAATGCATTAAAACATTTGAGTAGGTCCCATACATCATTTTGATAAGCCTTTAAGTGAGGAGAAACACAATGTATTTGATTCCGAATCTGTTTTACAATTATTTCAGAATCTCCAAAAAATTTCAGATTACTTACCTTTAATTCGATTGCTTTTCTTAAACCTTGCACCAACGCTTCATACTCAGCTGTGTTATTTGTACATTCAAACTCTAATGTACATGAAAGAAAATGTTTATTCTTCTTAGGGTCGATCAAGACACAGCCAGCCCCTGACCCTTCTAATGTCTTAGAGCCATCAAAAAACAATGTCCAGAAATCGCTAACTACTGCACGCGAATCTACTCCTACTGCGAAGTTTACTATGTTACAGTCGATTTCATCAGCCTATGAAAATCGAAGGAGATCAAGCTGAGCATCTGATGTGTTGTTGGCTTCCTCTGCTTGGTAATTTCCTGGTTCCAATTCAATAAAATAATTTCCCAACACAAAATCCACATGTTCATTCTTTTCCTCAAGTTGAGTAACGTTGTATTTCATGTCAGGATCCCTTAAGATTTTAATTTGGTTCGGGATTCCTTTGTACGGCAGCCACAGATGCGACCAATCCGAGGCAAAATATACGTTTAGTTTTGCCGACCAATCTCTGCTCAGAACGAGCCCATAAGCATTTGGTATATCGGCCACCACGATATCAATAACTTGGCACACTTTATCATTGGAAGACAGGCAGACCAGGACATCCTCCATCTCACCAACTACCTTCACATTCGTCCTATCCAGCTACACAACCCTCCAAGTGGATGGCTTAGGATGTCCATTAATTCTTTTACAGACTAATATTGGCATGACATTAACCGACACCCCTGAGTCTACCAGGAAATTATGTACGTTGTGATTAAAAATTTCGAAAGTGAGAAGGAAAGGTGGATGCTTGTTCTTAGACTTACCTCCAATGCTGGTTTCTTTTATTTCTTCTTCTTCTTTGGGTCGATTGTCAGCGGGCAGCCTCTCATATGATGCTTCAAGTGCTTTCAATAGTATTTCTTTTTGTTGCGGCACTTTGCACATTTCAAATAGTGAAATGTTTGCCTTTACCTTTTTTATATCTTCCACGATGTCATAATCTATCTGTGGTTCAATGGGATGTGGCTTATCAACATTCATTCTTTCTTCATTTGTCTTGGAAAACGTGTCATTCTGCTTAGGATCTTGGCTGGTAATGGTGAATTCGGTAATTTTATTAGCTGAGGAACTATTTTGAAATTTCTTAACATTTTTCTGAAGACTTTTAATCTTCGGGAGCATAAGACTGTTTTCTTTAACCGACCCTTGGCTCCTTGTTGTAATGTTTGTTTCCATGACTTTCTTGCATTCCCAATTCTTTTCTTCCTCAGCATCGAATAATGAAACAGAATTCCATAGAACCATGGTCTCATCTTCTTGTTCTTTCGTTGAAGTGGTGCTGTCCTTTTTTTCTTCATCTCCATCTTCTGTTAATTTAGAATCCAACAGCTGATTCATAACCAACGTCATTGAGTTTATCCATTGAGGAAAAAAAAATTCAGAGTGGGGCTGTTGTGGAAAGTGCAAAAATTGTCCATTCCTACCTCTGTTAAATTCATAGATACTGAATTGTGCGGAGGAGGTTGGGATTGATTGTTATCCTCCCTTTTCTTGTAATAGGGCTTGTAGAACTTTTGAGCTTCCTTTTCTTTTTCCAAGTCTATAATTCTATTAAAAAGCTTATGCATCATTTTTTCCATACTTTCAAAATATAGTGACTACTCTTCCCTAGGCTTAGTAAACAACAAGGCTTTCCTCCCCACACTTTTCTCTCCTGACCCTTCAGGATAATCTTCGATACTTTCTCTTTCAGCCTCTACCTTTTCTGCCTCCTCATAAGTTTCTGCTAAAGTGGGCTTGGCCTTCATTTTGGCGAACATGGCTAGCTCGGGTCCTAAAGCCGAAGTATAATATTCGATCAGGACTTTTTATGAAGGTCTGTCAATTTCAGAAAAATTCTTGAGGTATGCTGCAAATATTTGAGTAAAACTGTGCACCTTCTCCTTTCTCTCTTTCTTCAAGGTGCATAGTCCTTTCATGAGGGTTGCATGAGTCTTTTGAGTTGCATACATACTTATAAATATCCTTTCAAAGGTATCCCAATCAGGGATAGAGTTTGCAGGCAAACCAAAATACCATGATGCTGCAGCTCCTTTAAGGGTGTGCGGGAATAGTCTGCAAACTACATCCTCATGCTCCCCAGCCCTTAACCCTTCTATTGCCAAGTAAAAACTTTGTAGGTGGTCATCTACTAGTATCTTCTCACTTGGGTCAAATTTGGGTAGCATCTTTTCAAAGGATTGGGGTAAATCATGTAACGGAGGTGTTAGGTTTAAAAGTGATATGGCTCTCCAGGCAGGTGGTGGATTTGGTGGGTTGGGTGGTTGATTGGCATTGACGCCTGCCATGAGTCTGGGGGGAGAGTGAGGAGGTAATCAAATAGGAGTGTGAGCAGGAGAACTGTGAGGAGTATCCGGGCCTTCCTAGTTTAAAGGCAGTACAACTTCCTGTAAGGTTGTTTCTACAAGTTCTTCCCAATCCCCAACCAGCACTGAGTCTTCCAATATAGGATGATATTTCCTTTTATATTCTCTTCTGGGCAATTCAGGGATGATCGGTAATCCTCCAATATTCTTCACATACACCCTGGTGTGTCTTCTCAAATTATTAACAATGTCATTGTCAACAGAAAACAAATGTTCTCTACCCCTTTCTTTCGGAATTGGATTGTGAATCCCACTGCTTTCTGAACTGTTACCGGTGGAATAGTCTCAGGAAAATGGGTTTCCTCGGCCAACCATGCACTGGTGGCCCTCCTTCTAGCGCCAAAAACTATTGAGGCTTGGAAATTCGCAGGCAAAAATAGCAAGGGATTCTCCCCAATCAATGTTCCCAACTAGCCCGTGACTATTTGGTGTAGGGAATCCGTCCGGTTTGCGGTCCGGCTACCGTGGGTCAAGTAACAAAAACAAAGGTTTTACCGGTTGTGGCCTCATTCACCATGTATATTTTTGTATGTTTTGACTTAAAGTATGATATGCACATGCCTAATTAACAATGTAGGGTGATAAGGATGCAAGGAGTAGTCACAAAGTGATGCACAGGTTCTTACCTCTCATCTTAGAACTTCACAAGCATCTAAATCATACAAACAGTAATAAAGTAAAACTAACTAAACTATCTCTAGAGAGATGGATATTAATTTGTGAGTAATGCACTACTGTCCATATGTTATAGCAAATCGCAGATAGCTATTCTTGTAGCCAAACATATAAACATGAATAAAAGTATATATGATAAGATAGCTCATCAATAGTTAAAAACTCCCATTACTCATAGTGGAAAACATCATAAAGGTACTGAAGAACATTCAGACAAGAACATAGGTCTAGGAAGTTAGAACGATCTCACAGTTAATGAAACACAGTTGAAAAAGAAATAGTTCCCATTCAGCATCACTCATTTAAACACATTGATACATTCCACATAGCACTTTCTCCAACAAGCAAAATTTGCAATTTCTGGTATGTAAAATGAAATAGTTCATCTTACAAGCAATAGTTTACAAGTTTTTCGAGGGGAAAAATCCCCTATCAGTTCTAAATTTCAAATATTTAAACTAAAACAATACACCGCTTGGGCTGTCCCCCCCAACCGTGTGACCTTTCGGTCCCTCAAAACGTTTCATATTCCCACATTTTCCTGTACGCACTCATGATTTGTTTAATAACTAATAGATCTTTCAGGTCCGTGCCTTTGTCTCTACTGCTTTTGTCTTCTACTTCACTTGCCCTCCTTGCAATCCTACCGGTTACGGTTCGATTTTTATCAAACTGCCCAACTAAGCCTTCGCGCTGTGGTAGCCTGAACAATCCCTTGAGTCCACCTGCAATTAATCAATGTGCATCATTCACTGGGATTAAATTCTCAAACAAACATCAAATTATACCAACCAATGGCTAATCAACAAGAAAGGTCATGTGCATTACTGTTATGAGAACTCAACAAGTGCTAACACCACTATCTCGTCTACCTACGAGTTCGAAAGAAAACACCAACGACAGGAAACAAAGAACTCGTCGGTGGCTTAGAACGCTAACATCGGCAGGGTAGACCTATTCACAGCCGCATAAACGAAACTTAACAGGCGATGGGTACTGCGAAAACACTTAAACACATCGGAGTTAGAAGAGTTAAGACCTTATAAGCTATGGGCAGGAAAAATTCCAATTGGGAATCGGAAGGACATTGACATCGGAAGCCAAATGTGTTTCCCAGCCACAACGGTGGAAGAGAAATACTTTGGACATGCGACTAAAAGACTGACACGCATCGATGGGTGGAGCGCTTTTATATTTTGGGTGTTTAGATGCTTTGGGAGCTGCAACAGCAGAAGACGAACAAACAATAGCCTCTAATCAAATAAAACTGCTAAGTGTTTGAAAACTCAAAAGTTTAGCAACAATTAAAACTGTTTCGCCTCCGAGATAGCGGTTTTACAAAGAACAAAAAGGTCCGATTCATCTTTGAGTAACAAATAGCATTCAAAATCTGCGATCCACAACAAGTTCCAAACACAGGCAACTTTTGAAACCGGGACGAGAGTCAATCTTCAAATCATCCAAGAATAAAGCATGACCAAAAAGGTTCATGGATTCAAACAACTAAAAACAACACTAAATCATGAGGAGGGGACCAAAATTGCAAAAATTTGGGGAGAACAGTTGCAGCTGCAACAACATGTTAGATTTCCTTCATGATGCAATGTATTTTATGGTAATGTAGATTTATATATAGGAAAGCTAACATGAGTTAATGTTCATTCACATGATAAATTTTTGTTAGAAATTCTCTTGCGGTTGTGCTAAAAGGAAATATAACATGCATTATCTTTCCTTCACCATGCAACTTCATTATAAAAAACTACCTTGTCCTTGCATTAGAAGGAAATCTAACATGTGTTATTTTTCATTTACTATGATATGTTGATGTTAGAAATGTCTTTGTGCTTGTGATAGAAAGAAATTTTGCATGCATTAGATTTCTTTCATTGTGCAATGTTTTTATTCTTGTACTAGAAGGAAGGCTAAAATGCATTAGCTTTCATTCACATGAAATGTTGTTGTTAGAAATTTCCCCATGATTATGCTAGAAGGAATGATAACACATGTTATGTTTCCTTCATAGTGCAACATCGTTGTAATAAATACCCTTGTGCTTGTGCTAGAACGAAAGGTAATGAATGTCAAATTTCCTTCATGGTGCAATGTATTTTATGGTAATGTAGTTGTACAAATAGGAAATATAACACATGTTAACTTTCATTGACATGTAATTTTTTTGTTAGAAATTCCCTTGTGGTTGTGGTAAAAGGGAATCTAACACACATAAGCTTTTTTTCACCGTGCAATATTGTTGTAATAAATTCCCTTGTGCTTGTGCTAGACAAAAAGTTAACATGTGTTAGATTATCTTCATGGAGGAATGTATTTGATGGAAATTTGGTTGTACCAATAGGAAATTTGAATGTGTTATGCTAGAAGGAATACCAATATGCATTAGATTTACTTCTTGGTGCAACATATTTTATGGTAATGTAGTTGTACCGATAGGAAAGCTAACATGTGTTAGCTTACATTCACATACAATGTAGTTCTTGTAAATTCCATTGTTGTTCTACTAGAAGGAAAGCTAAGACATGTTAGGTTTCCTTCGCTATGAAATGTCTTTATTTGAAATTCCCTTGTGGTTGTTCTAGAAAGAAAGATAACATGAGTTATATTTCCTTCCTGGTGAATTTTTTATAGAAATGTAGTTGTCGTGGTATGAAATCTAACACATGTTATATTTCATTCACATGCAATGTAGTTGTTATAAATTCCATTGTGGTTGTGCTAGAAGGAAAGCTAACATGCATAAGGTTTCCTTCGCTTTTCAAAATTGTTGTTAAAAATTTCCTTGTGCTTGTACTATGAGTAAAGCTAACATGCATTAGATTTCCTTCATGGTTCAATGTATCTAATGGTAATGTGGTTGTACTGATAGGAAAGATAACACATGTTATCTTTCAATAACATACAATTTTATTGTAATAAATTTCTTTGTGATTGTGCTATAAGGAAAGATAGCGCGCGTTATTTTTCATTAACTATGCAATGTCATTGTCAGAAGACCTTGTGCTTGTGGTAAAAGGAAATGTAACATGTGTTATATTTCCTTCATGGTGCAATGTATTTGATGGCAACGTGTACCATAAGGAAAGCAGACATGCATTGTATTTCATTCTCCAAAGCTAACACTTGTCAGCTTTCCTTCACTGTGCAATGTTGTTGTAAGAAATATTGTTATCCTTGTGGTAGAAGGAAGACTAACATCTGTTAGATTTCCTTCGTGGTGCAATGTATTTGATGTAACTGGTAGGAAATCTAATGCAGATTAGATTTCATTCACATGCAATTTTGTTGTCAAAAATTCCCTCGTGGTTGTGTTAGAAGGAAAGATAACACGCGTTAGATTTCCTTCATTGTGCAACATCGTTGTAAGAATTTCCCTTGTGCGTGTACTAGAAGGAAATCCAATGCACATTAGATTTTCTTCATGTCATGATGTATTTAATGGTAATGTAGCAATAATAATAGGAAAACTAACACGGGTTAGATTTCATTCAGATGCAATGTTGTAGATAGGACTTCCCTTGTGATTATGTTAGAAGGAAAGCTAACACGTGTTATATTTCCTTCACTGTGCAACATCATTGTAATAAATGCACTTGTGCTTGTGCTAGAAATAAATATAACATGTATTAGATTTCCTTCATATTGCAATGTATTTGATGTAAATGTGGTTGTACCAGTAGTAAAGCTAACATGCATTAGGTTTCATTCATGATGATATTTTGTTGATAGAAATATCTTTGTGCTTGAGCTAGAAATAAAGATAACATGTGTCATCTTTCATTCATTTTTCAATGTTGTTGTAGGAAATGTTGTTATGTTTGTTTTAGAAGGATGGCTAGCATGCGTTAGATTTCCTTCATGGTGTAATGTATTTGATGGCAATGTAGTTGTGCTGGTAGAAAATCTAACACACGGTTATCTTTTATTCACATGTAATGTTGTTTTTTGAAATTCCATTAGGGTTGTGCTAGAAGAAAAGATAACAAATGTTAGATTTTCTTCATAGTGCAACATCGTTGAAAGGAATGTCCTTGTGCTTGTGCTAGAAAGAAATATAACACATGTTATATTTCCTTCATGATGCAATGTATTTTATGGTAATGTAGCTTTTATATATAGGAAAGCTAACACGAGTTAACTTTCATTCACATGAAAAATTTTTGTTATAAATTCTCTTTTGGTTGTGCTAAAAGGAAATATAAAACACATTATCTTTCCTTCACCATGCAACTTCATTGTAAAAAACTACCTTGTGCTTGCATTAGAAGGAAATCTAACATGTGTTAGTTTTCATTTACTATGATATGTTGATGTTAGAAATGTCTTTGTGCTTGTGATAGAAAGAAATTTTACATGCATTAGATTTCTTTCATTGTGCAATGTTTTTATTCTTCTACTAGAAGGAAGGCTAACATGCATTAGATTTTCTTCATGCTGCAATGTATTTGATGGCAATGTAGTTGTACCGGTAGGAAAACTGACACGCATTAGCTTTCATTCACATGAAATGTTGTTGTTAGAAATGTCTCCATGATTATGCTAGAAGTAATGATAAAACATGTTATGTTTCCTTCACATTGCAACATCATTGTAATAAATGCCCTTGTGCTTGTGCTAGAATGAAAGGTAATGAATGTCAAATTTCCTTCATGGTGCAATGTATTTTATGGTAATGTAGTTGTACAAATAGGAAATATAACACATGTTAACTTTCATTCACATGTAATTTTTTTGTTAGAATATCCCTTGTGGTTGTGGTAAAAGGGAATCTAACACACATAAGATTTTTTTCACCGTGCAATATTGTTGTAATAAATTCCCTTGTGCTTGCGCTAGAAAGAAAGTTAACATGTGTTAGATTATCTTCATGGAGGAATGTATTTGATGGAAATGTGGCTGTACCAATAGGAAAGTTGAATGTGGTTGTACCAATAGGAAAGTTGAATGTGTTATGCTAGAAAGGAAATCTAACATGTGTTAGCTTTTTTCCACTGTGCAATGTTGTTTTTAGAAATGTTGTTAAGCTTGTGATAGAAGGAAGTATAAATTGCATTAGATTTCCTTCATGGTGCAACGTATTTAATGGAAATGTATTTGAACCAATAGGAAATATAACACTCATTAGCTTTCATTCACATGTAATGTTATTTTTATAAATACATTTATGGTTGGAATTGAAGGAAAGCTAACATGCATTACCTTTCCTTCATTGTGCAACGTTGTTGTAAAACATTTCATTGTTCTTGTGCCAGAAGGAAAGCTAACATGTGTTACATTTTCTTCATGGTGCAATTTATTTGATAGTAATTTAGTTGCATCAATAGGAAATCTAACACGGGTTAGATTCCATTCTCATTCAATGTTATTGTTAAAAATTCCCATGTGATTGTGCTAGAATGAAAGATAACATGTGTTAGCATTCCTTTAGTATGTAATGTCGTTGTAAGAAATTCCCTTGTTCTTGTGATAGAAGGAAATATAACATGCATTATATTTGCTTCATTCTGCAATGTATTTGATGGAAATTTGGTTGTACCAGTAGGACTAACATGTGTTAAGTTTCATTCGCCATGATATTTTGTTTCTAGAAATGTCTTTGTGCTTGTGCTAGAAAGAACTCAAACACGTTCTATCTTTCATTCAATGTGTAATGTTGTTGTAAGAAATGGTGTTATGCTTATTCTAGAAGGAAGCATAACATGCATTAGGTTTCCTTCATAGTGATGTATTTGATGACAATGTAGTTAAACCGATAGGAAATCTAACATGCATTAGCTTTCATTCACATGCAATGTTGTTGTTAGAAATTCCCTTGTGGTTGTCCTAGAAGGAAAGCTAACATGCATTAGATTTCCTTCGTCATGCAATGTCGTTGTAAGAAATTACCTTGGACTCGCACTAGAAGGAAATCTAATATGCGTTATATTACCTTCATGGATGAATGTATTTGATGACGATGTGGTTGTACCAACAGGAAAGCTAACATGCATTAGATTTCATTTGCCATTATATTTTTTTGCTAAAAATGTCTTTGTGCTTGTGCTAGAAAGAAATCTAAAATGCATTATCTTTCTTTCACTGTGCAATGTTCTTGTAAGAAATGTTGTTATGCTTGTGCTAGAAGGAAGGCTAAGATGCATTAGATTTCCTTCATGGTGCAACATTTTTTATGGCAATGTATTTGTACTGATAGAAAAGATAACACATGTTATCTTTCATTCACATGCAATGTTGTTGTTATAAATTCCCCTATGGATATGCTAAAAGGAAATCTAACATGTGTTACCTTTCATTCATAGTGCAACGTCATTGTAAGAAATGCCCTTGTGCTTGTGCTAGAAAGAAAGCTAACAAACATTAGATTTCCTACATGGTGAATGCATTTTATGATATGTAGATGTACAGATAGGAAAGCTAACACATGTTAACTTTCATTCACATGTAATGTTGTTTTTATAAATTCCCTTGTGGTTGTGCTAAAAAAAATTCTAACATGCATTAGATTTCCTCCACCGTGCAATGTCATCATAATAAATCCCCTTATGCTTGCACTAGAAGGAAAACTAACATGCTTTAGATTACCTTCATGGAGGGATGTATTAGATGAAAATGTGGTTGTACCAGTAGGAAATCTAACATGCGTTAGCTTTCATTTTCCATTATATGTTGTTGCTATAAATATATTTGTTCTTGTGCTAGAAAGAAAGATAACATGATAACATGCGTTAGATTTTTTTCATTGTGCAATGTTGTTGTAAGAAATGTTGTTAAGTTTGTGCTAGAAGGAAGGCTAACATGCATTATACTTCCTTCATGATGTAACATATTTGATTCCAATGTAGTTGTACAGATAGAAAAACTAACATGAGTAATTCATTCACATCTAACATTTTTGTTAGAAATTCTCTTGTGGTTGTGCTAGAAGGAAATCTAACACAGGTTAGATTTTCTTTATGGTGCAATGTTTTCAATGGAAATGTAGTTGTCCATGTAGGGAAGATAACATGTGTTAGATTTAATTCACATGGAATGTAGTTCTTATAAATGATAGTGTGGTTGTGATAAAATAAAATCTAACACACATTAGGTTTACTTCTCTATGCAATGTCATCATTAGAAATTCCCTTGTTCTTCTGCTAGAAGGAAAGCTAACGTGTGTTATATTTCCTTGATGTTGGAATGTATCTGATGGTAATGTGGTTGTACCAATACACATACAATGTTGTTGTTATGAATTCCCTTGTGATTGTGCTAGAAGGAAAGCTCACACATGTTAGTTTTCCTAAACTATGCAACACCATTGTAAGAATCCCTTGTGCTTGTGTTAAAAGGAAATGTAACAGGTAAAAGGAAATGTAACATGCATTTGATTTCCTTGATGGTGCAATGTATTTGATGACAATGTGGTTATAACATTAGGAAAACTAACATGTGATTTCTTTCATTCACAAAATCTCACATGTGTTGGATTTCTTTCACTGTTCAATGTTGTTGTAAGGAATGATGTTATGTCTATGCTGGAAGGAATGCTAACATGCGTTAGATTTCCTTCATGGTGCAATGTATCTGATGGCATGGGTAGGAAAGATAATGCATGTTAGCTTTCATTGACATGTACTGTTGTTGTAAGAAATTCCCTTATGGTTGTCTTAGAAGGAAAGATAACACACGTTAGATTTCCTTCATTTTGCAACATCAATGTAAGAATTACTCTTGTGTATGTACTAGAAGGAAAACTAATATACATTATATTTCATTCATGGTGCAATGTATTTGATGGTAATGTAGAAATAATAATAGTAAAACTAACACAGGTTAGATTTCATTCACATGCAATGTTGTTGTTAGAAATTCCCTTGTGATTGTGTTAGAAAGAAAGCTAACACATGTTATCTTTTCTTCACTATGCAACATCTTTGTAAGAAGTGCACTTGTGATTGTGCTAGAAGGAAATATAACATGCGTTTGATTTTCCTGATGCTGCAATACATTTGATGGAAATGTGGTTGTACCAGTAGGAAAGATAACATGCATTAGATTTCATTCACCATGATATTTTGATTCTAGAAATATATTTGTGCTTCTGCTAGAAATAAATATAACACATGCTATATTTCATTCATTGTGAAATGTTGTTTTATGGAATGTTGTTATGCTTATGCTAGAAGGAAGGATGACACACATTAGATTTCCTTCATGGTGTAATGTAGTTGTACTAGTAGGAAAGATAACATGCGTTAGCTTTCAGTCACATGCATTTTTGTTGTTAGAAATTCCCTTGTGGTTGCACTAGAAGGAAACATAACACAGGTTAGGTTTCCTTCATAGTGAAACATCGTTGTATGAAATGCACTTATTCTTGACGCTCCAATGCATTTGATGGAAATGTTGTTGTACTAGTAGGAAAGCTAACATGTATTAGCTTTCATTCACCATGATATTTTGTTTCTAGAAATGTCTTTGTGCTTGTGCTAGAAATAAATATAACACATGTTAGCTTTCGTTCATTTTGCAATGTTGTTGTATGGAATGTTGTTATGCTTATGCTAAAAGGAAGGCTAACATGTGTTAGATTTCCTTCATGGTGAAATGTATTTGATGGCAATGTAGTTGTACTGGTAGGAAATATCACATGCGCTAGATTTCATTCACATGAAGTTTTGTTGTTAGAAATACCCTTTTGGTTGTGCTAGAATTAAATCTAACACACTTTAGCTTTCCTTCATAGTGAAACATCATTTTAAGAAATTCCTTTGTCTTGTGCTAGAAAGAAGGCTAGTGCATGTTATATTTCCTTCATGGTGTAACGTATTTGATGATAATGTATTTTTACTGATAGGAAATATAACACAGGTTAGCTTTAATTCACATGTAATATTATTGTTAGAAATTCCCTTGTGGTTGTGCTAAAAAAAAAATCTAACACGCGTTAGATTTCCTTCACCATGCAACATCATTGTAATAAATTCCCTTGAGCTTGTACTAGAAGGAAAGCTAACATGCGTTAGCTTTCATTTTCCATGATATGTTGTTGCTAGAAATTTATTTGTTCTTATGCTAGAAAGGAAATATAACATGCATTAGCTTTCTTTCACTATCCAATGTTGTTGTAAGAATGTTGTTATGCTTGTGCTATAAGGAAGAATAAAATGCAATAGATTTGATTGATGGTGCAATGTATTTGATGGAAATGTTGTTGTACTGATAGGAAATATAACACGTGTTAGATTTCATTCACATGCAATGTTGTTGTTAGAAATGAATTTGTGGTTGTGCTCGAAGGAAACATAAGGTTTTATTTTTCCCAAAATGTATCCTATTTGATAAAAAATACCATAATATTCCATGAATATTTCGTATTTTGGGAATAATTTTTCGCTTGTAACTCATGTAATGTTCCCATACACATAATCCAGATAAATTAATTTTTTTTCCTCAAGAACCCTTGTTCTCTTTTCAAACACTGAGCATGGATACTAACTCACACTTCCACCTTCATTTCCAGGATTAGGAACCCATGTACATTAGTGTAACAGTCGTTTCTCCCTTGACAGATCCCTTCTATGATCGAAATGACTTCATCTGCACTGAACCTGTCCCTTCTGCACCTCATGTTTCACACTTCTTCTTTCTACCTTCCACACCTTAGAAATCAGAAATTAGAACCTAAAGTTCATTGGAAATACTTGACTACTTATTCTTCCCTCCGTCATCCTCCTTTCGCACTTTGGAAATCGAGAGTCAGAAACTTAAGTTTGATGAGAATAATTAGCTTCTTCTTCTTCTGCCTTCTGCCATCCTCCTTCCTCCTTCCTCCTTTCACAATTCAGAAATCAGAAGTTGAAAAATTAAGGTTCGAAATACTTAACTGATTCTTCCATCTTCTTCCTTCCGCACTTCGGAAGTCATAAATCGGAAAACTTACAGCTCGACGGGATGCTTAGTTTCTTCTTCTACCTTCTGCACTTTGGAAGTCGGGAATCAGAAAACTTAAATTTTGATGGAATTCTTAACTGATTATTCCTCCTTCTATCTTCCTCCTTCCTCCTTCCACACTTCAGAAGTCAGGAATCGAAAGACCAACTCTTACCTTCACCCTTTTCCTTCTTTCCACCTTCCTCCTTCCTCCTTTTGCCTTCCATAGGAGGATCTCGAAGTGTAGAAAATACCACTTCCTGCCTTATCTTTTATCCTGATTTCTACCTCCCACCTTCTACAGATGGATCCCAGAAGTTGGAAATACCACATTCTGCTTTGATAAAACTTCTTTTTCCCACCTCCAGCTACATTCTTCCTTCCATTGCAGAGCCCGGGGTGTGGAAACACCATAATATTCCTTGTCCAACTTTTCCTTTTCCAATTTCCTCCTTCTGTGGGAGGATTCCAAGGGGTGGGAACACTAAGTCAAATGCATTCTGACCTCTTTAACTAGGATTTTCTAGCCTCCAATTACTTAGGCAATTGAATTACCAAAAACACATGGCATATACAAAAGTAAAAAGCATAAAACATACAAGGCATAAACCAATAATTACAGGGACATTCATAAACAAGTAAACCTCTACTTGATAATCAACAAGCATTCAACATGAACATAGAAATTCATCATATTCATAAGCATTATACACAACCAGTATAGTAATTCATAAGCAACTACATTGCATAAAAAAAGTAATATAGATACTTGTCTTGATTATTAAGTTGTTCTGCAACTAGCTACGTCGCTGCAACATTCCACCCAACCATAGGTCAATGTTTTCATAAATATCTCAACACACTTCCACCCCCGAGATGGGAATAATTTCCACAAGGAACTAGGGAACAAGTGGCTTACACACAACCAACACACATCATAACACATTCAACCAGCCAAAATTTGGGTTTCCCATACTGTCCAGCCATGCCAATAAGCAAATGTGATTCATAGGATACTAAGGAAACAAGCCAGAACAAAACATGACACAACCAAACTAACCAAAAGTTGGGCTTATGTTATTAGGAATTCTCAACTAGTGCAGACACTTCTTGTTCCTCTGTAATGTAAAACACGAATACAAAACAAAAGGACACAGCAACATATCATTTCCTTGAATAATCAAATCAATCAACATAAAGCACAATATACCTCAGCCTAAGATCTGCTTGTCTTCTATCTAGAAACTCCTTGCAATGGTTTAGTATCTGCAAAATAGATCACAAGACAAATAAAAGGGATGAGAGCATCATGATAATTGAGTATCCATATTGGTGATCAAGGAACCCAATAATATTTAATTACAAACACTACAATCAAATATAGGAAAGGGAAATGTCTTTGTATTAATATATGGATGAGAAAGAAGTACAACCAAAAAATCATTGATGTTGATGGCTTTTGTCTCAACAAGAATGTCTACAATATCCTATGACTATAAAGACCTATCCAAACACAAGATACCTCTACTTTGCCTCTGATTAAGATTTCAAACTAGTAGCATAAGGATGCTTTCTCTGGCCTCCCTCACTTTTCTCATGATGGCTCCATTTATAGGCCTAGAACTCAAGAGATGACTTGGCCAAAAGGATAGGGTAAGATCCCTACAGGTGAGGATGGCGAATGCCACCTCTCCCAAGAATATAGGAACTAACCCCAAAAGGAGGTTTCCACATGGAATCTTTTAGAAACATCTTTTTTTCTCATTTACTAACCACCGAAGCTCTTAGCAAAACTCTTAGGAGCATCGACCTAGGGTTTTTTCCAAAGAAGAGGGAAAATGATACTTTTTGCTCAACTGGGACAAGCGTCGAGGACACTCTATGCAAAAAACATGAAGCCGTCGCTCCTTCTAGGTCTGGGAAAAAGGTGACCAATGTGACTCAAGCTAGGCTTTCTGGGAGGTTGAAGGGAAAAAAGAAACTCTCATGGAGGTGACTAAGCAATGTGAGATTTCTAGGTGCAACAGAATTCCCCCCAAAGTATGAAGCTAGAAGAAGGTGATAGGTTAAATAGTTTGCAAATTTTTTCGTCTGAGACAAAGGAAAAAAGATACAAACTCATATTGGACTAGTAACTGACTTCATCCAAACCAATCATAGCTGTGGACCAATACACTACAGATCTATGACAATGACCATGTCATGGCTACCAATGATACATTGCAGATCCATGAAGAACTACTATAAGAAGTAGGATAGAGCTACAGAATATACAAAGTAGATCTATGTCTCTCAACCTCAAAGTGGAACACAGCCACCAAACATACAATGTGGATCTATGTCATGACTCTGAATGATCTCCAAACACAACCTGAGTATAGGAATGATGATGTTAACCTAACCACTCAGGGTCTTCATTTCGATCCTCGAATGATATGAATCTAACCATGTGATTACAATGTCTTGACATCAAACATGGTAGAAACCACTTCATTACCAGTCAATAATGTAAAATTTTAAAAAGTGTAAGGCAAATCACCATTGATGTCAATGATTCCCAAGGTATCTCAGTACATACCATCAAATGTGAATAAAGGACTTGAAGTCAAACACTCGGTGAGATATTTCAATCAAGAGTCAATGATGTAAACTCATGTTGAAAGCGAGGTAACCTGCCATTGAGGCATGTAGGCCCAATGTATTATCTAGGTTTCTAGGTCTAATTATTGGATAATGATTTGAATTCAATAGGAATATACTTGTCATGAGAAGGCCATGATGATTCCCACATTAGTGACACAAAACTAGGAACAAAAAGTTGATTTGAGGTAACGGGACTGACTCAGACATGAATGAATTTTAGAACAAGTGAAGTTACTGATATATTACTTTTCTAGGAGAGACATCCTTTTGTTTGGGTACACAAGGTACTCCCAAAAGACCAAACACCTTGAGAAACCGCTTCACACAAATAGATCACAGATCAACACACCGATGTTTGTCACGTGGTTAAAACCCTCGAGAGGGAAACGGTCCACAGCTCCAGCGAAAGAGCTACTTGGAGCAATTTATTATGCAAAATAAAGAAAGTTACATGAGCTTCTCATAATCAATCAACTAGCCAAGGACCGTCCATGCTCTTTAAATAGAGATCATGGACCAATCGGGTGTTAAGCCATGGATCAATGGTAGTTATTATCTAAGAGAAGTTGAACCATCGCATCACTTTATGTATAGAGAATATTGTGACCATCAGATTAAAATATTTACAAATGAATACTAATGCATACTAAAGAAACACACTTTACCTAATGAATATATTACACAAGTTGATCTTAACTAACTCTAAAGTGTCTAAATATCCTAACATCCCCCCTTAAGAACAACTTGGGATAGGATTGAAGGATTTACAAAAGTGACACTATTAGGAGAAGGAAGGAGGCATTAGAGCCTATCCCCCCTTAAGGACACATTCTTGAACTCCTAACATAGATCAAAGTTTAGAAAACTTTGCTTCTGTAAGAGACTTGGTGAAGATGTTTGCAACTTGATCATCTGTAGGGCAATATATCATTTCAAGAACATGATCATGAACAAGATTTCTGATGAAGTGCATGTGTAGCTCAATGTGTTTTCTACATTGATGTAGAACTAGATATTTGGCAAGATTGATGGCACTTTTACTATCGCATCAAAGTGGAGTAGGCTGCTCCTGCTCGAATCCAAACTCTGAAAGGATCTGTTGAAGCCATAAGGCTTCCTGACTAGCATTAACTACGAATCAATATTCTGCTTTTGTTGAAGAAAGAGAAAGAGATTGTTGTTTCTTACAAGGCCAAGTGACAGGTCCATATCCGAGACTGAAAACATAACCTGCAGTATACTTTCGATCATCAGGATCGTCGGCCCAATCTGAATCAGTGAAACCAACCAACAAAGGTTTCCCCCATGTACTGTAATGAATCCCAACTGAATTGTACCTCGAATATATTAAAGTATTCTTTTTGCTTCTTTCCAGTGACTTACATGAGGAGTTTGCATATAACGGGAAACATGACCAACAAAAAAGGAAAGGTCAAGACAAGAATGAGTCAAGTATAAAAGACTACCAACAAGCTGATGATACAAGTTGGCATCTACTTTAGGGGAAGTACAAGTGGCAAAATTTTTGACTCCATACTAGAAGGGAGAAGGGGCTGGTTTACAATATTCCATGTGGAAGCGACGAAGAAGGTCACAAGCATACTTAGACTAGGAAAGAAATATTCCTTCTTTGGTTTGCAAGACTTGGAGACTAAGAAAATAATGCAAATGTCCTAAGTCTGACATTTCAAAATTTTGCTTAATACTGGATTTCACATGGGTTATAAGTTTAGAGTCACTACTAGTAAGGATAAGATCATCAACATAAATAACAAGTATGATGAGATGGTTTCCTACTTTCTTGGTATAGACATTGGGGTCAGAATGGCATCTAGAAAAACCAGTGTCAAGGAGAAATATATCCATTTTGGCATATGAAGCTCTAGGAGCTTGCTTAAGGCCATATAAGGATTTCTTAAGGAGACAAACAAGGCTAGAGTTATCCTGAACAT
This sequence comes from Pseudotsuga menziesii, assembly GCA_001517045.1. Taxonomy (NCBI): domain Eukaryota; kingdom Viridiplantae; phylum Streptophyta; class Pinopsida; order Pinales; family Pinaceae; genus Pseudotsuga; species Pseudotsuga menziesii. The sequence goes on along the minus strand of LPNX010158256.1, from coordinate 108,250 downwards.
ATCCAGGAGGTTGTTCCATGTAAATTTCCTCCTGTAAATCACCATGTAAAAAGGCAGACTTGACATCCATTTGATGGACTTCCCAGTTATGTAAGGAGGCAAGGGAAAGAACAAGGCGGATGGAATTCATTTTTGCAATAGGAAAAAAGGTTTCATTGTAGTCAATCCCTTCAACTTGGGAAAAAAATTTGGGAACTAACCTTACCTTAAGCCTTTCAACACTTCCATCTAATGAATACTTAGTTTTGTAGGCCCATTTACATCTGACAAGTTTTCTTCCTTTTGGAAGAGGAACAATATCCCAAGTATCATTCGCCATTAAGGAACGATATTCTTCATCCATAGCTGCATCCCAATCTGGATTTCCTGAAGCTTCTGCAAAAGTTTTTGGATCATGATTCTTGGAAACTTGAGCCAAAAGAGAAGAGGCTTACTGAAACTAAGAACATGTTCGATGTTGATCTCTAAGATCATCGGCAAGATCACCAGCTACTTCACATGTTAAACAGACCCATCAAGGAAGCATTGGTGCTGGTGCAATTGGAGGAACATGAGTAGGCAAAGGTGGATTTTCATCCTCATTTTCATCATCAGAAACTGGAGTTGGAAACCTATCAAGGAAGTTGGAAGAAGAAGAATAAGAAGTCACAATCGTCGAATCACACTCGCAGGCCAAAGATGGCACACCCACCAAGTTAGGCTCACAGGCCAAGATATTTTCATCAAATTTAACATCTCTTCTAATGATTATATCATGAGAATGTGGTTGAATAATTCTATAACCTTTACATCTTCATAATATCCAACAAATATGCACTTTTCACTTTTAGGATGCAAGGCTTTCCATTTTTCATCCGGAATGTGAGCCCATGCTTCACAACCAAACACACGGAAGTGACTTACATTTCGTTTAATTTTACTCCATACTTCTTCTGGTGTTATACCTTGTAAAACTTTAGTGGGTGTGTGATTAACTGTGTAATTTGCATAATTTATGGCCTCGTCCCAATATTGAAGACTTAGCCCCTTAGATTGGATCATAAAATTAGCCATTTCTTTTAAATGCGGTCCTTCCGTTTAGCTACACCATTTCGTTGTGGTGTATATGGAACAGTGTGATGTTGTTGGATTCCTTGTTCAGTGCAAAAAGTAGTGAACTTGTTGTTAACATATTCTCCTCCATTGTCAGATCTTAACTTAATAATTTGATGACCAGATTGTTTTTCAACAAGGGCCTTGTAGGCCAGGAACATGTTAAATACTTCGCTCTTAAGTTTTAGGAAGTAAACCCAAGTGCATCTAGAGTAGTCATCAATGAAAGTTAAGAAATATTTGAAACAAGAAAAGGAAGCAGATGGAAGAGGGCCACATAAGTCACTATGCACAAGCTCCAAGGGAACCGAGGCATGACAAGAGGCACGTTTATAAAAAATGTCTCGATGATGTTTTTCAGGTACACAACTGGAACAAACACCATCCTTGCAAGATACCATCAGAAGACCAGTCACCATATTGTCTTTACATAGTTGTTGCAATGAGCAATAATTTAAGTGACCAAATTTCTCATGCCAAAGTTTGCTCAAGTTATCACTATGAGCAACAAAAACTGAAGGAAAAGGTGATGACCCAAAGTTATTAAATTTGTACAACCTAGTACTATCATCAATAGTTCCAGTAGCAAGGACATTTTGAGGATTTTTAAAATCCTTGATTACGACTTGGTGAGGTGTAAATGTCATAGTTTTACCTTCACCTGAATGAGTAATTTGATAGACTGATAACAAAATGCAGGAAATTTTTGGAACACATAGTACATCACTAAAATGACCATTTTCTACTAGAATTGTTCTAGATCCTACAACACTTAGAGATCTATCATCACCAACAAATATTTGCTTAGTGTTACATTCATGCATAGTAGAAAAGATGGATTGATCCTTAGTCATATGATAAGATGCTCCAGAATCAATGAGCCACTCATTTGAAGTACAAGAAGAAGATGCAGTATAAGAGTAACCTGAAGCACAAAGTGCATGTCCATGAGAGGTAGATTCTCAAGACGAATCTAGGCTATTGTGGTGCTTCTTCATTGCTTCTTCCAAGGCTGTCATCTTCTTGAAACACTTAGATTCATCATGATTATATTTCCCACAAAAATTGCAATGACGCTCAGTCTTCTTTCCTTTTGGCTTGGATCCTTTGTCATCTTTTAAAGAACGAGCTGACTAAGAGGGTTTGGGACCCTTGTTGTTTGGATTATTATTGCGAAAATTCAGTTTCTTGGGAGGATTGGAATTTTCCTTCTGTTGGGACAATAAGGCTTTCCCAGGTGTATCTTCATTGTTAATTATTCCAAGATGAATAAGCTTATCTTGCTCTCTAATTAAGGAATCACAAAAGGATTCAATACTAGGCTCTTGATAGCTAGCTGCAATCAAGGATTCTTTCATGGAGTAGAATGTAGATACAAAAGCAAAATATGCAGGTCCAAGTTTGGAAAGAATATGATAAATACATTGTTTTTCTTCTTTCCTAATCTTGCATTCTTCACATAAGAGTCTAATAGTTTTATACTTAGATAAATAGTATTCAATGCATGAAAAATCACTTGGATTCAAAGAAATCAACTCATTCTCAAGTTCATGACCTCGAATTTCATTATGTTTACCAAACACAGATTTCAACTTTTCCCAAGCTTTATCAGGTTCATCAATTCCAGATATGTGGAATTGCAAATGAGTAGAGATTGACATCCCAATCAATCCATGAGCTTCATTACATCTATTTTTCTATTTAATTTTTTTATCATTATCAGTGGGTTCTGTTTCTTTCCCTGATTTTATCCTGAAAAGTCCCCTACTTCGCAGAACATCCTCCTGTTATACCAAAATCCTGTCACCATCATGTGATAAGACCTTTGACATATCTACTTGCCCTGAATTCTAGCTGCAGGAGTGAAGAATAAATGTTTTTTATCATTCTGCCATACAAATTCCTAGCATTGTGCATGCCCCTTTGTCCAGGAGCGGTACCCCTGCTCGCACCGCCTTTCATCGGTTGTCCACAAGAGGTGCCACCGCCCATTTCCCTTGGTCCATAGGTAGTTATTACCAGAACCACTCTGTCATAGAAGGAGAAGCATGGTACCCTGGGTAAAAAGGGAAAAAGAGAAGTTTATCGAGGCTTCTAGATGACAAGCCTCATGTACTGCCTTATCCCTACTGTTGTGGATTGGTTGAGCTCGAGATCCCTTATCCTAGGATCTTAGAGGCCAACTCACCCACTAATTTCTCAACCATCTCTATCCATTAAAGCCCTATAAATATGAGCTCAGAGCCATGGTTGAGGGGAGAACATTGAAGGTATTGTTATGCTGTTGGACTGATTCTTGGCCCAAGATCATTTGGAGAGAGCATAGAGAGTTAGAGTCGGAGCTTTTGGGGATGAAGAGTGGGTTTCATGGAGATGCATGTCAACACTAAGGCTTGGTTGTAAACTTCTTCATATTTCTAATGCTGGTTGATTTTCTGTCACATATATATTTTTGATGTTTGATTTCAGATATATATTGCTAGATTCTTTAGTCACTAGCATAGATTAGTAGATCATATTCTGGTTGCTTTGATCTGTTTCATGTTGAGCTTGATTGCAGGTACACAGGTGGACTATCAAAGCCTTGTATTCCAGATATCTACAGCGTCTAGGGAGAGTTATCAGCCTCTGTGATATATTTGTTCTAGATTTGAACCATTCAGACCAGCAGAACACCTTGCTGTCTGTAGGAGGTGAAATATTTCGGTTAACAAATCTGGCAACTCCGTTGGCGATTGATGTATTCAGTTGTTCTGATCTTCCTTAGTTTGCAACTCTTGTCCGAATCCAGGCTCCATTTTCTTCAACTCTAGTTAGATCTACTTTCTAATTTGTATTATTTGGGTTTGAAATTTCCTGATCTATTCAGATCTAAGTCATTTCGATTTTTTATGCTCTTTTACCACTTTCAATTCAATAGTATTTGCCTTGATCTAGTCTTTTTTGATCTAATCCATCGTTCTCTTTTTTGTTTTGTCCATCTACAGGGAACCACGGCCATGCTTTTTATGAGGAGCGGTGCCACCACCTAAACATAGTGAGAAATACATGGTTCCACCACCTGTATCTGGTTTGCGAGGAGCGGTGCTACTTTGGAAATGCTCTTACAACACCTACGAAGCGCGGTGCCAGGTAGGAATTAGTCCAAAACACCCTTTCCACATTTTTCTTTGTGAAAATTTGGAATTTTGATTGCTTTCAGTTCTGTTATCAGGCTTGTGTTATTGAATTTGATGTGTGTGGCTTGCTGCTTTGATAGTTTGAGATTGATTTTGAGTGGAATTTCAAAAATTTGTTTAGTCTTTTTTATTGTTCATCCGATTCGCGCTTGTTGGTTGTGCTTAAAGAAGGATTTATTGTTTTTTGAAAGTTAGGGTCTTCATTGAACTCTCTTTTCATTTCATATACTGAAAGAAGAACACTAGATTAGCTTCTAGATTTCATTTCTTGCTTGCATAGTAAACTTCTTTTTCTTCCCTTCAAAAAAGAAAATTTTTGCTTGAGATTAGGACATCATTTTTTAGCATTGGATTTGGGTTTTCTGATTGGCTTTATAAGCCTTCAATACCTTTATGATCTTTCGCTTCTCATGCATATAGGACTATCTCGATCAAAATAAAAAAAATGGTAGTTTTAAGTTAGATTTGCTTATGTTTTTAAGAAATTTGAAAAGTTAGAGTGCATTGGCATATAGGTGTGCTTGGTGTTGTTCTTTTAGGAAAAGAGATTCCCACCCTTCCCATTTGCTTTGGAAAAGAAGAATTTGGTTTGTAGAAGTATTTTCTTGTCTTTGATTTGATGATCATGACTGTTGATTGGAATGATTTTTGGTTTTGAAACAGAAAGAAAAACACTCTCTTCCTTCTCGTAAGTAGGCATATTGAACGGTAAAGCGAACATTTGCACAAGCATATTGCATGGTTCTACTTTTCTGTCAAAAAATCATGCATTCACCTAACCGTACAAGTTCAAATTAACAGTAGTTGTAGGTTAAAATTTACGTAGTAACTTCATTGATAGGTTAGAGATGTGTTCGGGCATCGTAAAACGTAGGATCTGTCGTTATTTGTCAGCATTACATTCTGGGACTCGCGCGGTCCTTCCAAGTACCATCGGTGTATCGAACGGCCTTTCATGTACCCTTGAGGTATATAGAAAGGTACTTCACATACTCGATTGTATATCGGAAGGCCCCTTGTGTACAATTATGCATTAGATGGCACTAATACTGATATGATCTCCCACGTACCTTGAGTATATCAGGAGACCCCACTAGGGTACCTTATCTATCTGAAAAAAGCCCCTTGGCCATCTTGTTTTGAGCCATACATTGAAAACAGCATTTGGGGAGATTACTACGCACATACCCTTGAGATTAATCATGAGTGGAACCTGCTTGACAATCCTAGTGAGAGACCTGACTTTTGAACTCCTCCTGTCATTTTAAGTCTGCTTGTTTTGACCTATAGTTTGAGTAGGGAAGTATTTTGGTGTGTTTTTCCTATATTTTTAGACCGTAGGTTAGATAGGAACTGTACACATTGGATGATTTAAGACAGTCTAGGAGAGTACAGGGCTTGCCACCTTATTTTACTCCTGCTTCAGGAGAAAATCTAATGGAAGCTATCGACCAAGGAGCTGCTACCACCTCCCAAGTGGGAGATAATGTGGTGGTGGAAAGTGGAGTACCATATTCTTCACACTCACCTCCCTTGGTCCAACAGCCTTCCTGGGAAGATTCATCATTCCATCCTCCCGTGGAAGTTCATGTTGATGATACCTGTCCAGACTTTGGTCCTAATGCTCCTTTTTGGGAGACACCTATTGGACAGGCCATTGCCTCATTTGGCACCCATGTAAGTTCTCCTGAAAGTGAAGAAGAACGTAGGAAATACCATGCTACTATCCTCCGTGCGTAGAAGGTAGAAAAGTAGATTGATAACCTATTAGGCTCTTCACCAGTTCGTTCCACATTCCTTCCTATGGGATATCATTCACTAGACGATTCTATGAGACCCATTGAACCGATTATAGATCGTCCATTAACAACCCATAGCCCAGGTCAAATTTCCACCCCTATCACCTCTTATGTTATGTTTGTTCCAAATCCTCCCAGGTCTTTTGCATCTGGGGCCCAACCTTTAATTCATATTTCATCAGTACCTTTGAATGCTGAGGGGCAACCCCTAGCATGACCTACGTTATCTGATGCCGTAGTTGTACCTAGTCAAGGGAAGACCCTAACATAGAAACATCTATAGTTTTTGTCCCTCCCACCCACACTAATGCGGTAAATCCCTCATATAGTTCAGGTCAGCCCTTGGGGGCACAACCTGTTCCCATTCAGTATTCTAGTGGTTATGCTTATCAAAGACCTATAAGTAATCATCCATATAATACTACTGGAATTCCATTCCCTAGTAACACTTTTACGCCATGGGGGTAACCCAACTGGTCTTACATGCCAGCCATGGGAGGGATACCCATACATACTGCAGGAGGTGCGGGAGGACCACCTTATGGAGGTCCTCCCCCTGGGGGACCTAATGGTCCTAGAGGGTTTGGCGGTCCTCCTCATGGTCCTGGTGGTCCTAGTGGTCCTAGGGGACCTGGTGGCTTTCCTCTTTATGGCTCAGGAGGGTCTGGTGGCCCTCCACCTAGTGGTTCTGGTTGCTCTGGAGGTTTACCACCTCCTGGAGGTTCCGGAGGGTCTGGTGGTCTGCCTCCTAGTGGTCCTGGTGGTCTTGGTGGTCTTGATGGTCCCAGTGGTCTTGGTGGTCCCAGTGGCTTTGGCGGTCCTCCTCCTAGAGGCCCTGGTGGTCCTAGTGGTCCTAATTTTAGAAATCTAGCCCCCATGGGCAGATTTCCCAGTAGTTCTTCCTCACAGCAACCTGTTTATCAGTCTACCTATGGCCCTACTGGTAATTACATGCCATATCAATATTATTAGTATGTGGATCCCAATAGACAGTTACCTTTCCTAGCAACTTTGGACTTTCCTAATTTGTCCAAGTTGATTAATGATCCCATTCAACACAATCCCTTGTGGCCTCCCATTCTGGTAGAGTTACCATCAGATATTCCAAAATTCGATGGGAAGCAGGGTGAAGATCCATGGAACCATGTTATGAATTTTCATTTGTGGTGTTCCTCAAACTCACTCATGGATGATTGCGTTCGGTTACGAATCTTTTAGCAAACTTTGACCGGCACGACCGCGAAGTGGTATATTGAACTCCCACAACATTTGTTTATGGATTTTGGCTTGTTGGCAATAGTATTTCTTATGCACTTTCAACTCCCTATTCATTATGAAACGGGCACTAATCTTTTAACTTCTCTATGATAGAACACCTCCACCAACATTTCTGATCATATTCATGAGTGGAGAAGGCAGAGAATGCTTATTAAGGCCCCTATTCCAAATCAATTGTTAGCTAATTGGTTCACTAAGTCCTTTTTGCCTCCTATTTCCTGAGATGTGGCCATGGGTGGTGCCATTACAGAAGGGAAGGCTATTAGTCGAGTAAAGTACCTAGACTTGGTTTATTCCCAATCCAGGGCTCTTTATGACCTAATTCCTCAAGCTCCTCACCTTAGCACTGACCCTGCAAAGCCACTAGTAGAAGTACCTATTGATGGGATTGTTGGTTCAATCCAGTCCCCATCTATAGCGAACCCTGCCAAGCAAACTGCTACTCCTTCAACTCCCAAGGTTTCTGTCGAGGTCAATTCTATTCAAAGTACTCAAACCTCGGGTAATAAAAAGAAAGGTAAAAATCAAAATAAAAAACCTAGAAACCAACAGGAGACCCCACAATCAACCAATAATGACAATGACAAAGGGAAAAGGAAGGCTAAAAATCCTTGTTTGTTGTGCGGTGGTGACCACTTTTCAAAGGAGTGTCCCTGTCAGAATGAAATCTCCTAGCTTTTGAAGTCTAATCCCGCACCTGCAGTACTTATGGATCCCTTTACCTCTCAACAACAACTGGTAGACCATATGTCTAACCATGGTAACACTAGTTCATTGGAGGAAATTCGTATGATGTCCTCAGATACCATCCATCTGCAAACTCGAAGCCAGAATTATGATAAACCCGCATATCAAAAAGAAGATCAATCTTCTTTAGGGAAAGCTCCCTCTACTAGTTCTCCAGAATCCTCGTCTACTGTTACCTTGTCTATCAAGAAGCCTACTCTCGACATGATTTTGCACCCACCAAAGAGTACTCTTCAGAAGGATGTCTTTAATCCCAATGCCTGAGCTACTCAATTCTATAATGTGGTTGAAGATCTCACTCAGGTACCTTGTGCGATGTCTACCCTAGAAGTACTCCAAATTTTCCCTACACAACGCAAGAACTTGTTGACCGCATTAGGAGCTGTAGACCTGGATAACACTAATTTGATTCAATTCAATGTTGAGAACTATAAACCTAGATTACCACATAAACTTGCTTTTCAGATCATTACAAAAGTAGTGGGAAAGAAAGTATTTCGAACGGTACTAGATGAAAGATCTTCGACCTCAATTTCATCTCTGACTTGTTGGAAAGCTCTTGGCTCTCCCAACCCTTAAATCCTTTGATGGATGGGGTTTCAAATCCCATGGCCTCATATCATGCCTCACGGTTGAGATGGGAGGAAAAATAATTTCCATCCAAGTAGAAGTGGTAGATGCCCCTTTGGATTATAACCTCCTTTTAGGAAGGATTTGGTTCTATGCCATGAATGTTGTTGCTTCAACAGTATTTCGAACGGTCCAATTCCTGCATATTGGGAGAATTGTTACCATTGACCAGCTTGATTTCTGTATGCTAGATGTTACTACCCCCATGGCTAATAACATCCCCATGTTAGGTCAATCCCCTCCTCCTTACCAGTCGATTGGGGTAGGTATGCTAAAGGGTTCATCCCTTATGGGGATTTTTCCCTCTTCTCCTCCTAGCACGGATACTACAACCATACATATGATCACCTCATTTGATTCTGAGCCCCAGGGCCAAAATTTTGTTGATTCCACCTCATTGAGCCCGCATGAAGCTATGTTTGACACCATTTAAACTTGTTCCAATAATCACACTGATGACATTCATTTGGTGGCTTTGGATCCTTACCATTTACCGTACTGGTTAGAACCTTCTCTTCTGATTCTAGATTATCTCTTCAAAACTTTCCCTTCCAACGAGTCCATTATAGAGATCATGAATATGGATGAGCCCATTTGGGAGGATCACCATCATAGATCCATGTTCCTCCCCAATACCAGTTCAGGCAGCCATGATTTTGCATCCTTGTTTCCTACTGATATTGTCAACGTTCTACAAAGTCCTATATTGTTGCAAGACATAGATTGTGAAGGAAACCTCTGCAACATTACTCAGATGAACCCAATTGACATATCATCCAAGCCTGATGTTATTGAGCATGTTCATGTTGGGAAGAATTGCTCCATAGATGAATCTGAAGCATATAAGGCACTTTTAAAGGAATTCCATGATATTTTTTCCTGATCCTATGAAGAGATGTCGGGCATTGACCCATCCATTGTGGTCCACGAGATTAAAACTCATCCCACAACTAAACCTGTTAGGCAAAAAATTAGGCAAGTCCATCCTAGGAAGGCTGCAGCTATTAAAGGTGAGATTGAGAAACTTCTGAAAGTTGGTTTTATTTATCCTATACCTCTTACATAATCGGTATCGAATGTTTTCCCTGTCAATAAAAAGCAGGGCACCATTAGAGTCTGCATCAAATTTAGGGATTTAAATAAATCTTGTCCCAAGGGAAACTTTCCTACCCCGCACATCGATTAGATTATTGACAACTGTGCTGGAAGTGTCATATTTTCATTCATGGATGGCTTCTCTGGCTACAATCAGATTGAGATATTGCCCTCCGATCAGCATAAGGTGGAATTCATTTGCCCATGGGGAACCTTTTCATATAATAAGTTACCTTTTAGCTTGAAAAATGCTGCAGCCATGTTCCAGCACGTGATGTTCTATGCATTTCACGACATTAAACATATTGTTGAACCTTACCTTGACGACCTCCCTGCTCATTCATAGCGACGGGAGGACCATCCTGGTCATCTTAGAGACATATTCCTGAGATGTCGTCATTATAATATATGTGTCAATCCACATAAATGTGTTTTTTGCGTTGAGACGGGACGTCTGCTTGGATTTGTGGTATCCAAAGATGGCATCCGAATCGATCCTTTGAATATTGCAGCTATCATTAATCTACCAGCCCCAACCAACATCCTTGAACTCCAAATATTGTAGGGGAAGGAAAACTTTATCCACTGTTTCATGTACAATTTTGCTAAGAAAACACACAGTTATATGCGTCTCCTCAAGAAGAATAATCCATTATTCAGGGATGACCAAGCCCAATGCACCTTTGATAGTATTAAGCATGCTCTTACTCATTCACTCATGATACACCCCATGTATTATTCAAAGGATTTTCTCTTGTATATTGCTGCCTCCGCTACTACCATCGCCATGGTTTTAGTGCAGGACAATCTCCACAATCAGGAGCATGTGATTTATTATGCCAGTAAGATTCTTATTGATTCTGAAACTCATTATTCACATGTGGAGAAGCTAGCTTTGGCCATGATCATTGGTGTGAAATTTTTTTGTCACTACATTCTGCTTTAACTACCACCGTATTGGCAGACCAGGTACTTGAGGGAAAGTATTGCCATTGGATCGTTATCCTTTAGGAGTTTGATCTCGAGTTTGCCAAGGCTACATCAAAGAAATCCTTGGTTTTTTCTAAGCTTATATGTGACCTTCCCTATGCTACCACAGAATATGAGCCCAATGATTTATTTCCAGATGAATTCCTATTCCTAATTAGCACTACTGATCCTTGGTATGGAGATTTGCTTATTTATCTCCAGACCCAGCATTTTCATCCGCATCTCTCTCATAATGATCACTGCCGCATCCATCGCCACGTGAAGTACTACCTTATCTTGAATGATACCTTGTATATACATGGGATTGATTCCATTCTCCGATGATTCCTCACTCATGAGAAGGTTGCACACGTGTTGAATGATTGCCACTTTGGAGCATGTGGCGGTCATTTATCTAGGATGGCTACAACCCATAAAATCCTTTGTGCTGGCTATTTCTGGCCTTCTGTCTTCAAAGACTGCCATGAGTCTGTTAAAAAATTCCCACCTTGCCAACATTTTTATCCCAAAAAGTGCACCCATCCTGTTGCGCTTCACCCCATCATTGTCGTTGGCCCTTTTTCCAAATGGGGGATTGAATTCATGCATTGTAAACCTACCTCAGTCGATGGGGGCATGGTTACATCATTGTGGTCGTGGATTATTTCACAAAATGGGCTGAGGCCATGCCTACATATGTAGAAGATGGTAAGAATGTCGCTCTCTTCTTGTTCAATCATATCATAGCTATATTTGGAGTTCCACAGTCCATCGTCACTGATCACGGATCTCATTTTCGTAATCAAATGATGGAGGAATTGAGTGCCAAGCTAGGTTTTCACCATGAAAACTCTACGCTTTATTATTCGCAAGCTAATGGTCAGGTAGAGGCCATTAAAAAGGTTTTGAAAACTATGCTTCGTCAGATGGTTGGAGATCATAAATTCAATTGGCATCTCATTCTTTTTTCCACTCTTTGGGCCTATCAGACTTCTGTGAAAATAGCTACTGGTTTCACACCATTCCAACTTTTCTATGGACTTGAAGTTGTCTTGCCGATCCAATCTCAGATTCCATCTTTGTAACTCGCCGTTGAACTTCTCCCAGACACTTCCTCAGAGGAAGTGGTATTTTTGTACTTAAATAGCCTTGATGAGACTCGTAGAGATGCTGCCTTGGCTAATGAGGCACATAAGAAACGCGTCAAGGTGCAGTACAATAAAACCATCTAGCCTTGTGTTTTCAACGAGGGTGACCTAGTTTTGACTTATGAGCAGAGATATGACAAGCTAGGGAAGGGTAAGTTCAAGTCCATGTTGTATGGACCTTTCGTTATTTCCAAAGTGTTAGAGAAAGGATCCTATGAGTTAGTTGATTACGATGGGATCCCTTTGGGGCAACCTCACAATGGGTTGTACCTAAAAAGGTACTATGCCTAGGTCTTCTTAGATGGTATCTTGTATATATGTATATTGATTGACTTTCATTGTGCTTTCAGTATTTTCAAGATGGTTTTTAGTTTTAGTGTCCACATCTATTTATACCATGTTTTGGTCATGTAGATGGCTTTCTATGGCTTCGTTGATGGTGCTTGCCACCACACCTTGAATCTAGCGTTAGCTTCTTGGGTTCTCTATTCCCCAACTGAAGATTTGGTCAATTCAGGAGCAGTTTGTTTAGGTCCCACTACTAATAACATTGCCACGTATGAAGCAGTCATTGGTATTCTAACTGAAGCTGCCTCCCTGGATGTCCATGATCTAGTACTTTTGATGGACTCTCTACTCATGGTTTGTCATTTCAACCATGTCTACGCCATTAGGAACCCGATGCTCCTCTACCTCTTCCAAAGGGTGCGTTTGTTGGAAAGATTATTTGGAACCATTACATATAGGAATATCCCTAGGGAACATAATGTAGTTGCTGATTCATTGGCTAATTACATCCTAGATTGGCATATTGCCCATTCATGATGTTAAATCAAACATGGTACATTGTAAATAAACATTTAAAGACACATAGAACTCATAGAAAATGCATTTATCCATATGAAACATATAAACACAGTGTAAAAGTCTATATATATATATATATATATACAAAAACGTTTTACAAAAATAGGTCCCGAGACCTCACCTGAAGCACGTAGGATTTCAGGCAAAATAATCATACAAAAAATCTTGAAGCTATCAGCTTTCAGTATACATGTCTCATCCACTAATGGTGCTCATGATAGCACATCACTGCTCGAGCCACCCTGTGTAGTAGCCTGCTGAATCGGCTTGGTACTCCCACCGTAGATCTCTGATATTTAGTTAGGAGGTCATCTATGTCAGCATCTAGGATGTCTAGAGTCAACCTCTCTAGTTTCTCCTCCATCTCCCTGTTGATATCATCACCCTGTGGAATGAAGTGAGCTCTGGCTCGCCTGTCTAATGGAGATGCTCCTCTAGGCCTCGCTGCTCCAATATCTGCATGAAGACAAATAGGTCTCATCACTTATCATAAAAAATATAAAACATAAAAAATATAAAAACATTTTCCATTGTTAGGGTTTCTTGCTTCTTACCAATGTCACCCCACTGCCCTCCAGGTGGGAGTGGTAGGTCAAGATCACTTGTAAAATCTATGCCTGCATAGGCATAGTCCTCGACCATGAGCATCTGATCCTAGAGCCATATGATCAAGAATGCGTCACCAAAATTCACTCTGCCCCTACCCGCTCCTGTGTGAGCCATGACCTGGACCCACCTCAGCATACGGGGGTCCCATGCTCTCAGAATCTGGAAAGTCACCTGGGGTCTCATTTGGGGGACCCACTCAAAGAAGAAGCAAGCTAAGATGGAACCAAAGCTAAACTACATCAGCTCTCCCTGTCGACATTTAGTTAGCTGATCCTTCAAGATTGGAAGCAATGCTTCCTCCAAATTGAACACAGTAGGTGTCATAGCCTCTAAGGCATACAACATATGTGCCCTGGAAGCCTGATGTACACCCTAGCTCCCTGCCACCCTCTGTATGGTGAACAGAACGATCTGTAAAGCCCTGTCTGTCATTACCCTGATGGGGATTTTATTCCCTGATGTACCATTACCTGGTACGCAGTGTCGATCTATGACCTCTCTAGTGGTAATGTCCCCGCCACGAGAACCTGTCAGTGAGATGGGGGCACCCCGTCTCGATAGGCCATTCATGAAGTAGATGTCCTCTACCTCCATTGTAAGTATATGTGCCCCCACCTCGAAATACTGCTATTCTGGATTCCACATTCTCAATATGTGTTCCAGTAGTCTCTCATGGGACACCATGCTTGGTGTCTGAAATAACTTTAAGAGCCCACAATTCTAGAGTGCGGCAATACAAACTAGATTCCTTTCAGTAGGAGAATCCTCATCATCATGTGTTCTTTCCTTCCATATCACCATATTTTGGAAGCCTAGACCTACCAAAAACAATAATGGTATGCATTAATATCATCCTTGAGTCATTGCAAATCAAAAGACTGAGTAAATTATGCCCATATCATTTGTTTAACTTCTCCACGGCCAGCACTATCTGTCCACCATATTCTTGGCATAGTTCTCGGGTGGTACAACATATCCCGTAAGGGGTAGCCACGATGCCCGCAAATTGGATTTTAGGGCTTGCCAAACAGGCCTAAAACCCCACCAAATCCCAAAATAGAAGCTATGAAATGAAAGATAAGGGTATTAGCTATTACCTGCAACTAACGAGACTGAAAACGGATGGTGGGAACTCCCGGTATCAGGTATGGAAGATCTGGCTAGAAAATGCTCCAAGTGCTCTCTACTAGAGGTAAATAGTGAAATGTTTGATTTTTTACTATTTACTTTCCTGATATAGAAATTTTTTGGGTCTGACCTAGTATAGTTTTGATATTACATCATGTTCTGGTCAAAATCTATTTGTCATAATCTTTTAATGTTGATTTTGGATGCATTTAACACTTGTTTATGAGTCGTCTGCAGGTTGACTTTAGTAAAATATTTGGAAAGTTTGTTATGAATTTTTCATACTTTCACAAAACGAAAAAGGTCATTGAGCATTTATTACGACACTTTGTCACGCTCGTTAAAATATAGTACCAAAGTTCTGAGTCCAGTTCAAGATTCTTTCTAGGCTCGTAAAATACAACATTGTGTAAATAAACCTCATGGAGTTCTCTTTAAACCATTTTAAGGCTCCCTAAATACTAAAATATTGTCGAGCGATCTTGTCTTCTTCACGCTAGTTAAAGTATTTGAAGAGTCGTCTGTTCGATGGTAGGTTATCTCTTTCTTGGTTTGGATAGGACTATTTACAAGAAAGGAACACTCCAACCAATCATGACTGGAAGAGTTCTTTAAGGTATGATTTTACACTTTTTCAGGCCTTATAGACTAAATCGTATGAAAAAGGACCCCCATGGAGTTTTCTTCCGTATTCGTTTAGACTCTCTAAACATGAACGATATCGAGTTTTCTTTTAGTGGACTCGTTAAATTAAACATTGAGAGACCTGTTTTGGGAACAAGCCCCTCCTCTCTTAGGTTTGTAAAACATATGAGACTGGACTTGTCTTTTGATAAGCTATATCGAGTGTTTGTTACCCTATTTGAACTCGTAAAACCGAAAAGAGGCACTCATCAATCATGATGGGGGAAATGGGAAGGGAATCATTTTGCAAATAATGGCAGTTGTTTGTCGTTACCTTTGAACATGGCACTTGTCTACACAATCATGTCAGACAATTGGGTATTCAGTTGATCTCCATGACGATCCACTTTCATGAGTCATGCCAATCCTTTGATTCTTTCAAAATAATGCATTGTCCACTGTCACATTATGTATCCATCCTGTCTAGTCATGCTTCCAAGTAATTTTGTCGTGCCACCCAATGTTCAAAGGGAATCTGAAGAATTTTTACCTCTGCAGTCTACACAGTCTTTGTGTTAGTATCTTTGAGTCAGTCATATTGTTACTACATTCACATCATTCCAGAAATATGTTCTGAGTTTCGTGTCGTCGATGTGGGATTCATCATGGCCCTCCTTCGACGAGACTATTCACGTCGACATCATCTCATCATCCAGGAAATAGTCTTAGAAACAATATTTAGTACCTTGAGATCTGTATGACTTAATGGAAGATTCTCTCACTCTTGACATAGGTTCACATCATTTACCTTTGATCGATAGAATTGAATGGGTGTTCAACATCAGGACATCTATTCACACTTAGTAGATTGTACTAGGGTACCTTGGGAATCATTAACTTTAATGGTGATTTCCATCAAACGTGTTAACGGTTCACATCATTGGTCAGTAATCAAGTGGGTTCTACCATGTTTGACTTTAGATCATTGTAATCACATGGATAGAATCGTACTTTGTGGAAGATGAGATGAAGAGCCTGGGAATTGGTTTAAAAGCGCTCATTGATTTTTCCCCAGGTTGCGATGGAGTTTTGTATATCTAACATGGATCCACATTTGTATGGTCATGTCTATGCTCAAATTTGCATTCGTATGACATAGATCTACGTTGTATGTCTGGTAGCTATGTCCAAGTTTGAGTCCTCTATCACATGGATCTACACTGTATTCTAGTAGCCATGCTTGTTTATTCCACTCATGGATCTGCCTTGTATTGGTCTGCAGCTATGAGTTTGGTTACTTGTGTCTATGAGTCAACATAATGATGTACTATAGATTCCTACTTGACTGCATGCTCCGATTGAGCCAAAATTTTCATCTCCTGGCAACGACTTGTTCTAAAAGCTCTTGTTTATCATATCGCTCTAAGACTCATGCTTTGGGGGTGTAGAGGGGGCTAATTACCTCCTAAATGTCATCATGTAATTATAGTTTAAAAGATAAATAAATATTAATAAATAGGTAGTTGGAGAGGGTACAACCGCTCCAACCTACCTCATAATGTATAAATAATTAACAAAGATAATGCAAAGAAGGATTGGATGCCCCTTCCCATATTTCTTTGTCTTTGATTGCTGTGTATGAACTTAACATATGCTTGAATGATGTTGAAACCCTAGACTTCAACATTGGCGCCGTTGCCGCCTCTATCCGGTCTGGGTGACAGCAGCAGCGGATGGAGGTGGTCGAACCTAAAGGAGAAGTTTAAGGCGACTGCATGTGGTTGATGAAGAAATATTATAGCAGACACGCTGGTCGCGTATTGATTCTCCTGCCAG
The DNA here is from genome assembly GCA_001517045.1 of Pseudotsuga menziesii. NCBI lineage: Eukaryota > Viridiplantae > Streptophyta > Pinopsida > Pinales > Pinaceae > Pseudotsuga > Pseudotsuga menziesii. The sequence continues at coordinate 91,249 of LPNX010158256.1, read as the reverse complement.
AACCACAACGTATACGTCGACAGTCGGGATGGACATGGCGTAAATACTGCTGCACTCCATAATCCATGTCGTTGCGGGCATGAGATCTTCGTTGCGGGCATGAGGTGAAGTTGCACAAGTGCTCTGAATATACCAATGCCGTTGACGTAGAGAATGCAGACCAAGCTTATCAGTGATCTCTGCGGCATTCATAGCATCTGGAAGATCTTCGCTTATTTCCTAATTTTCCTCCAGCGTTCCAAAGAGAAGAGTTCGATTCTGTTGGAGCGTGATAAATGCGCCTGAAGATGGATGGAATCAGCGGTCGTTGATCTCTAGAGCCATCGGATTGCTGCGCGACCTGTGGGAAAAAGGAGTTACAATGACTCGCCACTATCCGGAGGAGACTCGAGGAGTGGCCGAGGTAAACGGATGGCACAAAGTCGGCCGAGGTAAGGGAAGCCTGTTCTGCGACAAGGCACGGACTCGGTGAAGGGAGTAGCCTCGAAGGTCAATGGAGGGAGCTGCAGCATGCAGTAGCATGGAGGGGTGGCCAACGGACGCACTTGGGAGAGACTGCGATGGAGACTAGGCGCGAAGACATCGACCAGTTGCGATGGAGGCTAGGCGCAACGTGGGCATGGAAAAATTCGTTAGGGCAGCGTGATGGGGACGAGGAGTGAATGCAGTGGCACTAAACTGCTGCCTGACACCGACTAGCAGTTTCGACCAAGCCCCCGACTGATCTTGTCGACCTCCGTCGACCCGACTGAGCTGGTCGACCACCATTTCGTCGACCCTGTCCCGACTACGGATTAAAAATTTTTGATGCATCATGAGAGGTAACATTATGGAGTTTATTTTGTGTTAAATACCTTGCCTCCTTGATTGACTGAGCTTTGATTAAGTTTGGTCGATTCTTCTATGGGTCCAACTCACTTTGGTCGGAATTTCAAGTGGTCGATATGATCATGTCGGTGGGAGCATGTCGGTTGAAACAGGTCGGTTGGGTTGGAGCAGGAAATTCATACTCTCATGATAGAACCAGACGACGACGATGGCATTCAAGCAAATATCATTCACCTACACAGCGAAGCGCTTCAATGAACATGATGACAATGTACCCCTCATTATCAAAATGCTGAAACTGTTCCTAGGTTGTGACCTCGGAAAGCCAGAAGACAGAGAAATGACATAGAAAATCGAAGAGCCAAAAGGCCCCGCATGCCTAAACCCATGGAGATGCAGGTCAGATGAGCCCGGGTGAGGCTTTAAACCAAAAGACCTAGTTGCGGAAGAATATGGTTTCCCGCCGTTGTTAGAGGATGAGACTTCAATGGACTATTGTCAGCTTGAAGATGGAGGCTGAAGAGTAACTAGTCACAGTAGAGCCTTGTACACGTGTGTTTTCCTATCAAGCTAGCGGCTGTTACGGCTGAGTTACCTATGCAGACCGGTATGCATGGTTGATGCACAGTGAGGACTACTCCGCAGTAGCACAGACCCAGGACGTTGATGCTGTTTTCTTTGTTTTCTTCGGGATGAAGAAACATTTTGTTTGTGGGGGAGATGTAGAGGGGGCTAATTACCTCCTAAATGTCATCATGTAATTATAGTTTAAAAGATAAATAAATATTAATAAATAGGTAGTTGGAGTGGGTACAACCGCTCCAACCTACCTCATAATGTATAAATAATTAACAAAGATAATGCAAAGACGGATTGGACGCCCCTTCCCATATTTCTTTGTCTTTGATTGCTGTGTATGAACTTAACGTATGCTTGAATGATGTTGAAACCCTAGACTTCAATAGGGGGGCATCTTGTTATACCAAAATCCTATCACCATCATGTGATAAGACCTTTGACATACCTACTTGCCCTGAATCCCAGCTTCTAGAGTGAAGACTAAATGTTTTTTATCAGTCTTTCATTCAAATTCCCAGCACCGTGCATGCCCCTTTGTCCAGGAGCGGTACCCCTGCTCGCACCGCCTTTCATCAGTTGTCCATAAGCGGTGCCACCACCCATTTCCCTTGGTCCATAGGTGGTTATTACCAGAATCGCTCTGTCATAGAAGGAGAATCACGGTACCATGGGTAAAAAGGGAAAAAGAGAAGTTTCTCGAGGCTTCTAGATGATAAGCCTCGTGTACTGCCTTATTCCTACTGTTGTGGGTTGGTTGAGCTTAAGATCCCTCATCCTAGGATCTTAGAGGCCACCTCGCCCACTAATTTCTCAACCATCTCTATCCATTAAAGCCCTATAAATATGAGCTCATAGCCATGGTTGAGGGGAGAACATTGAAGGTATTGTTAGTTTGTTGGACTTATTCTTGGCCCAAGATCATTTGGAGAGAGCATAGAGAGCTAGAGTTGGAGCTTTTGGGGATGAAGAGCTGGTTTCATGGAGATGCATGTCAACACTAAGGATTGGTTGTAAAATTCTTCATATTTCTAATGCAAGTTGATTTTATTTCCGATATATATTGTTGATGTTTGATTTCAGATATATATTACTAGATTCCTTAGTCACTAGCATAGATTAGTAGATCATATTCTGGTTGCTTTGATTTGTTTCGTGTTGAGCTTGATTGCAGGTACACAGGTGGACTATCAAATCCTTGTATTCCAGATATCTACAGCATCTAGGGAGAGTTATCAGCCTCTATGATCTATTTGTTCTGGATCTGAACCATTCATACAAGCGAAACACCTTGTTTTCCGCGGGAGGTGAAATATTCCGGTTAACACCTCCATACGAGATTTCCATGAGAAATAGTTAGAACGTGTAAGTATAATATCACAAGGGGAATCCATACTATAAAATAATGACTGAAAGAATAGAAACTAACTATTTGGATGCAAAGAGCTAAAAAAATATGTGGTTTTAAAAAAATGGCACTGAAAACTGATTCTGGATGATGAAGTTGTTAGTTTTTCATCACATTTAAGCTAGCATTATGATCTTAGGATCTTTTCACTGAGAGAATAACAAGAACAGCAATAAAACACAAGCACATCACAAGAGACAAGAGACACAAAGAGTTTTCCTTGGGGAAACCATAAAGGAGAAAACCCCACAACTTCCTCTAAGATAGAATCAACACCAAAACAGTAAGAGATCTCCCAAAACAACAATAGTCTTCTGTCTTCTGTCTAGTCCCAAAATTTCCTTCTCCAGTAGTGCGCCACACTTGGGAGAGCAAGTGATGTATTTCACAAGTGATAAATAGAGAGACTCTCACTCTCTATTTATATTCATCCATTCACTTGAATTTTCTTTTTACACGTAGGCTCAACCTAATAATTACTACTTGAGCCTACACCTTAATTAGTGTATAATAACTCAAGTGCCCCGAAACTGTGGGGACTTACCTAATGACTTGATATGACTTGATTACATTATTAATCCTCCCGATCGGAACATCGGGGCATGACCACATGACTCAAATACATAATAGAGACATCTCGGAATAAACATTGGGTTACAATATATAAGATACATAGAAGAATACATTCTGAAGTTACATATACATCAACACTCCCTCTTAACTAGGAAGGTATTCTTTTGACACAATTTTCAGCATTGGTCTTCTTCTCTGTATCAACTGGACCATCTCGTCTTCAAGTCATCTTCATCTTCAAGTCATCATCAGATTTGGATCATCATCGAACATCATCACTAGATCTGGATCATCTCTCGATCTGGATCATCATCACTGGACTGGATCTGGATCATTACTGTTGGATCATCATTACTGGATCTGGATCATCACTCAATCTGGATCAACACTGGTGCTATCTCATGATTCTTCTCATCATAGGAAGTTCTACAGAGCCAGCCCTTTTTCATGCTGGTTGTAGGCCTACCCTCATGTAGGTCTTCTCCCAGCACTTTCATCTGACCTGCTCATCAGAAAGGCACGCCCAGTACTCACATCTGATCATGTAGTAAACTACAATCCCATCAGAAAGGCCCAGCACTCACATTCACCAGCATGATAGGACACACCTACTATCATCTGTGAAATGGCTCAGCACTTAAAACCA